>NW_012193138.1:179166-300206 GCF_000504015.1 Erythranthe guttata
CTGGTTTCTTGTTTTATGGTACATTGAATTTGAATTTTAATATATTGACACTTGTTAATGCTATCCATGGTAGTTAATCTCGCGATATACCGCGATATATATCGCGATACGGTATGGTTCCAATCAAAACGATACAACTCGGGTTATGTATCGTCGATTGATAAATACCGTTAAATATCGCGAGATATCGTATCGTATCGCTGTATCACGATACGATACGATATTGACGATATTAGTCGACCTTTAAAAAAATGAAAAAAAACGAAGAAAAAAAGAAGAAGAAATGCAGTCAACTACTCTGAAAAACGTTTTAGAACAGATTTCTTCAATATCCCAACCCTAATTCACATTTTTCTCTTCAATTTCTTCACCAACCCTCACAATATTACAACCATAATTCCATTTCTATATATTCTTGCGATTCAAGACCAATTCGAGGCGTTTTTTTGCTGGATTTTGCGATTGATGATGATGAATGCAATCGTTTAAAATTGGTAGATGATGACGAATTAAGTGACATTGATCTTCAAAATTATGAGATATCGAATATTTTAGAAATTAGGTATTCGGATTTGAACTAAGAGACAATTTGGTTAAGCTTATTTTACACAGTTGATAAACTCTTACATCTGATAAGTTGTTTTAAGAGCTGATAAGTTGTTACGTCTTACTTTTAAAATTATTTTTTTCAATTGTTTGGATAGTGATCTTACAAGCTATTTTACTCATTATGTGACCTTAAATAAATAGGTGGGTAAAAGTATTTTTTTAAAAAAAATCTTATTTGCTCTCCAGTAGCCTATAATACTTTGACTTTTTAAGATCTTTTAAAAAAATTACCTAATACACTAGAATAACTCTTAAACATCTTATAAGCTCGATTTAACGTCTTATATTCCTAGCCAAACACCCTCTTAGATGATGTTATTTGATGAACATATATGATTTTTGTCATATTTTATAATATGATGTTGAAACTTGAATTTATACCTATTTTGAAATAAGTAGTTATATTAAATTTTACAGATTTATATAATATTTTTATAATTTAGATATATATTTTTTACTAATTTAATAGTTGGTTAAATATCTTACGATACGGTACGATAACGATACGATACGAGACATGGAGAAAAACGATACGAGATATTTTTACGATCCGATAACCATGATGCTAATAATAAAAAAACTTATAAAATATGGAACTGTTTTTCTATAAATTTGACGTTTTCTTTTTTAAATTAATTTTCACAAAATTTTATTTGGACATTCTTTTGTATACAATCGGATTAAAAAAAATCCACCAAATCCTAGGAAAAAAAAAAAAAATATATATATATAATAATAATAATAATAATAATAATAAAATAAGCACAGAAGTAATTCTAATATTCTAAAGGAGGTCCAAGAATAAAATTCCCCAACTCTTCATTCATCGTAGCGTACAATAGCAGCAGCATTTGGTTTCTCCACTGCAGCCTCCGAACCAAGATCTGCCCTTCTCTCTCATTTTCAGATCAATCGTCTTTCCTTTCATCCGGTAACATCTCTCTCTCTCTCTCTCTCTCTCTCTCTCTCTCTCTCTCTCTCTCTACATTGTGTATGCTCTGTGGTTTTTTGTTAATAAGATTGCAGATCTGGACATCTGAAAATCAAATTCATTTCCTCAATGTTGTTTCTGTACACCATGGATGTAAAAATTGATTGATCTGATTTTGTTAGGCGCGTGAATTGAATCAGCCTTGTGTTTATTTTCACTGTAATTGATCATATGACTGGCTGGCTTTTAGCTTTTTGAATTTAATTTTCAATATTTGAATTGCGATTTTTTTTTTATCCCGAATTTCCTGTGCGTTGAATGGGTGGTTTTCGTTAGATCACATTCGAGCCCGTTAGTGAAAATTTCGCAACCTGTTCGAAGAAACGTCTTTTTGATTCAGTATTGATTGAATTTGAATGTAGACTAAGGCCTCGTTTGGTTGGGGAGATTAGCCATTATTAACTAAATAATTGGACTTTGTTTGATGTTTCGTATCCCCAATAATTTGACGGGTCGACCTGTAAATATTATGCTATCATGCATTATCTTGCCTTCTATGCTTTCTATTGGATTTTCCAAGGTCCAATATATGATGGGATTTGATTAGATTATTTAATCTTATCTTGACAACCAAACGAGGCCTAAGAGTCTAAAAAAGGTCCGATTTGATTAAATTCTGGTGGGAGGTCACTTTGGTCTCCTTCGTTCATCGATCAAATTTAGTTTTACGATATCAAAGTGGTTTACTTTCAGTAATTCCTTCTTGAATCATATTGCTCGATACTTCCGAAATAGGTTCCCCCCCATACACTAATCGAAGTGGGACGTAAATTCTTCGCAGTTGCATCATGGGATTGGCCAATAATCTTTATATATAAAAGTATTACATCAAGTATCGATTAAGTGTTTGATACTCCATTTTGATATCTCCCTATTGGAGTTGCTCTTACTATATAAAATTATAAATCCGTAGGCGTTTTTACTTTCCCAAGTATTGCTATTACATACCGACTGTTGTCATTCACAGCTTTTTAATATAATTTTTTTATATTTTGGGTGCAACAGGTGACTAAAAATGGGGTTATCTTTCAGCAAGTTGTTCAGCAGATTGTTTGCAAAGAAAGAAATGAGAATTCTTATGGTAGGTCTCGATGCGGCTGGTAAGACCACTATATTATACAAACTCAAGCTTGGTGAAATCGTGACCACCATTCCTACAATTGGTACGTTTGTTTCGTTTGTGGCCCAATAACATTCTTCTGTTTATTGATATTTTTCAGTTTAAATTGTTTGGTTAGTTGTATGATATTGTGGCCCACTTCAATTGATAATTTTCCCCCTATATTATACCTATATATCTATTTAGCCCACCGAACTTTTATTAATTACCCTTCTAAATCCAAATTAATGGTAAAAAATCGGTATTTTTTCACTTTTGTCACTTTATTAATTCTTGGTTCATCGGTATTTTGTCACTTTTGATGTTTTGAAACATATGTCATAAATTTTTATTAATTCTTGGTGTATCGGTATTTTGTCACTTTTGATGTTTTGAAACATATGTCAGAAATTTTAGTCTAAAAAAATCGTGATTTTCCCTCTCATCAATTCATATGCATACATAGGATATCCAACTGGCTTATCTTGGAACTTCTCGTAATTTCGTGCAGGATTCAATGTGGAGACAGTGGAATACAAGAACATTAGCTTCACTGTCTGGGATGTTGGGGGTCAAGACAAGGTATAATTATCAGATTACACGTTCTATATTACATTTTCTGTTGGTCTGAAATCCTTGTTGTGCAGATGGTTGACCTTTACTGAATTGAACTGATTTAAATGGTGAAATTAATTAGTCAAATTTCTTGTTATATATGTATTTGTACTTCGAGTTTACCTTGTTTTGTTCTTTATTTAAAAGTTTATGATGGATTAATTTATGTACTTGTGCTGTATTATTACTTTTATTTTTAGCTTCAATGCTTCTTCATCTTTTGAGTAATTAAAATCTGCTTCTGACTGTTGTGTATTCCGATACATTTTCTATATATAGATCCGACCATTGTGGAGGCATTACTTTCAGAACACTCAAGGGCTTATTTTTGTGGTAGATAGTAATGATCGAGATCGTGTTGTTGAAGCTAGGGATGAACTTCATAGGATGTTGAATGAGGTAATATTCAACCCATGTCCAGATAGATGGTTTGTGGTTCAAACAAGAAATTTAAAATCTCTCGGGTTTTTTTCGACAACTGTTTGTTTTGTACTGTGTAGGATGAACTTCGGGATGCAGTGCTTCTTGTATTTGCAAACAAACAAGATCTTCCAAATGCCATGAATGCTGCTGAGATTACTGACAAGCTTGGACTTCACTCTCTCCGTCAGCGCCATTGGTACTCTCTCTCTCTCTCTCTTGTGTGTGTGTGTGTGTGTGTATATATATATATATATATATATATAAATGCATCTCTTGGAATTTCGTGCAGGTATATCCAGAGTACATGTGCCACCTCTGGGGAAGGGCTATACGAGGGGCTCGATTGGCTCTCCAACAACATTGCTAACAAGGTAGGGTCATTATTTAATTCTTGGTAATCATTTTTAACCTAATCACAGTTACTAATTTTGTTTCCCATTTTTTATTGCCTCCACAGGGATAGAAAGAGATGTCGGAATAATTGTTTGTTGTTTACCGGTTTGTTGAACCCAAGATTTGTCTTTTTTTACTTTTGTGGCTTTTGTTCAAAGTTATTCAATGCTGACTATTTTGTCCTGTAGATTGTCTCCATTTTTTATGGAGATTCTAAATTTGCGTATGTAATTTCAGCACTTATATATAGCTTGTCTCGTCGCGCTTCTTTGGCTGTTTTATTTTTCAAATGAGAATGCATCTCTCTCCACTATGGGTTGATGAAAATATGAAACTGGTAGCTAGCGAATGCTGAATTTTATGTGACGTAGTCTCATTTCTAATTGATCAAACAATTAGATCGAGAGCGCATAATTCCCACAACATGCACATCGAATGTAATGTTAATTGATGAGGCTTTATGGCCCATAAATCGAGAGCGCATAATTCAGTCGGAGCTCGTTATGCAAAGGGCATATGGATTTGGTATTATTCTTACCACATGAAATTTACTCTGCGGTCGTGCTAGCACAACATATGGATTATGTATTGGAATTGGTACATAATTTGTGGTCTTTCAATCCCACAAAAAGTTCGATTATTTATGTGGCGAGCATGCTTGGATGGATATATTTGCATCTCAAGCGGAACTATTTAGGTGAAATATATTAGATTAGATTCTCCTATTTGTGGCCGATGTGTGCTGGAGGGGGAAACTTTTCTTCATGTGATTCTATAATGTAGAAGCATGGATTCTTTTTAGACTGATCAACCTTTTCGCTTCGATAACTGTCATGCATTCACTTCGACTTCGCTTCACATGGAGTGAAGATATCTTCCTTCTAACTATCATTGTTGTTTGGAAATTATGGGAAACAAGGAATAAAGAACTCCGGAAGTAGGGAAAATAATAATTCATCCTAGCGAATGGAAACTACCAACGAAAGGTACAATCAAGATCAATTTTGATTTATGAATGGTGTATTCATCGGAGATATAGTGGCTCGAGACTGGAATGGAGTATGTCTATTCCTTTGAAACCCGATTCTATAGGGGATCAGGGTTTTCCCAGTTTTACACGGTCGAGTCCCGTTGGCACCAATTCGCGCCGGCTTTCGAATTTTCTGGTTTTAGGTGTTGAACCGGCTCAGAATGTCTTGCAGGTCGCGGTCTGGACGGTGCGGTCCGGTTCTGACAACCATGATTGTAAACTCAATTCATTGAAATTAGTAATAAGTGATTATGTTCAATCAAATTGAGAATTATAGAGTGTAGAAGCATCACCAACATGAATAGAACCCGTGACCTAACACTATCCTCCCTCGTCCTGACACCGCTCAGCAATGCCCTTGCCGTAGTACTCAATTCATTTATGCCAAAATTATGATATATGGTGTCGTTATAAGAAAGTGGGGCAATATCCATCTTGATGCATTGATCCTTCAATAATTGGCTCATTGGGAAAGATTGTATGTGACATTGGGTTGTGACGATGACGTGGAGAATATAATTTCACTGCATTTGATAATGAAGATGAGTGTGGTTGACATTATCGTCAGCCGCAAAGATGATCCTAATTTTTGTGGAAAGAGGGCTCAATGTATGACATTCATGGTGATGAGGCGACCTGTTATGATAAATTGAGACGTTATTGTCATGCATTAAAAATGAATAACCTTGGTAGCATTGCGGATTACGAGATTGACTCTGTAGTCAGTCAAAAGTTTATTCGGATCTTTATTAGTTTTGGGGGATCTATTTCTGATTTTCGTCAGTGTAGGTTGATGATATATTTGGACAAGTCTCACATTAATAATAAGTACAAGGGATGCTTGTTTTATGTTGTGTGCAAGGATCCAAATGATTCATACATATTGACCTATATAGTTGTTGATTTTGATAATGATAGAAATTTGGAGGGCTTTTGCAAGAAGTTCAAACATCTAATGTGTGCATAAGCCACACAACCAAACACCCGTAAGATTAATTGATGTGCATGAAATCATAATTATCAAATGAGCTTATTCTTATTCTTATGCTCAATGACAATCAACCATTCTTTGAATTTGGTGAATGATGCATGTTGGGTGCTAAATACCAACACGCAAGTGTACGTATCGCAAACAAGTAGTAAAGTAGACTCGTGAGAGTCGGATGTCGATCCCACAGGGAATACGCAAATTATTTAATCCTAAGTACCAAATCCTAATAATTATGATTTTTATTCAGCCTACGCAGGGTTGTCAAATTAATTAACTAAATAAATTAAATGACGCAGAACGGAAGCACGGTAAAGAATTAATTTCTACGAATTAATCCTATCGAACACGATAACTCTGGAATCCACCAGTGATGATGCTAATGTGTAGCTCACCTAGGGGGTATATGAAATGAGTTGGGAGAGCAAAGCGGATCAGTAGCTTGATAACTCGATGATCCTGAGGTCCCTGCGAAAAGAGCACACGTGAACTAAGCCGGGGGTTGATCCGGCGGAAACCCCTCCGACGCTCAAGTCAGATGTACGGATCGTAGAGAGAGTAGAGAGAATAAAACTCGAGGTGAATTGTAAATAATGAGAACGTACCTTTACAAATGAGTAAAACACCTATTTATATCTCGGTGATTGGATTGGGCTTACTTTGTTGGGCCCAAGCCTTACTTTGAAGGTATTTGGGCTTTCGTGTAGTGGGCCTAATTTGTAGATATATTTGAGGGCCCATTGGGCCGGCCCATTTAGGTATATCATTAAGCCCCCCAACTCTCGATTCGAGATGGGGACTTGTGTTGAGGAATCCGGGTCGTGTCGAGAGTTAATTTCGTCGGGGATTGAATTGTTTCCGTTGGCGGTGAATTAATTTCTTAATTTAAATAAGGGATAATTGTATTTATTTGGCAGCGTGGTATATATTTAAGGGTTTTAAATAATATACCAGGGCCAAATAAATAGACTTCTTGTGCGGTAGAAAGAGATAAACTTCCTCTCCTGCGTAATAAGTATGGGTATGTATCTTTTATTCTAAGTCTTCTTCTGTGCTATTCTTCTCTTGAAAATTTTTTTTTTGTGGTAGAGTAGAAATTTTTTGTTTCTTGATTATTTCTTCGAGGAGAAAATTTTCTCATGTCGAACTCGGGTAATTCGAAATCTTTGCGAATTAAACTTCGAGATCCGGTTGAAGGGGGCAAGAAAACTTTTGGTTCCGTGGGCATGGAACGCGAGAAACTTGTGGTATCGGGTGCGAAAATCGGATCTACATCTGGAGGTGCACGAATTAATGGGAGAGGGGAGGCTATTGGCCGCGATGGCTCGGCTAGAACCAAAAGCTTGGTCCAGGCTTTCGGCTCTTCTAACGGCTGTGAGGGTGCGCAGCCCGATGGGGGAGTTGTTGGCTCGGCTGCAGGTGGGGAGAGAGGCGCGCGCGCGTCGGCTGAAGGGGTTGAGGGACGCGCGCGCGCCATTGGGCCACGTGTCGATGAAGCAGAAGTCGGGGCTGGGCTGGGAGTGAGGCGACGCGCGCGCGCGTCTGGTGCTGATGCCGATGATGACGCGCGCGCGTGCGAAGGTGTTTTGCTGCCCGCGCGTGGCCGCGCGTTGGGGAGAGAAAGGGCGCGCGTGAGAGCGCGTCTGGGGCTGGGAAAGTGACACGCGGCCACTCTGCATTGGGGGACGCGCGCGCGCGTGGAGCAGTTGCTCGTGGGCTTCCGCGCGCGCGTGAGGGCGCGTCGGAGGGGGGTTTTGGGTTCGGTTCGGGTGAAATTGAAGGGCGAATTTCCGAGGGTTCCGATGTGCGTGGTGTTTTAAACGGAGGGAGTTTTGATCGGCGAGAAATCATTGAATCGTGGAGTGACGATGTAGAATTGCATAAGGATATTACTATTCCCCCTATCGTTGATGAAGTGGGTTCTAGTAGACGTCATTATAGGCGTCAAGTCTTGGATTTTGGGAGTGATAGCGATGATTCGAATGAAGCTCCTTTGGCGAGTGAACATCCGGTGTCAAGTAGTGAAGTTGGGTCGATGGTCGAGGAGGAGGAGGAAGATGATATTCCGCCGGGTGATGTTGAGGTCGATAGTAGAAGGCAAAAGAAAAAGAAGCTAATTAATTTGGACTTAGTTGATTTTGACAGTGTATTGACTGAAGAGCAGTTGCATTCTATTCGTCGTTTATCTGGAGCGCCGAGTAATGTGGAGTTGTTGTTGCCTAGGAAGGGCGATCGCTTGTATTCGCCACCTAATGGGTTTCATACGGTATTTTTGGGGTACTTGATGTGCACATCCCAGATTACACCGCATCCTACCTTGTTGAAGGTTTGCGAGGAATTCAAGATTGGGTACAGTCAGCTAACGCCCACTGCTGTTCTGATGTTCCAGGCATTTCATTTTAGGGTGGTTCGAGTAGGTCTGCCTGTGTCTGTGAGTTTATTCAAGGCGTTATTTACGTTACATCGGCCCACTCAGATGCCTTTCTTTTGCTTTCATCCTCGCGTTCATTACCAATTCGTGAAGAGTGTGAAGCTATCTTTGGGGAAATGGAAGACCTATTTCTTTTACGTGAGGGCTCCCACTTTTGACGTTCCCGTAGTTTGGAATCCTACGTGTGAGAGTTTCGCGATAACTGCAAATATGGCGAAGAGGATTGAGGAATCTGGGTTGTGCGATGTGGAATTTGATCCGAGGAGTTTGATACCGACGGTGGAGGGTCAGCATCGTATATCCTTTTGTTGCCTTGAATTGTTTTTTTGTTTTTTTTTTTTTTTTTTTGGTAGTTCTTTGGTCATGTATATCTCTTATTTATGTGTTTGTTATCTTTTGCAGATGGTGGTATCACCTTTGCGGCACTTCGAGCGAAGGCGAATGGGACGTCGAAGAAGGCATCGAAGAAGGTTCCCTCTAAGTTGGGCGGTTCTTCGAATGGTTTGCCTCGCGAGGAGGTTCATGTAGAAAGTCCTCGAGTAGTAGCAGATGATCGTAGCAGTGCTGGCGTAGTGGAAGAGCGTCCACCGAAGAGGGATCGTGGCAAGGGAAAGAGGGTGGATACTGAGTATGTGGCTGTGCCTAAGCGTCCACGGGTAGATCCAGAGGAGACTTATGCTTTCCATGGTGGAGGAGGGAAACAATTGTTTACCTATGGTGTGAATCGCGACGGTAAGGAGTCGTATTGGGATGTGTCGGACCATGATTTGCCCTTGTTGAGTACCGAGGGATTTGTTCGGGAGTATGATCGTGCTCGGATGTCTGGTAAGGGTCCTTCTCACATGTTGGAGTTAGCCGGTGGGGACATCTGTCGGGTGAGTCTTTGTTTACTTAAAACAAGATTAGGCGTTACTCCCTCTCTTCCTTGTGTAAAATTTTTTTTTTTTTTTTTTTTTTTTTTTTTTTTTTTTTTTAGTTGGTAGCGACTTGGAGATACCTCGTGGAGCACGGTAGGAATGTGGAAGCTAGTAAGGAAGAGGATCGGGCTCGAAGTCAAGCACGTGAGGATGAGCTTCTAAGTCAGTTGGAGGAAGCGCGGTCTGATCTTGCTCTACGCTCGGAAGAGCTTGCTCGGCGGACAGAGGAGCTTGCTGAGAAGACAGAGGAGCTCGATGTTATTCGAAGTGAAGCGAAGGCATATAAGGATGATGTTCATAAGTTGAACGTATGTTACGATCAGCTCAAAGAGAAATATGAAGTTGAAAAGGCGACGGGGAAGAGGTTCCTCACGACATCAGGTGGTGTGGCTTATAAGGAGTCCATCGTGGAGGAAACCAAGGCTAGCTTCCGAGGTAGTGACGAGTGTACTGCTATGATTGAGGAGCACGCATTGGCTGTGGTTTATAAGCCATTAGTGCGCGCTTGTCGCAAATATCTGCGGGATGCGGGTGGTATCAGTGAGAAAGTGATTCGTGGGATGGAAGCTGGCATATCCGACGAAGAGGACGATGAGGTAAATGTCAATGGGACGGGTACAGAGCTCGTGGATGATATGGTTGCGGATGATTCTACCGTGGTTGCGTCTTCCGCTCGTGGTAGGGGAGTTTAGACTTATCTGTTAGGATAGTTAACTTTTCCCTTTTATTTTTTATTGCTATGATTTTTTTTATGGATTTCGTATTTTATTTTTATCGCTGATGTAGATGGGTATGTCCACTACTATTTCGTTTGAATTTCTTCCTCGTTTGACTTTGAAGTTTTATATTTCGATTTATTTATTTTGACATTGTCGAGAATGAATGCGTTGCTTCTATGTGTTTACATTAGCATTATACGCGATGTACTTGAGGAGGGGATCAATCTCCCAAGGTTTTTGTTAGGGGTCGTGCCCTTTGTTTGGACCACTTGGGTCTATGATATTTTTGTCCGTGGCCACGTTTTAAATGTAGCACCTCGTGAAACAGCTAAAGGGACCTAGATAATCCAGCTGGCCAGGCTATACGGATTATCTAAATCTCTCTAAGTGTTTGTGGGGTGGTTTTGACTTGAACTCATAGTAAGAGGTAATTTGTATAGACGTAAATGCGTAGATAGTAAAGCGAAAAGTATTATTATTCAACGATAGCAAAGGAGAATTGTTACATGCCTATGTGAGGCGAATGTAAGTAAATGACTAATGCGATGGGCCTACGTGAGGCAAAGGTAAATAACTACTTGTGGAGCGAGAAAGAAAAAAAATTGACTTGATAAAAATTGTTCTAAGTGATTGTACTACACTTGTTCTTCTTCTTCCACGTCTTGCTTGTACTCGTTCGTTTTGCTGTGCTGATGGTAAAATGAATTCCTTTGGCGTTTCTATGCCTGTCAAATATAATTGAGAAAAAAGAATTTTGTCTAAGCATTTGTATTGAAGACTTAGTAATTGAAGCTGAGGGGATGAGCATTGCCGATCTACGTACCATATTACGGGGATGTTTTTTCTTCCTCGCACTTCGGGATATGAAATCAACTCGTGAGTTGCTGCGAGTTACTATGTGATCATGCCTGCTAGTGGAATTTTTTTTTATGTTAGTAGGAGTAAATAAGATCATCCGTGTGTTGAATGCTAGTGGAAGTATAGTTACCCTTGGCGATGTGGTATGGAGTGTTCTCGCTCTTTGGGCCGTTGATTGAGTAATATGCATCCCCTCGTAATTGGCTCTCAATCTGTAATAAGATGGTGGGAAGTGATGGTGAATTGCTGGTGAAAATAAATTTATTAGCCCCCCAGTTTAGGTAGGATGTTAACGCACCTTGTTATATGGTGTCAAATTTCCAACCATGTAGAAGCAGCCTTACAAGACGTGTGACGTGGAAGGATGTGGGGTCTGCATGGGTGATGAATCGTAAATAACTTTCATATAGAAGAAATATGGGTGGTGATCTCAACTGATCTGAAGTAAGGTAGATGTATACCTTAGGCGTAGAACCGTTTGAGGTTCCCTATATTCCATGTTCTGGGTATAGGGTCTCCGTCACTGTTCTCGAGGCGATATGCTCCAGTGTTGACCACCTTTGTGATTTTATACGGTCCTTCCCACTTTGGGTCGAGCTTTCCGATGGGGTGGGAGGCTTCAGCTTTTCGGAGGACTAGATCTCCGACTTGAAAGGAGCGAGGGCGAACCTTTGAGTTATATGCCTTGGCCATGCGTGATTTATACATCTGTTGTCGGATGTATGCGATCTCACGTAACTCATCTACGAGGTCTAGGCTTCCCCGCATAGCCTCTTCATTAGCTGTTGGGTCATAGTTGGTGACTCGCCAAGATGGTTCTCCGATTTCGACGGGTGCGATTGCCTCTGTTCCGAAAGCTAGATTGAAGGGAGACTCTCCAGTTGCTGCTCTTGGGGTTGTGCGATAAGCCCATAGTGCGTTAGGCAATTCGTCCACCCACTTCCCTTTGGCACTTCCAAGCCTTGTTTTGAGGTGTTGGAGTATGGTGCGATTCGTGACCTCCGTCTGGCCGTTAGCTTGTGGATTGGCTACGGATGTGAAGAACTGTTTGATGTCTAAGCCGAGGCACCAATTCTTTACTTTGTCACCGCAAAATTGGGTTCCGTTATCTGAGATAATGGAGCGTGGGATCCCAAAGCGACAGACGATGTTCTTCCATAGGAATTGGATGACTTCTTCTTCTCGGATGCGTGCTAAGGGTTCAGCTTCCACCCATTTGGTGAAGTAGTCCACTGCTACGATGAGGTATTTACGTCCTCCTGTGGCGGGCGGGAATGGTCCGACTAAATCCATTCCCCATTGGGCGAAAGGGATGGGGCTGTCAATTGGCTGCATTAATGCCGCTGGCAGGTGAGGAATATTTGCATGCTCTTGGCAAGGCTTACACTTTCGGACCAACTTCTTCGCGTCTTCATGCATCGTTGGCCAATAGTATCCTTGCCTCAGTAGTTTGAGAGCTAAAGTTCTCCCGCTTAAATGATTTCCGCAGATGCCTTCGTGTACTTCTCTAAGTACATAATCCGATGTGGTTGGGTCGAGGCACTTGAGATAGGGGAATGAGAACCCTCGTTTGTACAACTCTTCTCCCACTATGACGAATCGAGCGGCTCTCGTTTTTAATTTTCGCGCTTCGGTGGGATCCGTTGGAAATTCTCCCTTTTTTAGATACTTCCAGATTGGAGTGAACCAGCATGGTTCATCCTCCTCGGTGTACTGTACTTCAGTGGGTGAAGTTATCTCCGGCTGAGGTGAGGTGAGGAGCGTCACCTTCCGACTTCCGATGCTAGCCACGGAGCTCCCTAGCCTGGCTAATTTGTCAGCATGGACGTTATTTGATCGAGGTACTTGTATTATCTCGTAGCTCTCGAGTTTTGATAGGAGAGTGTGCGCGAGAGCTAAATATTTCGCCATGGTGTCTTCTTTGGCCTCGTAAACTCCGAGTACTTGGTTAACGACGAGCTGAGAGTCGCTTTGGATTAGGAGTTTGCGCGCTCCAGCTGCTAGGGCGAGGCGGATTCCCGCTATCAGGGCCTCGTACTTAGCGACGTTGTTTGAGGCTGTGAATTCGAATCGTTGAGCATATTCGAACTCATCTCCATCAGGGTTCATTAGGACGATACCCGCTCCCCCTCCTGTGGCAGTGGAAGACCCATCGACGCTAATGGTCCAAGTAGGTAGAGAGGTGCTTTCTTCTACACCGGTCATTTCGACTAAAAAATCAGCCAATATTTGCGCTTTGATAGCTGGGCGGGGTTTGAACTCCACTCCATATTCACTTAGCTCTATCGCCCATTTTGCTAATCGTCCGGATGTTTCGGGACTTCTTAGTATTTGCTTCAGAGGGTAGTTGGTGAGAACCACCACCTGATGTGACTGGAAGTAAGGTCGGAGCTTCCGAGCTGCGTTGATGAGGGCGAGAGCGAGTTTCTCCATGTTGGTGTAGCGTTGTTCGGCTCCTTGGAGGGCGCGACTTATGTAGTATATGGGCTGGTGGCCCTTTTCTCCATCTCGGATGAGGACTGCGCTGACGGCATTAGCTGAGGTAGCTAAGTACAGTAGGAGGGTGTCTCCGGGCTGAGGCTTTGTGAGCAAGGGTGGGGATGCTAAGTACGACTTCAGCTCAACGAATGCCTTTTGACATGCCTCATCCCACTCGAACTTTTTTCCTCCCCTTAAAATCTTGAAAAAGGGGAGAGCCTTGTCCGCTGACCTTGAAATGAATCTGTTAAGGGATGCTAAACAGCCGTTGAGCTGTTGAACTTTCTTGATCGACGTCGGCGGAGCCATGGAGGTGATTGCTTCAATTTTTGCGGGGTTAGCTTCGATTCCTCGCTGCGAAATCATATATCCCAAAAATTTACCTCCCCGAACTCCGAATGAACATTTGAGGGGGTTGAGCTTCATCTTATATTTTCGCAGGGTGGCGAAACACTGATCCAGATCCGTTAAGTGGTCCGAGACCTTAACACTTTTGACGAGCATGTCGTCGATGTACACCTCCATATTTTTACCAATCTGATCTGCGAACATCTTGTTCACTAGACGCTGGTAGGTGGCTCCTGCGTTTTTTAATCCGAAGGGCATGACTTGATAGCAGTAGATGCCTTGGTCAGTGATGAAACTAGCTCTCTCTTGATCTTCTGGCGCAAGTAAGATCTGGTTGTACCCTTGGTATGCGTCGAGGAAGCTGAGGAGCTCGCATCCCGAGGTCGAATCGATGAGTTGATCGATCCTAGGTAGAGGAAAAGGGTCCTTAGGACAAGCTTTGTTGAGGTCGGTGAAGTCTACGCATAGTCTCCACTTGCCACCTGGTTTTGGAACGAGTACTACGTTCGACAGCCATTCAGGATACTGGACTGGTCGTATGTGGCCCGCTTCAAGGAGTTTTGCCACTTCCGCTTTGATATGCTTGTTGCGCTCAGGACCAAATGTCCTTTTCCTCTGTTTGACTGGCTTCATTCTCTTGTCAACGTTAAGCCGATGTAGGGCTACCAGTGGGGGAATGCCTGACAAATCTTGGGCTTTCCATGCGAACACATCTCCATTGTGTCGCAGGAAGTTGATTAGCTGATGCTCTGTCTCAGGATCTAAATCGGATCCGATGCATAGGAGTTTGGAATTATCTCCAGGTCTGAGCTCTATGAGCTTAAGCTCTTCGACAGCCGCTAGCTTGATACTATCGTCTGGTACACTGATGAGGATTTCTTTATTGTCCTCAATGATCGCATTGACCCACTTCCGTTTGTCGGATTTTTGGGTATCATCTCCCTTTCCGGGTGGTTTAGGCTTCTTTGAGGGTTCTCGTAGGGCCCTTGCATAGCATTCTCGAGCGAGACGTCTATCTCCAAATATTTCCCCCATTCCATAGGGAGTAGGGAACTTCCACTTCTGATGATAGGAGGAAGGCACTGACTTGAATGTGTGGATGGCTGGCCTCCCCAGAATGATGTTGTAGGGTGATGGTCTGTCGACGACGAGGAACTTGATTAGTTTCGTGATTCGACAGGGGTCTTCCCCTAAAGAGACGGGCAGCTCTACTTCTCCCATGGATAAAATGCCTTCTCCTGTGAATCCTTTCAGGGGTGTGGAGACGGGATTAAATCGGGCATTATCTATGCCTAGCTGCTTAAAAGCGTGGAGGTACATGATGTCAGCTGAGCTTCCACCGTCCACTAATATCTTCTTGACCAAGAAGTTGGCCACCGTTGTTGTTACTACCAATGCATCGACATGGTTTTCATCTGGACCTTCGAGGTCGGAGGAGTTGAAGACTATGCTGGGATCAGGTCTTCGTATTTGATATATGCGTTCGGATGGAGAAGCGTGTTCTTGATTCATGCGCGCTGATCGGGCGAGTGTGCGTCTTGCATTTTGTGAATCGCCCCCCGCCGGTCCTCCGGAGATAAAGGAGATGATTCCCCGGGTGGGATGGTTATCATTGTTATCTAGGTCACGTCGGTGACCCCCATCCTCTCGCCTTTGCTGTTGATCTCGATTATTATCTCGACGTGGAGGATCATCACGGCGCTTGTTTCGAGGCTTATCAATGTATTCGCCTAAATGGCCTTGTTTGATCAGCCTCTCGATTGCCATTTTAAGTTGTGCACATTCCTCCGTAGTATGCCTTCTGTCCTTGTGGAATCGACAATAACGATCCGACTTTTCTCGCTTTGCATTTGGCTGCATAGGACGTGGAGGCTCTGCTAAACCTTTCTGTTCTATCACGTGAAGGATTTCAGTGAGGCGAGCGTTTAGCGGAGTGAACCTATTGTAGGAGGTAGAGGGTTGACTTTGAGGTGGAAGTGGTGGACGTCGATCATCGCGCCTCCTATTGTCTTGACGGTCATCTTCCCTTTTCCTTTTTAAAGGAGCATGGGTAGAGGCTTCCTCTATCCGGACGTATTTTTCGGCTCGATTAAGCAACTCTTCTAAGTTGCTTGGAGGTCTTCCGGCGATAGATTCTTTGAATCTACCCGGTTTCAAGTTCTGCTGCATGATCCCGGAGAGCATGTCTTGCCCTACACTGGGGACCTCGTGGACGGCTTCTACGAAACGCTTAATGTAGTTGCGGAGCGTCTCGTTATCTCTCTGTACTATAGAGAAAAGATGAGCTGGAGTCTTGGCATATTGTTTGTTGATGGCGAATTGGTTGGTGAAGCGGGTCGACAACCGAGCGAAGGTGTCAATCGACCCTATGGGTAGGGAGTTGAACCAATTCATTGCCCTCTTGGAGAGAGTAGTGCGGAACATTTTGCACATCGCGGCATCCGTTGGGCCATATAAATCTGCCATGGCACTGAATTTCTCTATATGTTCCTGTGGGTCGGTGGTCCCTTCAAATTGTGGTAACCCCGAGATCTTTACTCCTTGAGGTAAAATCTCGTTGAGAATGTCTATGGTGAAGGGACTGCGTCTTGCTGGGAGAGGCATCCTCTCACCCATTTGATTATTTGGTTGGGAGAAAAGGTTTTGGCGAGACATTCTGCTGTTTACTTCGCCTTCTCTCTCATTAAAGAGAGGGACTCTTGGTGGTGACGCATTCCCCCGTGGGGGTGAGCGTGGACGTCGCTGTCTGGGCTGTGCCCCTCTATGGTTGGTAGATAGCTGCACTCGGGACCGTGGATCCGAGGTAGAGGAGGAGACACTTATTTGATTCTGGATTGGCGGTGGCGCCACAGGTGGAGCTACAAATGGAGCTGGTGCTGGTATCGCATTGGGAGCGTTTGCTCCCATCGTAGCGATATATTGAGTCACAGCCTCTGTGGCGGCGCGAGTTGAAGCTTCCGCTATCATGCGTTGGAGCGCATCCTCGGTTATTTGAACCGTTCGAGGAGCAGGGAGAGCTGGATCGGCGAGTGGTGGGTCCCGATGAGGGATCACCTGAACCTCGCGAGGTGGATCTGCCCCACGTGGAGGAGCTGGCTCCGTGGGACGTGGGGGAAGTGGATCCGCGGGGCGTGGAGGAGGTGGTATGCCCGATCCTCCACGGACTGGAAGGTTACTTGCTGTGTCATTCTCTCTCCGAGCTGACGCCTCAGGAGGATCTTGTTGGCTACGTGATCTGGTTTGCATCCTTCCCACAGACGGCGCCAAAATGATGATGCTAATGTGTAGCTCACCTAGGGGGTATAGGAAATGAGTTGGGAGAGCAAAGCGGATCAGTAGCTTGATAACTCGATGATCCTGAGGTCCCTGCGAAAAGAGCACACGTGAACTAAGCCGGGGGTTGATCCGGCGGAAACCCCTCCGACGCTCAAGTCAGATGTACGGATCGTAGAGAGAGTAGAGAGAATAAAACTCGAGGTGAATTGTAAATAATGAGAACGTACCTTTACAAATGAGTAAAACACCTATTTATATCTCGGTGATTGGATTGGGCTTACTTTGTTGGGCCCAAGCCTTACTTTGAAGGTATTTGGGCTTTCGTGTAGTGGGCCTAATTTGTAGATATATTTGAGGGCCCATTGGGCCGGCCCATTTAGGTATATCAACCAGATAATTGAGAGAAAACTCAGAAATTTTATTAATAATGAAAGATGCTGAAAAATAAACCCTAGAGCAACTATTTATACTAAAGAAAAACGAAAAACCTAATCAAACTAGGAAAACGAGAAAATTACCAAAAAAGGCAAAAACGAAATAACTCCTAAACCTAATAGAATACCGAAAGTTGGAAACAACCCAACTTGCGGAATTCAAATCCGATTTTTCTAGAATTAATTATGAATTATTTAAAACTTTCCTAAAATAGCAAAAACGAACTTTTGGAAGTCTAAACGACCTTGGATTGCTGAAATTTGACGTGATTCATGAGCTTTGCTCATGAGTTTTGTTCCTTACGCCGTTTTACTTGAGATATAGTTCGTTTCATACTCAACTACGATTTAAGTTCGTCGAAAACCCTTATTTTCCCATAATTTCTTTCGATATTTCCACCAATGCCCATTAATAACTCTTCTCCGAATTAAATAGTTATTTTGCAACACGTATCGAATTTGACGTTCCTTATCAATCTCCTCTTCTTCAAAAGAGCTCGACCTCGAGCTATGATCAAAATATAGCGATGCATATTTCTTTCGAAACAACTTCAAGTGCTCTACCAATATTCCCGGCACAAAAATCTCGCTTTCAAAATCTTCCTCCAAACGAGGCGTTGGAAAAATTGGCTTCTTAATCGAAAATCTCAATGGCTCCACCAATTTCGCCGATACAGGAACTTCACAGCAAACATTATCTACAATTAGATCACATACCTCAACGCAATCCACTTGTTCTTTCTCTTTACGTGCACCTTCCTCTTCTTGAACAAATTTTACAACTTCAAATTCTTCCTCAAATTTATTTTTAACACCCTCTCGAAACTCATCGACTTCTTCTTCAAGCTTGCTAACATTGTCTTCTACCCCATTGTCGCTCTCTTCAACTTTGTTGATGCTCGCTTCAAACTCGTTGTCTGTCCTTTCAACTTCGTCGATGTTCACTTTGATTTCGTTAATGTCATCGTTAATAATAGCTACGCTACTTTTAACTTTTACGACAATTTTCTCTTCAACTTCGTCAACTCCTACGTCATGATCCTCCACCAAATTTGGAGGTTGAATAACGAACGAAGTATCTTGTGCCTCCTTAACTTTGACAACGGGTGGAACATCTTCGATTTTTCTAGAAGAACTATTTCGCTCATAATATTCCGACCTCCATGCTGACTCTTGAGCCTCTTCAAGGGTGTAGAATATACGCCACCCCATCCTAAGACGTATTGAAATATTCAAACCTGCCAAGTACCGTGAAATTTCCGTACTTTCGGATTCTTGCAGGTTATTTAAGTTTGCTAGTCTCTCAAACTCAGCAGTATACTTGTTAACAGATCTACTCCCTTGCGAACAATTACGATATAGTTGAAATAGACGTTGCTCATAACCTAAGGGTAAAAAACGATCCATCAACATTCTTCTCATCCTCCTCCATGATTGGATTGGAAATTTTTCTTGTCTAGCTCTCTTCCTCTGTATATCATCCCACCATGCGGCTGCACAACCCTTTAACTCACACCTAACCAATTTTACCATCTTATTCGGCAAAATATCCATCAATTCAAAATATCTTTCAACTTCTGATACCCAATCGATAAAATCCTCAACTTCAAGAAAATTTCCACTAAAAGAAGGAATTTCAGCTCTTGCCCGATATTTATCACGATCCTTTTGCCTCCTTATAGGCGGGTTTTCTTCAAAATAAGAGTTGCCGCTCACCTTTGAGTAGTCATCATACCTTGATTGAAGTTGAACAGGTCCATGATAATTGTATCTAACATTAGCACCTCGGGCTACACCGTCGGCAATCATCGTGTTAGATCCAGTCCTTCTGTTGTTGCTGTCAAGGGCAGATCCCTCGCGCACCAACCGCAGATTTTGCAATTTTTACACCCCGCGGTCATCGCCAACGTAGTTGTTGTCTCCATGTTTCGCACCTTTCGCCATCTAACCAGGAAAAACCTCGCTACTGATGCCAACTGACGCAGAACGGAAGCACGGTAAAGAATTAATTTCTACGAATTAATCCTATCGAACACGATAACTCTGGAATCCACCAGATAATTGAGAGAAAACTCAGAAATTTTATTAATAATGAAAGATGCTGAAAAATAAACCCTAGAGCAACTATTTATACTAAAGAAAAACGAAAAACCTAATCAAACTAGGAAAACGAGAAAATTACCAAAAAAGGCAAAAACGAAATAACTCCTAAACCTAATAGAATACCGAAAGTTGGAAACAACCCAACTTGCGGAATTCAAATCCGATTTTTCTAGAATTAATTATGAATTATTTAAAACTTTCCTAAAATAGCAAAAACGAACTTTTGGAAGTCTAAACGACCTTGGATTGCTGAAATTTGACGTGATTCATGAGCTTTGCTCATGAGTTTTGTTCCTTACGCCGTTTTACTTGAGATATAGTTCGTTTCATACTCAACTACGATTTAAGTTCGTCGAAAACCCTTATTTTCCCATAATTTCTTTCGATATTTCCACCAATGCCCATTAATAACTCTTCTCCGAATTAAATAGTTATTTTGCAACACGTATCGAATTTGACGTTCCTTATCATTAAACTAATTAAGAAAGCAATTAAACACAAGAAAATATTAATATAGAACGGATCTAGGATTTTATCTTCCCCCTATGCGATAATTCTTCACCCAATTAATCTCCTATCATGCAAGTTACGATTCCCGATTATTAACCCAAGACACGAAATTACTCATAACCAGCTGTCGCTGCGTTATAAGCCTATTATTCATAAAAGATTCACTATATGTCTATGCAAACCTAGTACAAATAAAGCATTAAATAACAAGTCTCGTAAACGGCTACCTAATGTATTATCTGTATGTCTACGATAATACATGCAATCAACACACGCATTCGGTGAAAAATTACTCGAAAGCTCTTCTATCCCTGTTCTAATTATTAAAACGATATGTCAATCAATTCTAACAATAACAAATAGCAACATAAGTTAGCTACGCTCATGCACTAAATAAGATCAAGATAGAAGAAATAATCGAAGAATTAAACTTGCATAAAAGTCGAATAAGAGGTTCGAATTACCACATAGGGTTCCAATAAAATCCTAGAATAAAAACTTAGCTACTCATGTTCGTAACGAAAAGCATAATAAAAATACGAAAAATCATAAAAGCTATAAATAAAAATCAAAGAGGAGAACTAGAATGAAGATTCGTCAAGTCTTCGTCTTCGTTCTTGTGCTCCTTGATCGCGTGTAGAAAGATGAAGAATAAAAACTAAGAAAAACGATAAAAAGGTAAAAGATCTAAGATAATCCTAATTGTGTGCTTGTGGCCTTTAAATAGGGTGCAAAAATATAATAGGGCGGGTTTCCTTGTGTGATTAAAATTCCTTCACTGCGCCCCTACGACCATCCGGACGGCCGTGTGAGATTTATGCCTACAATCCGCACGGCCGCGCGGTCCTTGATTCTCCAGAATTCTGCTTTTTTCACTTTTGGCCCACTTTTTCTCCGAATTTGCAGTTTTCACCCCAAAAGTTGCCAATTCTTCAATTTGCACCTAAAATACAAATAATAACCAAATTAAGCACCAATTATCGTAAAAACACATCAAAAGCTCCAACTAAAAGGTACAATTAAGTGTATAAATATACACTTAACAATGCATCCATAGAATTTAAGATGAAGACCCAAACTCTTCTAAAAGTAGTCATAAAATATATATATAAGAAGTATCTACCTCCACCACGTGTATGTGTTATTGTTGGACCTCATAGATCACAGTGAACATAGTCGAGAGCTTTGCGCGTGGAGTGATTGCATTTGTTGTAACTGACTCTTGTAGCTTTGCGCATAACATAGTGCTCATATAGATTCAACTTATCAACCTTGTCTCCACCACGAATTCCCAAAGTTCAGCTTCGCCAGCAACATCTAACACAATGTTGGAAGAACTAGGGATGAACACGGGTGAGTTTGGGAGGGAATATAGAAAAATTCAAACCGACTCAACGGTTGGCGGGTTACAAAATTCCAACCCGCACCTGCCAAATCAGGTTTATAAACCGCACGGGTTCGAGTTTGTCGGGCGGGATTTTACCTTATTTTTCGTTCACTCTGCCTCCATCTCGCACACGTACTCCCCAGTTTCTCTCATCTCCCGTTTTCTTGTTCCGCATCTCTCTCTCTCTCTCTCTCTCTCTCTCTCTCTCTCTCTCTCTCTCTCTCTCTCTCTCTCTCTCTCTCTCTCGTTTTCCTCTCCCCAAACTCTTTGTTGCTATATGTCTTCACGCTTCTTTATTTTTTAGAAAAACTTACGAGCTATTCGAATTTGCTATAGTCAAAACTTGTTATAATAAGGAAGCCATCATCAAGAATTTTCTAGAGAAATGAAAATGACAATTACTTGATTAACTTTGTACAAGAGATTAACAGTCAACATCAGAAAAGAAGAAGAGGTGAGATAAAATCGTAGATTTTCTTAATTTGACATAGATAATATATATATTAACATATGATGCGGGCGGATCGGGTTGGGGGCAGGTTTCAACAGGTAAACCCAATAACCGACCCGCTCTGGTTGGGTTTTCATAATATAAAACTACTACTATTATTTTAACAAGCAAAACTGGCGGTTCACGGGCGGATCAGGTCGGGTTTAGCGGGTAGTTGTTCAACCTTGGGAAGAACCATCAATAACAGTATTTCCCAAAAGTGAATAGACACCATTAATATTAATCCCTTTCATTTATGTAACTAAGTTTTTTTAACCTCAAGATATTCAATGTATAGCCTTTCCAATCTAAGACTCCAAGCTAAATGAGGTACGTTTCTCCTCAAATCATGGACAAATAAACTCTACCTCTGGGAGTTAGTCTTTCAACTTCATCATGTTGTCTAATCATTACTCATCGATCCAATCCCACAAACTATACAAGCTTGAATGTTTCCTAACAGCATGATCTCATACGATGATGAACTCTAGAGATTCAAACCATTCTTTATTACGAGTCATACGAAATGAACATCCAAAATTAGGATTCCACTCTCTCTTGGTTCTTCAGTTAGTAACAACCTTGTCATTCCGAACATTTTTGGTCTTCTGAAACTTGTGTTTATATTGAACTTCTTGTGTTTGAAATCTTTATTTTCTAGCTTGCTTTCAATGAACAGTCCTTTTTCCTGCGCCAAACAGTTAGCAGAGATCACTTCTTCGAGGGTAAATTGGTTTCTCTGTGCCATACACCATGACATCTTTGAAATTTTTTAGGCTTCTAGGAATAGAATTTTAAAAAGAGCTTTCCAAACTTGGAATAATCTGACAATTTAGTAATTGAATGTTATACTATGAAGAATTGGATCGTTTTATCGTTTTATGATATAGGGAACTTAGGAAACAAAATTAGTGAAATTTTATTTTTTTGTCAACCAGCCTGAATTTATGGCCAAGATTCGAACATGGACCTCTACTCTAATAGTAGAAACTAGGTACACACTCTGCTAATGAGGGTTGGTACGAGTAAAAAACAAAAAAAGAGTTGAAATTGAATATCTAACCCAAATTATCAACTACATCAATGAAACAAAACAAACAACATGAATATGTAATTAGCTGCTCCTCTTTTTTAATTCTAATAACATACTTCATCTCTCTCGCTAACTAAATACTTCACATCATACACAAAAATAATACTACAATTATATTCATATATCTCCTTGAAAAATATACACAAGCGCCAAGCTAACAATAAATATATTTGGAGGAAATTTTCTACAATTTTAATTTTCGTTATGAAGAAAATAAAACATACCAAATAAAATATATAAACTATAATCCAGGAATAAAATTACAATACCTCCTATTCTTTGATGGGCTTGATTAGTAATATCTCAAGCCCCATCTAAAAAACTAAAAGGCCTATACAATACATATCAATTAATAATCTCAAGCGGCGGAAGGGGCGGCGATAAAACGAACACCACCTGCCTCCGTCAGCTCCGCCGTCAACTGAGCAGGTGCGGCGGCGACGGCGGCGGCAGTAGGAACGTAATCCAATGTCTGGTCGTCGTAAATATCCCACCATTTTTGAACGAGCATTTTGATGTCTTCCCTTTGCATGTTCTCTTCTTCGCCGGTGTACCGCCACGGCTTGGACCCCGCCGCACAGTAGTGCACCACCTTCACCTCCGCCACCTTCACATTCTCCGGGTGCCGCCACAGCATCGCCAATACCAAATTGTACGCATTCGGAATCGGCTTGTATATGTCCTTAAAGAACATATTCAACAAATCCTACACCAAAATTGAAAAAAGAAAAAAAAAATTAATAATCAGACATACAGTAGAACCTCGACAATTAATAATCTTGTTAAATAATATTTGTTTATGATCCCGACTCTGTAAAAACGTACTAGATTATTAACTCGATAATTTAATATTTCCTTACATTAATAAAATTTCACTAGTCCCGACTGTATTAATTTATAAAGGTTAATTACCTGCTCAGCAAATGAGACAAATTAATAATCTCGTTTAAATAATATTTTTTTCTGATCACAACTCTATAAGAACGAATTAGATTATTAACTTGTTAATTTAATATTTCGTTAAATTAATAAAATTCCACTAGTCCCGAGTGTATTAATTTATAGAGGCTAATTACCTGCTCGGCAAATGGAGTGGGAGGGGTGATTCTGAGTGCGTGAAGAAGATCATGGTAAATAGGGAGACTCGGCTCGAATACAAACATGCCAGCGTTGAAGTAGAGCGCGGGTTTCGGACCGAAATCGACGGGCCATTCGACCCGGCCCGGGCACTGCTGGCAGTAGCCGACCCGGTACTGAGGAGTATGACTCCACGTCTTCTCACAGAAACAATCCATTACACCATACAAAAACCCGTCCGGCAAATCGAAAAGGTGGTCTATGTTGTCGTAAACCTGAATATCCCCATCCAAATATATCATCTTGCTATACTCCACAAACTGCAATATAAAATATAGGGCAAATTACGAAAAACCCTTCAACTTAGGCTAAATGACAAAAAAAAATAAAAAAAAATCACCTATTCATAATTACCAAAAACCCCCTAAGGTTTGTTTCCAAACTTACACCAACCCGGTGTGACTTTTCACGGATATTTTTTATTCCAGAGAATAGACTTTACACAATTTCAAATATTTTATTTTATTTTTTTACTATTTAATAGAAAGGATAATAGACTGTACACGTTTATTACTGTTAAGAAACTCGAGCAATAGTTAATTGAAAAACTCGATCAACAGTTAATTACGGATACGTGGGGTATTTTCTTTATTTAGCCTAATCTCAGGGGGTTTAAGTTATTTACCCTAAGTTCAGGGGTTTTTTCATAATTTACGCTGAATATTAATATAATTAAACCATTATAATTTAAAAAAAAATCTTAAAATTTAATTTCTAATTGAATACTACGTAAGTACCTCCCAAATGCGAAGCTTGGAGTAGTTGATGACGTAGTAAGCCATGGCGAACTGGGTCTGGTTCTCCGGCGGGTGGACGGGCTCGATCTCACGCACTACGCAGCCTTGCTCCACCAGCTCACGGCGGTGCTCGGCCGGAACGTCGGGCAGCACCGCCACCACGAGTGGGTACACAGTGCCGACCTTCCTCAGGCCTTTGGCCAGACCCACCACGCCCTTCACGTAGTCGCCGGCGCCGGCCAAGAAGGTGACGTAAGCACGGCTGGGCAAACTCCCGGCCTTGACTAGACCTGATGAAGAACCGCGGCTCGAAGGAATGCTCGTGATTTTTGGAGCCATTGTATTTCTTGATTTCAATCAACTATGTGTACTGTGTTTTTTATTTTTTAGAGAGAGAAAGTGAAACTGAAAGTCTGTTTGTTTAATTTGGTTGATTGCAGTGTTTGAAATTTCTTGGGTTATTTGGCCTGTTTATATAGAAATTGAGGGGAATGGGAAAATAAATAAATTATTTTTCATGGGAAATGACATCTTTTTGAATTTTGGTTTTTAAAATAAAAAAATAATAAAAAAATAGAAAATTCGCGGATGAGGCAAAAAACGTTTTTCATAATTTCTTCCAGGTGAGGATTTGATTGGACTAAACGACGTCGTCGGACACCTGTACGAGTACGACATAAAGGATTTTTTATGGGTAAGTTGCAAATAGGTCCCTGAGGTATGCTGAAATAATTTTAAGGTCCCCATGGTATCGATAATTACAAACACACCCTGAAACATTAATAGAAACTCTAACAGGATAATGCGTTGGATGAATTTTCCCGTTATAATTCTAAGGAACTATTAATTTCAGGAAGTGGTGGAGAGAACATAGAGCTAAGGGGTGATTTAAGAAATGTAGGGGGAATCATGTCATCCCCTGCTCTATATTGTCTCAATTACTTCCTGAAACTAATAGTCCGTTAGAGCTATAACGGGATAACTTATCCAATGTATTATCGCGTTAGAGTTTCTAACATGTTTTAGGGGAATAAATATAATTATCAATACCATAGGGACCTTAAAGTTATTTTAGCATACTTTAGGGGTATAGTGGTAATTTACCCTATTTTTATTTGTTTCTTAAACTAGTGGGTTACCCTCGGAAAAGGTGGTTTCCTCAAAAAAAAGAAAAGGAAAAAAAAACTCGGAAAACGTGGTGGTGTTAGGTAATGGGGATTGAAGTAGAGGCAATTGTTTAATCAAATGAATCTGGACCGTACACGTGTGGGAGAGGGGGAAGTTGAATGATTGGACGGTTAGATGTAGGTGATGAGAAAGTTCGAGAGGATATGGGCGGTGCAGAGGGAGAAAAACATGGGGTAAGAAATTTATGGTTTTTTTTTTTTTTTTGAAATAAAGAAATTTATGGTTTGAATAAACTAGAAAATCCTGGTATTAGGGCTACAGTCATAGTGTATATCGAATCAACAAAAAATTAGTCGGCGCTCTAATTCAATTTGAATCAGCAAAATTGTATGTGGCTAAAAAATATATGAATAAAACGGTGTGTATAACTTTTAAATTTTGAGTTATTTAATATTAGAAATGCACCTTTGGTCATTTTTATCAAGGTGATTTGTTCATTTTAAAACAAAGATTACACCTGTGTTTTTGTTAATGGAATTCGATTTTCTTCTTTTAATGGACCGTTCGTTTCAAATGTGCACCCATCATAAAGATATAAGAAAAGAGTGCGTAACGATCCACATAATTTCTATATTATAAAATTTCCATTGAATTACTCTTCGACAGGGAGCTTTTAACTTTCTTCTTGATTAATTAAAACTTAAAAGGACAAATTACGGCTCTCCATTAAGATAGGTTAAATTACAAAAAAACCCTTATTGTTATCTAAGTAATTACAATCATCTATCAACGATATATTGTCAACTGAAATGATTTGTGCAGGCACAAATTAAACATTCAGGCACATTTTTTACCATTTCTCAAAAAACAAAAGGTAAAAAACTCAAAAACTCTCTCTACCCTTTCGATTTTCTTTCGCAAAGCCCGTGCAAATCGTCAACAGATCGGAGGTAACTTTTACGTTTTTACGATCCTCTTGTTATGTAGATTACGAATCCGAAAAAAAAAACGAAAAGCACTTGCCAAGTGCTCGCGTAAATTCACACGAGCACATGAATAAAAAAAAGTCCGATTTTGTGCATATGAATAGTACAAAAGGTAAATAGTTATGGTAAAAAAGTAAAAAATCATGGTAAAAAATTACCTGAATGTTTAATTTGGCCTGCATATATCATTACCCTATTGTCAAAAGTAAAATCAGGAACTACATTACAATTTCCATTTTCCAGGCCTATATCATCACAATAGCGTGTAGATATTGTGGGCCCCATAGAGTGTAAATTAATAATTATAATATGACTTAAATTAACACCGACTTCTTCACTTGTAGTAGCACCGGCCAAATCCTTCCCTATTTTCTCGGCAGCTTCAACTAATAACCCTGACCAGATCAGCTGCCACGTGTACAGCAGATATTCACTTCAAGTATCATATGAGTACAACGAGATTTTAACAACTGGATGGTGTATGCATAAGTTTATTAAAAAGTATAAGTTAGTAATTGTGAATTAAATAGATATTTAGGCACTGTTTGGAAGCAATTTGGAATTTATTTTAATTTTATTTTGAGAAAATATGTTTTTGGGGAAGAATTTGAGAATGAAAATAATGTTTGTTTATATTTTGGAAGGAGACAAAATACACTGTAGCAGTCAAATCATGTTTAAAAGTATTAGAAAAAGATATTTTAGAGGAAAAAAATTGAAAGACGAAGTGATGTTTATTTGTTTTTTTTAGTGAAGACTTTTTTTTACTGTAGCAGTTAAATCATTTTACTGTAGCAGTCACATCATGTTTGAAGGAGATATAAACTTTTGAGATTGTTTTGAGAAAACTAATTAAGAAGTTTCATAAATACAATTTTGTTTTGCGGAATCAATGAAAACAAAATAAAAACAGTTACAAACATTGCCTAGTGTTTATTTATAAAAGTTGAGGGTGGTTGCAAATATTTTGAAAAATAAACTTAAATAGAAAAAACAAGTCTATGTTTATTTTAAAAAAAATAACTTAAAACAACTTATTTTAAGAGAATCAAAAGCAAAAGTTAATTTTACAAACATTTAAAAATAGTTTATGAGCAAAGAAAAGTTCATTTGTTTCTAAAAACTTTTGCAAACACCACCGTAATATCACACTCCAAATCTTAAACGCAATAAATTTTGGATAAATTTTTTTATTGTAGATAAATTTATTAAATTTCTATTAATTTGTACTTACCTCCATTTTATTTTAATATTGTTGCACACTAATTAATTAAGTTATTAAACAAGTTTTCAGAAAACCAAAATATAAGTTGAAGTCATTTCCTCAAATTTTGGGTAATTAAAAAAACATAATTTGATTAGAACAAGATTGAATATGTACCCCTATGAGAAGAAGAAACCTAAAGAGTTGATTTATCATGATTGATATTGATTATGCTCATAGTTAGTTGTAGAAATGAAGATTTCCAAAGTTTGAATAAACACAATTCGATTTCCCGTTGGATCTAAATAATTGAAATTAGTAAACGACGAATGTGTGAAACCTTCTTTGCGTTAAGTTCGATTTTTTTCTTTTCTTTTCCAAAACATTGTATGAACTAAGAGTACCGAGAGAAATTGGGGCGAAACAGAAATGATAATTGAAGTGTTGAAGCACGTGAAAGATGAATGGATTTTTCTGAATTGATGTTTCTCAAAGTTGAAGTTAATTAAAATCTTAACTCCAATCAACCATGAATCAAGAAAGATTAAATGGATTACCTTTTATTATTTATTATTGATAGATTAATAATCTTTTCAAAATTAATATTTTTCTTGTTTCGACAGTATTCATTCACGAGGGTTGTTTCGTAATTTTCAATAACGAATTGGAAGTTGGGCCGTTAACAAGAACATGCTTCTTTCCATTCCATGCCCAAAAGAGTGAGAACTTGGATAAATATTATTTTCCGATGTATTATAATAAAAACAGAAAGGGGGCCAAAAAAAAAACGAAACAACCGTAACTTATGAACTAGCTCTGGAGAACAAGACTCTTTCCGAGAATGATGTCATCGGTGGAGAAATCGGCTTCTTTCCGGAATGTTCCTCTGCCAAAGTCCAGGTTGTAAGAATCTGTAAGCCCTTCAACCAGATCGAATTCCGGTTTCAACCCGAGCACGCTCTTTGCTTTGTCAACCGATGCAAAGAAATGCTGCATTCATCGTTTAAAAACAAAAAAAAAAAAGAATTAAAACAAAATTTATGGTTATATTTGATGATTGAACATTATGAAATAAATGAAAAAGTTTTATTACCTGGTCCCTGAAAGGAAACGGTTTCTTTTTACCGAAATCGAACTCCTTCGGATTGTAATGAATAATCTCAGGCTCCGGGAATCCACCAGCCTAATAATAAATAACACAAAAAATTCATGAAATACAACGCTTTTAACACGTGGGCTCGTTTGGTTTCTAAGATAAAATTAGCCAAGATCAGATTAAATAATTTTATGAAAACCCAATTATATTGCTGAATTAGCCAAGATTAGAGCCATTTTTTTCACAATTGCGGGGCCGCACGAAAAGTTACTGGACTAACCGATCATGCAATAAACTCCAGTTATTCAATTAATCGTGGATAATGGTACCAACCAAACGAGGCCTTAACATGTTATGGGACTACTTATGCTCACAATTTACCTTAGCACAAGCCTTTGCTAATCCGTCGAAGGTAACGTATTTCTCTCCAGATATATTGAATATTTCCTTGCTCGCTTTCTCGTTACCAAGAACCTTAATAAAAGCTGTCGCGAGGTCCTGCCAAAAAAAAAAATTCAATTAAAATAAGATTCCCTATCATAAACAATAAACTCAGAATGTAAGTGAAAGTTAAAATTTTCATTTTTTTGTCAAAAAGTAATGAAATATTGAAAAATGACCTTGACATGACCGAGTTGTGTGATTTGAATTCCGGAGTTGGGAATGGGTATGGGTCGACCCGCTTTCAAACGGTGGAAGAACCATTCTTCAACCGGGTTGTAGTTGAGTGGTCCGTAAATGTACACTGGCCTTATAGAAGTCCAGTTTACGTCTCGTGATTGCAATAAGCTCTCGGTTTCGAGCTTTCCTTTGTGTCTACTCTTTGGATCAACCGCATCAACCTTCCATATACAGCATATAACTCACATCAGATTTAAATAATAAAACAAAATAAAATATAATTTTTTCTTGAAAAAAAAAAAAACTGTCCGATTTCACATATACAACAATGAGGATTAATTTAATTGTTTCATACTGGACATATTAATGCTGACCTCATAATGTGGTGGACAATCGGTTTTGAGGTAAACTCCGGCTGATGAGCAGTATATGTACCTAAAATTCAGTCGAAACGGGTAAGTAAATTGTAAAAAAAAGAAAATCAAACCATGTATATTCAGCGCGAAAAAACTAAATTTAGAATTCGTGATCAACTTAGATAGTTTTCTAATATTCAGACAACTCGTCGTTAAATAACGGTATAAAGCTTACTGTTCTAGATTTGGCAAAGCATCCAAAATGGGCTCCACTTCATCGGCTTCACGCCCTGAGAATCAAGTCAAAAATTCACAAAATAAATGATTTTTTTATTCCATAAAGTTTTTTTGAAGCATCATCTGGTTGAAGATGAAAATACGAAAAATCAATTTAATACAGACCATTGATATCGTAAACAACGTCAAATCCTTCTGCGGAAAGACTGCTCTTCACAAATTCAAAGTCCTTTCTGTCTCCCTTTAAGTGCAAGATCTACAAAATGAAAAGTGCAGTTTTATTTCCGAGAATCTTTTTTTATTTTTTATTTTTTTATTTTATAAATACCTAACAATTAACATAAGTAAATACCTTGGAGGCATAATCGGAAAATTCAGTATCCGATTCACCGGGCAATTGTTGAGCAATGGGTGCTTTTCCTCTGGTGAACAAGGTGACCTGCGCTTAAATCAAACTACTTAGAATTTTCCGAGCCAAAAAAAAAATTTAAACAATTAAAAATGAAGGCAAATAAATAAACCTTATGGCCTTCTTTGACAAGAAGTCTGGACAAAAATAGGCCAATGAATCGAGTGCCTCCCATTATAAGTATTTTCTTCTCACTCGATGCTGTAACACTAAGTGCACTTTTCGACTGCCATACTTTCCTCTTATACTGCAAAAATAATATTAATAAACGAATTACTCATACTGAACTTGCATCACTCGCAATCAATTTATCTTCACTACATTCAATTTGCGTTATCATTCGCCACAAACACAAACTACGACGACAATTGTTTCTTTCCGCATTCACAACCTAAATCGAGTCGACCGTCACTCAGTACACTAACTTTGTTCCGTGAATCGTGTATACGCAGACATCTTCGTATGAAAATTGAAGTTACAAACGCATTATCGAATCTCAACATTTAATAACAAGCGTAAGCAAACCCGATAATTACGACTCTACGCTCCAAGTGCAAGTATAGATACATAGTTGTGTATTCATGAATATCTACATACACAAATATCTATATATATATGTATATATATCACAGAAACCCTAACACATTTTTCACATATAAATGAGAAAGTAAACAATCCGAAAACCCTAACTACTTTCTGTATGTATATATGTATGTATATAATTATACCTGGACGGAGGCGGTAAGCCTGGCGCCACTGAAATCGGAGAGTGAGGAAGAGAGGATGGCGGAGGAGGGCTGTTTGTGGTGCACCACCACCATAGTCGCCATTGATTGGTTTGATTGAAGTTTTGTGTGTGGGGAAAATTTGTGAAGGGGGTTGGGTTTTGGTGGGTGTTTTTGTTGATTGAATTTGAATTTCCGCCATTGATTCTTTTACGATTTGGGGATAAGAGAGTGGCCTCGATCTACTATAGCCACAGCTTATGGTTTATATCCACATCTCCTCAGCCTCTTGTTCTCTCAAACAATCAATCTGCATTTTCCCCATTTCCCACGTCCGATGCATCTCACTCTGTTAAAAGACATTTTTGCCCTTAATATTCCTATGGTGGAATTTGGAATTTTGTCCTCTTTCTTTTTTCTTGCCCTTTTTTTTTTTTAATCTTTGTTAGGTCATCTCTAACACCTCGTTTAAACACAGTTGTCTATATCTATAATTTAGCTATAAATAGTATTTATTATACAACACCATTTTTAAGAGCAACCCCAACAATTGTGCTACAATTTATCTTTTCTTATCAAATTATACACAGTGAACAGTATTTTAGCACACCATTTTTTCTGACTCCAGCAGTGGTTTATATTTTAATACACCACTTTACAACATTACTACACATTCCAATATATATTTTGTATTACATGATTTTACATTTTGTTATTATAATTCACATATTTGATGATATAATAAAAAAAATATTTAAAATAATAATTTAAATTTCAATTAAATGATTATATTTTAAGTGTTATATTTCAACGCTCGTTTTAAGTGTTAATTAAATAATTAAAGATTGTGATATAGAGTTGCGAACTTGTGCAATTGTACTGTAACTTGATTTTACAAAAATGATTTTGCCATTTCACCCTCTTGGTGTTTCAAATTTGACAAGCCGAATTTATAATATGCCATGTGGTTGATAATATAAAAGAGATGCTGGAGCTTTGATTTTCAGTAAAAATTGTAAAATTTTGCTGAAATTTTGCATATAGCACAACTGGTGGAGTTGCTCTAACTTCACACTCTAACCACATTGTTTATATTTTACACAATTATTATACTTTATTATTTTGCAAATTTTTATTTTTTAATCAATTTCAAAAATTATATTTCAAGGACCATATTCCAACAACTAAATTGTGAAAACTAGTTAAAAATTATTAAAAATAATAATAATAACTAATATTTTAGTATTATTAATAAGAAGTAATATATATAAATATTTTCGTCAAAATAATTTCAACTTCGGATAATTTAATTAATTAAGAAAATGGGCGATTAGTGAAACCCCCTCTAGTATTTTTTTAATAAGGATGAGTTCAACTCCTTTTCCGTTATTAGTCATAGGTCCAATTTTTCTCTTATTCCAAATATATCATTCTACTATTCACTACATACTTTAATTAGTTTCAATTATAATTTTCATTTATTTATTTTTTCTAAAAATAACATATTATTTTTTTAAAATTATTTTTTAAAAAGAAATTAATTTTTTTTTCAATTTTCTGTTTTTGGGTTCTCAAATCAACTTCAAAAATTTCGAAAACAACTATAATATTTTCGGAATCAACTACAATTTCGCTTTTTTCTCACTTTTTTATTTATTTATTTATTTTCCACAACCAGCTACAAAATTACTGAAAACAATCTTTTTTTTCCCGAATCAACTATGAGAAAATTGTAAAACAACTACTAAAATTAGTTTTTTCAATAGCAGGTTTACCTAATAAAATCAACTAAAAAATTAACGAAATCAAGTATAAAAAAATCAAAAATATCTATAATTTTTTTCAAATCAACTATAAAATATCGAAAACTATATTTCTGTAAATAACATCAATACAATTTCAACAACGAACACTCACTCTACCATTGATTGAACAAAAATTGGCCTTCAAAGTTCAAACAATACAAACCTGCCCCAACCAAAGCTTCAGTTTATTTGCTAAAACCTTTCACAAACACACTACACACTAACACAAAAATTAAAAATTAAATTGTGAATTCTTAAAAGGAAAAAAAAAGTGAGACATTTGTTTTCTTTTGTAATTTGAATTCCTGTAAGGAAGGAGATGGCGACGGCGAAGAACAGAGAGCGCGACGGCCAGAGGTGATAGGGAGGAGATGATGGCGGCGGGGCGGAGGTGGAAATGGGTGATGGCGGCCTGGAGAAGTCTCTCTAATGGCGTAATCCGAAACCCTAGCATCTCTAACCGCTTTGGCGGATGTAGGGCGGTGACAGTGGAGCGCGGCGGCGGATGAGGTGAATTAGCGGCGGCAGAAGAATGATTTTCAAACTATGGTTGAAGAAGTGGAGAATGTTGGTTAGTGGAGAGAAAAAGGAGAAGGGAAAAGAGAAATAGAGTTTCATGTAATCACAAATCTTAAAAATAATATGACATGTGAGGGTTAAATACGATATATTGAATTTTAATTTATTAAATATTAATTTAATTAAATAAGTAGGGGGTTTTCACTAATAAAGTAAACATGGTTGGACCCATTCTTATCATACATAATGAGTGAGGGGAATCTCACTAATTATCCCTTAAAAAATACTTCGAGTTAAACTACCATATTTTGTGGTTGAATGGGATTTGATGTGATTATTTTATTATTTAAATGTTTACACAATTTGTTAAAAATTAACTTTCGTTTTCCAAATTTTGAGAAACCAAAGTTAAACTCTTGCATAGTCTAAGCTTTTGCATTTTGTTGTTGGAGATGTGGTTTTTAGTTGAAAGTGTGCAAAAGATGTAAATTATAGGTTTCCATGACACTGTTGGAGTTGCTCTTACAAAAGAACCCGAGATCAGCTAGTCATATATATAATGCAATAATTTGTAAATCATACGACTTAATGCGATGAGATATCGACCTAGAAATCATTAATAGTACGGTGATTGGCATTTTGCCCCCTCAAATTAGATGTCACTGGCACTTTGCACTCGTAAATTATAAAAATAGCAGAATGCAGCCTCCAATTACAACTTGCTTGGTAAAGTGCACCCTAGTTCACATTTTGGCTAAAAAAGTGACCGGCTACCTATGTTTTGCACGCTTCAGCGATGAAATTCAGTTGCTTGTTTCCGTGCATTAAGAAAAGGTTGCTTAATTTCTTGACGAGTATTGCTGTTGCGTTGTTCTTGGGAGGTGGCTCGTGTCGGTGAGTTGTGGCGGCGAAGGATTGAAGATGGGGGAGTTTTGAGGTGGTTGTTGGCGTCATCGATACTTATGTTAACGGTGAAAGAATAATTGTGACCAGTGTTCTAAAACTCAGCCGAGGCGGCCGATTAATCGATCTTCGAGGTGGAGGCGGTCCAAAACCTTTACGATTTTAGTGTAAAGGTTTGAAAAATCAATTTTTTGCCTGTGAGGTGGTTTGAGGCGGGTTGAGGCGGTCCGAGGCAGTCTGAGACGGTCCGAGGCGGTCAAACCTTTAAAGCGGGTCAAACTTCGGTGGCGAAAATCGGTTTTTTTTTTTTTGTTTTTTTTTGTTTTTTAATACTTCAAAATAAAAGTTGGGATTTTAATAAAAAAAAATGAGTTTATGCTTTATTTTGTTTATGTTAATTATTATTGTTAAAGAACTAATGATGTATGCCAGAAATGTTCAAGAATAAATGTAAATTAAAAAAAAATGTCTTTTTATTTATATTTTATAAGGATATTTATGTATTATGATCTTATTATTCTTTTATTATGTTATTAGGTATATACATGACGGGGATATAACTACGTTTAAATATCTTTTTATATATGTTTTGAGTATTTATAAATAGGGTTAATATGCTATGAGCCCCTCAAACGAAACATAATTTGAACTAAATTTATCACCGATTATCACCGCCGCACCGATTAATCGTGAGTCGGTCCCTTACCGCCTCCGACCCAGTTACTGCTTTTTAGAACCTTGATTGTGACGGCTAAGGGGGAAAAGGAACAAGAAGAAACATCAAGGGTGAGCATTTGCATTACACCGAAGAACGTTATTATGCTGTGCAGATCTGATCCTTAGGAATGGGTGCTCGTACAAATCAGTTATTTCAGAGAAAGACACGATAAATTTTGAAAAAGAAGAACAAGAAGCCGGAAATCAAGAACATAGGGTGACGGAGGATGCTCGCATATGTACGAGCAGGATGGAATAACTAACTACCTTGCAGTACCAGTTGGGGCAAAACGAAGCACAGTCGTCCCCTCTATCTCGGTATCACGCGCAGTTGTTTTTTTTTTTTTCTAAATTCATTTTTGCTTTCATCTATATCCCCATTTATATATGTAATATTTTTGTTTATGGTTGTTTTATAATTTTATTTCCATAATAATGTATAAAGTTGTCCTAGAATATTTATAGAATCTCCGAAAGAGGCTAAAACACGTGATTTGCGACAGGAATAAGGAGAAGAACCGGTGTATGTTGTTTCACGGGGTAGCTCTCTTGTTGACATGTGTCATTTTTAATTTATTTTATAATTATATTTCTAAAACCCCATAGGCCATAACTGAACCTGTAGTGAAAATCTTATCAATTAGGGTGCCTGGTTATATTCACCAGGTGTAGCATCGTTATTTCCGTTGTTTCATTAAGTGGAAGTCAAGAACTAGGGTGCACTTTGTCAAGTAATAAGATAACCTACCTATAAAACAGGAAACAAGTAACCGGTCATTTTCTTAGTCAAAAGGTGAACCAGGGTGCACTTGCCCTGTGAGTTATAATTAGAAGGTGCATTTTGCTATTTTTTCAATTTAAGGGTTCAAAGTACCAATGACATCAAATTGAAGGGTGCAAAATGCCAATTACCCTTAATAGTATGGTTGAATTCGAGTGTGATGATGTATTATCCACCTTGAGTAGATTAAATAGGAATGCTAGGGTAGGTCACTACACTCGAGTAGGTGACGTAGGTAGAGTCGTGACCTCGTGGAAGCTAAGAACGTCTGAGTCTAGAACCTGCAAGGGTAAATAAACGTAAACTAGGTTGGGAACTAATCCGGCGAAAATCCCTCTGACGCTCAAGTCATTAGCTTTCTTTCACGAATTGGGTTATTCTTGCATACAATTGTCTATTTCGGTATGAAATATGTTTGTAATACGACGAGTTTATTGATCAAATAATGAGCTCTAAAATCTTCATAGTCGAGTGTTGGGTTCGCACAAACTCGACGCAGTACCATTTTCCAAGATGTAGGGGTGGAATTCATGTTTTAAGCCAAAAAAAAAAAAAAAGAAAAAAGAAGGGATTGAAGCAATGTAACAAAAGAAGCAGCAAATACTTGTATACTCAATTAGGGTATGAATTAAAAAAAAAAAAATTAGGGTATGAATTACTATGAATTACAAAATGTATTACAAGGCCTTCAAAAAAATCAACATATTACATAATAAACCATGAGCCAGTTATGTTTGATATATCTCCTAGAAAGAAAAAAACGACAAACACGATGCTCGTGTATATATGCAGACAAAGGAACACCATTTCAAATAGCACTAAATGCAGATTGAACGGTGGACGTGAACCGAGAAGCAATTGTCTGCGTCGCAAATGCTTGGAGCTGCTTCTTAGCATCTGCCAAAAACACAAACCATTATTCCTCGGCAGCAAACACAAATTACGGAATGCTAATTATCACACAACATATGCTGATTCCAAAAAAAGTCGTATTGGAAGCTTCTAAAACTACAGTTACGGCTCGTAAAAAATAATAGAGGTGGTAAAAAAAAATGCGTAAACTTGGTCTCAAATAAAGCCACATCCCATTCCCCTTAACTATTGACATGCTGCCAAGTTCCCTTGCAATTAAATGTCTAAGGCCTCGTTTGGTTGCCACGATAAAATTAAATAATCTAATGAAAACTCAATTATTTTATCGGACCCCGGGACGTCCAACAAAAAATCTCTCTAAAAGGCAGGATAAACCATGATGACATAATATTTGCTGGTCGACCCGGCAAGTTTTTGGGGATACCAAACATCAAACAAAGTCCAATTATTTAATTAATCATGGCTAATCTCCCCAACCAAACAAGACCTAAGGATATGAAAAATACGAGATTTTGGGGATAGGAATGAATCAGTCAACATACCTTTGCGGCACCTAGTAAAGCCAACAATATTGGCAATACTGAGGGTCAAACATACACCAACAACAAGCAAATAATCAGCTTGAAACCTGACGAGAGAGAAGATCGCAAAAAATACCCACACAACAGCCTACAAATAAACGGCACATTTCTTTAGTTAAATTTCAAGATAATCATTTATGCTTCGTTTTGTTATGTAGAAAATCGAGTAGACAAATTTCTTGATGATAGTTAAATCCAAAATTGGTTACTTACAGTGAGGTACAAGGTCCACCAGAACAGCCATGAATCCTTCTTGTTCATCCTAGCCAACGACTGAAAACGAGGAGGAATAAATACGGATAAAAAAACTCGATTATTTTACTTGTTAAGATGCAAATCAATACAAGGCAATGGATCTCGTTACCTCTTGGTCAAGGCATTCAAATTTCCACACACTTTCACCATCATCGTTAATTTCGTTCCACCACCTAAGTCCTACCAAGATGCGTCCACTTACATTCTTAACTACCCAAAAATCGAGGGCAGCTAGAAGTACAGTGACCACAAAGATGATGACGAAACTGTCGACGAATAGAGCTGAAAGAATATAAAATGCCAATGCGGCAGCCTGTACACACAGAAAGCCAATATATATATTTTTTAAAATATTACAGAACAAACAAATATATCAAAATAACAATTAAAAAAAGAATTGGCAGTTGACCTTGAACAGCACGTGGAAGAAGCATATCTTTGGATTAGCGTAATTCTCCCCTGGAGGCTGCACAGATACAAGTTAGTCTGAGTTACGTCATTACTTTTATTGTGCATGATTACTTTATTTCATAGCTCATACGAGAGAACCGAAGAAAATTAAGATGAATCATACAGATAATGAGTTGTATCTATTGTAATCAAGATGCATAAATGTAAATTTTCATCGTCCAGCATTACTCTAACGGGACTTCCCCTGTTAACAATTTATAAAGTCTTGTCGTTTTTTTTTACGGTTCAGATGCACCAGTTTTTACCCCAAATGTAAAACAAGGTGCTGTATATGCTAACATAAGAAATAAAGTAACATATATAGAATACGGAAAGAAAGATATGATCGAAAAAAAATTGGGAGAAAACAATCAATTCATAATATCTTCAGCACTTCTCCAGTGAAATTATATGGTTAGGATAATCAAAGATTTAATGTCTCGATCTCGCTTGTTTAGTCAACTCCAGTTTCGATTTTATGGTCAGGAGTCAGGACACACGAATATTTAACTCTCAATTTTATTTTTTGGAAAATAAGTAACGGGAGAAATCTATAAAATGATCTGATAAGATGTGTTAAGACATGTCCTACAACTGCAACCGATGCCCATAATCTGATTGGTTGCTTCAATGAATTGACACACGGATAAAAGTCAATAAAACGTAAAGGTAATTAACTCAATTAATCCCCACCCCACCCCCTAATAACAATGAATATTTTGGTATTTTGTCTCGATCTATCTTTCAGTAATCAAAATGTGTTCCCCCCATCACTTACTTTTGAATGTTGCATGTTTGCTTCAAACGAACACCAAAACTGATGTTGCAACTGAGATCAAAGTCCATTACTAAGTTGAAACATCACATAGGTGCTTGACAGAGCCACACACACACACACACAAACCGAGGCAGGCAGAATTAAAATCTTTATATAATTACGTCAGTTCATGCTTGCAAGTGGATTTTTGTAATTTATTTCAAGAAAGAACCAAAATCACATATATGGCTATATAGCATGAATATCTGAAAGCATGTGTCTGCTAACCCCAATGTAAGAAAATACTAAATTAGACAAACGAGCAATTATTTTCAACACATCACACGGCATCGTGCAAAGTCGAAATAGCATATGGTAGACCACAATTTCGCATCTTCATCAAATTATATATGTCCCATGAGTACTAGTACTATAGATTTCATTTTCAGTCAGAAATCCCAGAGAACAAGACTTAGCAGACGAGCAAAGTTATATCCAATGAAGGCCGAAGCCACTAAGGCAAATTTATTACGGTTCCTGTAACGATCTTAACATATTGCATGTCACGTTGTCCGATAAATTGCAACTAGTATACAGCCTGACGAATAATCATCGAAAATCTTGACATTTTGACATCCCATCAGTTCGTTTGACTTAAGTTTCCACCGGGAATTTAAGAAGAACAAATTCTCGTACAGAAACGTATAAAAGACGAAGCCACGGTCTCTAAAACGATACTAAAGATCAAGCCTAATTTTGCCTTCATTTCAATCATGTGTGTGTGTGAGATGAATCTATTGAAAAACGAGTTACCTAAATTTCTACCCCATCAAAATCTTCGCAGAACCAGAATAAAAAAGCTCTACTCGAGTCGTAAAATTACGAGATCTCGGGGTCAAGTCCCACATAAACACAAATAATTTCCCAGGATCCTTTACTTGATGAATGGTGATCGACATTTCAATTTTCGATTACAGCAGTTGCCCATAGCTATTTCTTAATTGTTTTCCCTAATTGCAGAAAAATCGGCATTCGTGATCTAAACAATACATCAACAAATTCACCCAAGAAAAAAAATCAATCAGCAAATCCAGCTCCCAACAAATGAGATCTCTTAATCGAATCTACGATGCAGAAGAACTATAAGTAAAATCATAATCAACAAATTCAAAAATTAATGCTTGTACGGAAACAGCGGCGGAGAATTTCAACGTACGAGGGGAGATTACGAAAAACTTACTGGATTCAGATCCATTGTTGGGAAATTGCGATTCTGTAGCGCCCTCTTCAATTCAGCTTATTGACGAAGTACTGAAATTATTCTTCTCGGGGTTTTCTAAAGAAAAATTGTGCAGAGAGAAGTGCGAATACTTTTAGTTATTCTGGAAGGTGCCCCAAATGTTATGCATATTATGAAACTACCCTCGCATATGTTTTATATATGCAAAACATACACAATTTAAAACAACTAACATTTTTTTTCCAACGAGATAGCATTTTAAAGGTGAAAAATATTAAAATGACCAATTTAATACATAACTATAGCAATAAATAAAATAAAAAATATTACTCTAACATATATAGTAAAATTTAAGAGTATAGTATTGTTCATATTTTATATAATATTAGTTTTTTAAATCTTGTGTAGTAAGACATTGACATGTCTAATCGGACAGATCAATGAGTCTACAATGCCTAAATTTTTTTTATTTACTGGGTCACGAACTAAATTTTAAAGATCACTACAACGAAGGCCCAATCATCTTCAAATAAGGTTTGGGCCCGACAATATCAACTAAATAACTTCAGTCAATGAACGAGGTATAAATAAAGATTTTAACTCATTTGTTAAGCTACGTTCAATATTCAAACAATACAACTGCTCATATTCTCTTTATGATTTTTGTAATCCACGCGCCTGACTTGAGCGTCAGAGGGGTTTCCGTCGGATCAACCTCCGGTTTAGTTTACGTGTTTTTTGATCGCAGGTATCTCGGGGTCATCAAGCTTGTGAGCCAGTGATCCACTTTACTCTTCCAGCTCATCCTACTTCAACTGTATCAGGTGATCTAATTCTATCATCATCGTAATGACACCGTCCATGGGAAGGCAGACTAGATCACGTAGTGCACATGATGGCCTTGAGACATCTGCTCGAGGGGAGCGTGACACTACTAACAACCTCCCACCTCGTGGAGGCTTTAGGTTGCCGCTTCCCCCTTCTCATATTCGGGATCCACCACAAGATCCTCCTCGCGAGGCCCCACTAGGTTCAGATAACCAAATAGACCCTTCAGCGTATGATCGCAGAGGCTTCAACTCTAGCTGCCACTGAAGCAGTGGCACAACACATTGCTGCAGCAGGAGCCAAATTGAGAACCACTTAGAGATTTCTAGGGTGAGGGAGTTTAGTGAACTCTTCAACTTACGAGCACCCACTTATGCATGCCGATATCACAACACAGTTTACTGATGAGATGCAGTACACATACACTAACCGTCAAACAATGTGCCACGTCAACAAAATGAAGATTCCAACCGTCAAGTTATTAACAGAAGGGGGAAAATGGTACATCTCATACATCAGGGGTAAGTGTTACAAGACCCATACTTTAAGGGTGTAAACTGTATTTAGCCCACGAAAAAAATAATAATAAGGTAAATTACGGCAACCCTGATGCAAGGTCAAATTATAAAAAAAAAAAAACCCTTTCATGTTTAAGGCTCCTTCGACCCTACACCCGGTGATAAATACCATGTGAGTCTTCTGCTGCCACGTGTCCTTTTCTGCTTTTCTCTAAAACCCCTACAGGTTAACCCTAGTGGCAGCAGAAAGACCCACCCGGTATTTATCACCGAGTGTAGGGTCGAAGTCCATGTTTGGGTAATTACAACAACTCCCTTCGATTATGGATCTTCTTACATGTACACTATTGCGACATCAAATTTAGTGGAATTTTCTAGATTATGTTGAATATTCTCCAATTTGTACTCGTTTTACCCCATTCGAGCTCCAGATTTTGAAATAAGATGATCATAAGATGTGTTTTGTGGCTTGTAAATATCAGATTGTAGTACATCAGAAACTGCATTTTTGTACAAAACGAATACAACCTAGTGAAATCCAGAGAATGTACAAAATTATTTTTAATTTGACACCATAAATGTGGACTTGTAAGAAAATTCATAGAGGTAATTGCAATTACTTAAGCATAAATAACTTTTTCATAATTTGACCTTAACTCAGAAGCTTAACTCAGAAGGTCGACGATCCTTACCCTAATAAGAATTTTTTTTTTTTTTACAGCAAGAATAGCAATATTATTAGGCGACCATGGCCAAGTTCAGAGGCAACGAGAAATCCTCAGTACAAATAAAAGAGCCTTGAGTAGCTAGTCTATGAGCGAGAAGATTTCCGGAACGTTTAACAAATTGAAATACACAATGAGAAAATAAACGAGCAATAATTAAACCGTCTTCAACAAATGAGCCAAAAGAGTTGAGCGTGAGAATCCCGTCTTTAAACGTGTTGATCACCTCTAAGCAGTCTCCTTCAATAATGATTGAGCTCCAACCTTGGAGCTGGGCCATCCTTAGAGCATGAAGAACAGCAAAGGCTTCACCATCCTCTACCCGTGGACGGCCTTCCAAACTTCGAATACCCCAACGCAAACAATTGCCTTCGCTATCTCGAGCCACAGCCGCTACTGTGTAGAAATTCTTCCCCGATGGAAAGCCAACATCACAGTTAATTTTTATCGACCCAATAGGAGGCGCTTTCCATTGACTTTGGTGTGTAGCTTCCATTCTAGTTGCTGATGGAAGTAATGCCTGCCGGAATGCGTGTAGGTAATCCCGACTCCAATCCACCATCCGCTCTGACTTCAGCCCTGTCTCTCCATGCACCACTTTATTCCGTGTTTCCCACCCCTTCCACATAACCACCACAGCTAGTAAGAATAGCTCTTCGCGAAGTTTACTTTGTAGCTTTTCGATCCATTTCCAAACAGATGAGTAATCTTCCAGCTCTAGTCTAAATGGATCCGATTCCCAAACTTCCCTCATTCCACCACACACAGTTAGAGCATGCATAATAGATTCCACAGGAGACCCACATCGAGGACACTCCGGCGAGTGAATAATTTTGCGTCTCCATAGCTCCGCGTTTGTCGGAAGTATGCCCCAGCATGCATACCAAAGAAAAACCTTAATTTTCGGTGGGACTTTAATCTTCCAAATAAGCTGCCATCTCCAAGGATGAAGACCACTTGTCGACTCTATCCCACCTCGGCAATTACCATTCGAGTTTTGAGTCCCCTGCATAACGACATGGTAGCAAGACCGAACTGAAAATAGGCCATTCTTGGAATAGTGCCATACACATCGGTCTTTAGCATATACACTTCCAATAGGGACTTCCAAAATTCTATTTTGATCAATATCCCAAAAATGCTCCCGAATGAGCTTGACATTCCATGTATTTGTCAATGGATCTATCAGATCAGCAACTTTGTCTGGGAAGCTCGAATAAATGGGCCGTCTAGTAATAATCTGGAAATTACCGTCATCTCGCAACCAGGGATCGCCCCAGATTGAAGTGTCCTTGCCATCTCCAATACGGCGACGAAGCCCTCTAATTAGGAACGGGCTAGCCTTGAGCATACTCTGCCATGTCGCCGACGGTCTTATGCCTGCAACAGCTCTAAAAATATCTCCACTTGGAAAGTATCGAGCTCTGATAATACGTGAAAGAAGCAAATCCGGGGACGTCAACACTCTCCATAATTGTTTCGCTAGCAAAGCCAAATTAAACATCCTAAGGTCCCGGAAGCCCATACCACAATTCCGCTTGGATTCACACAAGTTGCGCCAAGAAATCCAAGAAACCCTAATAAGAATTGAAACATGACTAAATTTGTCCAAAGGACAAACGTTGATTGAGAATAGAATCGACTCGCAATAAATTCATGTTGAAGTAATAATAACAATAAATAATAAGAATAATAACAAGAATAATAATAATAATTAATAAAAAAGAAAAAAAGAAAAAAAAAATAAGGAAAGGATGAAAATGTAGACAAGAAAATTGACGAATCTATGAAGTCCACGCCGTTAACTAGCAATACGGTCCGTTTCCCATTTCCCAAGAAAACCTTTCAAATACGCCATTTCTTCCCATACTTTCTCTCACCTCTCGCTCTCTCTCTCTCTCTAGCCCTCTTTCCATTATTTTCATATCCATTTATACCAACAACTTGCATCAAACCAGATAATTAACTTCACCCTAGAACGGGATATTTCTTCCGCAACATCAAATTTCTTTCTTCACCATATATCCCGTTCATTTATTTTTCTTTATCGTAATTCTTATTTTATAATTTAAAAAAAAAAAAAAAAATGAATTCCATCACGTTGATGATCATGAAGCCCTGTTCCAGAATCATGTTCGCCGCCGCCCCCTTTCCCAAATCCCCCAATTTTCCCTCCAATTTGTGTGTTTCCCGATTGAAAACCTACAAATTCTACGGCACCTGTTCGCCTCGTTTTTCCGGTGTGAAAGCCGTTTTCAACGAATCTCGGAAGGAATATTCCGGCGGCAAGAGAATCGCGGCGTGGGGCCAATCGAGAATATTCTCACCCCCGACCACCCACAGGCCCCCCTACTATGTGGTCGCCACTCTCGCATCGGATATCAGGAATTTCTCGACATCGATCGAAACGCGCGTGAACGACAAGAATTTCGAGAGGATTTACGTGCACGGCGGTGACCTAAATGTGAAGCCGGTTGTCGTCGAGAAAATTGATTTGGATGAAAATATTGTGAAGAATGAGGAGGAGGGAAAAAAGGGGATTGAATTTGAGGAAATTGGCAATTGCGAATTGAAAAACGAGGGTTTGAACGGCGAAATCGAGAGTGTGGAGGTTATCGGTAGGGAGGAATCGGAGGTCGAAAAGGAGGCGTGGAGGCTGTTGAGAAACGCGGTTGTGAGTTATTGCGGGAGCCCCGTCGGGACTGTGGCTGCGAATGACCCGAACGATAAAATGCCCCTTAATTACGATCAGGTTTTTATTCGGGATTTTATTCCGTCGGCATTCGCGTTTTTGTTGAAGGGGGAGGGTGAAATCGTGAGGAATTTCTTGCTTCATACTCTGCAGTTGCAGGTAATTCGATCTCGATCTTGTTCGTGCGTATTTTGTAATGCGTGTTTTTCGTGTTGTAAGTAAATGTTTAACGTATGTATTTGAGTTTCGGTTTATTGTCTTGTTCGGTGAATATCGATTTTAGGATATGATGTTTCGGAATCGAAATACGGATTGAAGAATAGTTCCTATTGAAATATGCTGATGTGTATTAAAATTAGGATGAATGAAATGTTGATGTGTATTTTGGTGAACGTTGATTTTAGGATATGATGTTTTCAAATCAAAATATGAATTGAAGAATAGTTCCGGTTGAAATATGCATTTGGTTGCGGCCGTGAAAATGAGAACCTATCTTTCTTTTAATGAGATTATTGTTTGCAAGTGTTAACGATCCGATGCAAATTAGGATGTTCCGTTGCTGCTTGAAGGAAATGGATTCATTGTGTTACTGCACATTGCATGATTAACGGATGCTAAAATTTTAAGCTGCTATGTATTAAAGTTAGGATAAATGAAATGTAGACGAGCCCTTGGCTTTTTTCAGGGTTTTCTTGATTTGTCATTTGATCGTTAATCGAGTTTTGTCCGTTTTTCTTTATTCATAATGTTCCCACTCGTTTGTCGTCTGTAGAGCTGGGAGAAGACTGTAGACTGTTACAGTCCAGGACAAGGATTGATGCCAGCTAGTTTTAAAGTTAGAACAGTTGCTTTAGATGATAACAAGTTCGAGGAAGTTCTCGATCCCGATTTCGGGGAGTCAGCTATTGGCCGCGTTGCCCCTGTTGACTCTGGTATGTGGTCAATGTCTCTCTTTTTAGTTAATCTTTACCCATAATTTAGTTTATTTTCTTACATTCTTGATTTTCTCATACTTCAGCAATTTTCTCGTTTTTTATAATGTTGAATTATGTGCAGGACTGTGGTGGATTATATTATTGAGAGCTTACGGGAAGCTGACGGGTGACTACACACTGCAAGAAAGGGTGGACGTACAAACGGGAATAAAATTGATTTTAAACCTATGTTTGTCCGACGGTTTCGATATGTTTCCGTCTCTACTTGTCACTGATGGCTCTTGCATGATTGATAGGCGCATGGGTATTCACGGTCATCCTTTGGAGATTCAGGTATATCTTTTTTCTGTTAACTAATCAGTTTTAAATCGATATATTTTGGCTGCTTCGCTGAGTCTCTTACGATCGAAATTTATTATTGTAGACTATTTACAACTGTATGAAATTATATCTTGAGAAACTAACTAGATATTATATATGCCTCACATGTTATACCTTAACTGCTAGCAAGAATATTAATGCTAAACTAACCCGGCTGTGACATATCTATATCACAGTCCTTGTTCTACTCGTCTCTTCGATGCGCACGTGAGATGCTTACACCAGAAGAAGGCTCCAAAAACTTGGTGAGGGCCGTAAACAACAGGCTGAGCGCACTATCGTTTCACATAAGAGAGTATTATTGGGTTGACCTAAAAAAGATCAACGAAATATACCGTTACAAGACGGAGGAATATTCCACGGAAGCCACAAACAAGTTCAATATATATCCTGAACAAATTCCTGATTGGCTGATGCATTGGATTCCAGAGGAAGGCGGTTATATGATAGGGAATCTTCAGCCAGCTCATATGGATTTTAGATTCTTCACGCTCGGAAATCTTTGGTCGATTGTGTCCTCTTTGGGTACTCCGAAGCAAAACGAGGCTATACTGAATATGATTGAAGCTAAATGGGACGATCTTATTGGTCAGATGCCTCTTAAGATATGTTACCCTGCTTTGAAGAAGGAGGAGTGGCGAATTATCACCGGATCCGATCCTAAGAATACGTGAGTTTTACACAATACTACCTTTTTGTATAGTTGCTTCCTTTTTTCCTTTTTTTCCTTTGCCTTTAAATTTATTTATTTATTATTTTTTTTTAGGCCTTGGTCATATCATAACGGTGGCTCATGGCCGACTCTACTATGGCAGGTAAGAGTTACTTTGAATAATTAGTTTGTTTGAGCATTAAATGTTACGATGTGTATTGTGTGGAGAATATACTGGAATCTTGAATATTCGTCTTTGTCTATAAAACTGATGTGTAGAATGTGAATCTGTGGAATATATTATCTCTCTCGAGTCCACACATAAAGAGTTTGAAATATCTCCTGTAAATTTGCTAATTTTTTACAGTGATGGCTTTCTGTGCAACACCCCCCCACCCCCAACCCCCCAGAAAAAAAGAAAAGGGAGTTTTGAGGGGCTAGTCTGTTTTTGCTGAATAACATGGGGAGTTTTTTAACAATAAACTCCGAGTAATTGGTCCATCTTGAATGTGCAAAATATCCAAAATTCACCATAAGAGTAGAGACATATACATCGTATTCTGATTGAAATGATGAATATGCTTTTTCATTCAAGTATATAACAAGAGGTTAAAAACCCCGTATTTTTCCAAGTTCTAGAAAATCCCGAATGTTATTTCTTTTAGCTCACTTGCTCCTAAATAGTGATTTCAACGGAGCACCATTTGCATTTGACTTTAGATCACAGTGAAGTATATACTTATATGTATGTATATTTTTTTGTTGTCTTTTTCTGCTCAATCAGTTCACATTGGCATGCATGAAGATGGGTAGACAGGATCTGGCAAAGAAGGCAATTGATTTAGCCGAAAAAAGGCTGTCTGCAGATCACTGGCCCGAATATTACGACACTAAAAACGGGAAATTCATAGGAAAGCAAGCCCGTCTCTACCAAACATGGTCCATTGCTGGTTTTCTTACATCTAAGATGCTTCTAGAGAAACCAGAGCTGGCTTCCGTTCTTTACTGGGAAGAAGACTACGATCTTCTCGAAAACTGTATCTGTGCTTTGAGCAGCTCTACTCGTAAGAAATGCTCACGCATGCTCGCCAAGTCTCAGATTCTTGTCTGATTTATTACAGATCATATTTTTTGTTTACTTTTTTTGTTTTCTGCTGTACAGATTATATAGATTTAGGAGTTGCGTTTATTCGACACAAATTTGTTCAACTAATAGTTGAATTTGTGACGGTTAATGGTCTTAGGTATTTGAATATAGTTGCCGTTTTTTGGGGGAGCTATATATATTGTTGTATGTATGTATACATACTAGATAACAGATTCACTCGAATCAGATTTGAAACCATCGAGTGTATTTTGTGTATATGGATTCAGTTTAATAAAGATTTGAGATTATAGTTTTATTTCATTTATGCCCCATATTCTTACAAATATACGTATATTGTTTGCTTTTATTCTACAATCGTCAGGTTATAATATTCTACCAATGTTATCAAATCGTAAGGCCCCTTTGGTTTGCTGGATTTGGCCGGATAGATCTTGTAATCCACCCGGTTCTCATCTTTGGTTCACTTTGAGTGGAACCCGGATATATCCTGGGCCCGGGTCGCGATCCGCCAATCAGCGGATATAAGATCCGGCCAGGAGATGTGAGATCTGTGAATCCCATCATTTTCTCACTCCTACCCCACATGTGTTTATACGTTGGTGGAAGCGTACATCTCAAACGGGTTAGTTCTATGAACTTTCAAATTCTGGGTATGTTTGTGCAAAATAAATTATTTTTCTTTCACATAAAAATTGGTACTTTCAAATGGAGTTATAATCGGTTCTAGAATGGTTATTAGTAATTTATTTATTGACTGTAATTGTTGTGTGTTGCTGTTGGTTGTAAGTGGTTGTAATTTGTGATTATCGAACTATTTTACGCCATCGGATGTTCGAGTAAACTGATTATATTGTATTCTCTGCTTAATTTCATGTTCCGACAGACACACAAGAAAGAGAATATTAATGAAGTATAAAGTTACTGCTTGAATAATTTTAGTATGGGTTTTATTACATGGTTGAATCTGTACCTTAAATCCTGTAATGGCGGAGGTAGGAAAGAAACTCTAGTTCTGGGGTTTGATGGTATTGACTGTAGAACGCCTTGCATTTTTTTCTTCTTCTCTCTCTCTCTCTCTCTCTCAATTTGCTCCGGAGTTCATGAGCAGGACATATGTATCAATTTGCTCCGGAGTTCATGAGCAGGAGATATGCATCTCAATTCCACTATTTTTTTGGATATAAGTAAGAAAACTACATGTATTAAATTCACCTCCACCATCACACCGAAAAATCTTAATTCGACGATCAAGTTTATTTTCCACAAGCCTTTGAAAGCTCTTAAAAATATCGAAAAATTCAGATTTTCTCCGCAAATGATATAATCATGTAAACCTTGAGTAATCGTCAACAAATATTGCATAAAATTGAAATCTTTGATTTGAAGCTAAAGGAGCAGGTCTCCAAAGATCACAATAGATTTTCATTAATTCGATATATCGTTTAGGTTATTCGGTTAAGTACGATGATCGTAATGATTGCTAGAATAAGTTGTGGCAGCAAGTCATTCTTAATAAATGTTTCAAGAAATTGACTATGAGATATAGTGGAATAATACGGTTATATTAGCATTTGGAATCTTGTTAAGTGGTGAATATTTTTATAGGTGTCGAGTGTACTAAAGCTCTTATTCAAGACTTGAGCATGGCTCGAGAGTAAGGTGTTTTTATAGCACTTGCATTGGACTTCAGGTGATGATCTCTATTTCTTCACTATTATTTCTTGAAAAAACAAAATACACACTGAGAATAAGATATCCGTTATTGCTTCTTGATCACTTAAATGTGATATATCTTACTTGTTGTCTATCGTATTATATTTTGATTCTTGAATTGTTGAAAATAATGATTTATTCGGAATCCTCTTGATGGTTCGTATCTTCTTCCTCGAACTATTCAAATAAGTTTTCATTTTGATTCGAGACTTATTCCAATAACTTATCATCCAGATTCTTTGGATACTCAATTGAGTTCCTTTATTGATCCTTGAATTATTTAACGAGTTTCAGTCTAATTCTCTGTCAATATTGAATTATTTCACATCTTGACTTGTCCATTAGTTGAACCACTTTTATTATGATTCAGTTAATTATTTGATTTGTTTCTACAGTGGTTCAATGAACATAAATCGTTCTTTTCCCGACTCTTGGACCATTTAGGATTATTGTGTTTATCCAATAAATCATTCGCTTCGTACATACTGTGATTGATGAATCGGATCGTTCATATCTTGACTTTTCATTGATCTTTTGGAACCACTTGTCTTTCGAGTTGTACAATTCTACGGATTCAATTCTAACCGTAGACTATTGTTGTTAAGATTCATTTTCATCAATCGTTATCGAAATCATTGTTGTTCTACTTTTACTTGAATCGTTGTTATACAATCTCGATTTGTGGTCACCCTTCTATCGAAACCATTGATCATACCCTTCTTGAATAGCGATTTCGTGACCACAAAATATTGTCACTTGTTATTGGAATCTCAATGAAATTAGCGTGATCAGTCACTTATTGAATCCCAAAACTATTGAACTATGATATTTATTCTATCCAAAGTGGAACCATCATTGGGATTGAAACAATAAATTGAGATTGTCGGAAGCATATCCGATATCTATATACGATTGATATCCTTTATGGACGCCTTAAGGATAATTGAACAGTGGGCCCGAGGCTGTTCGAAAAAGACTGTTGGACAGTATTGGACCGACGGTGGATGGTCTCTTCGACAGTACCCATATTGGATTCAGACCATTGGCATAGTTGGAGGTTATCTGTGTTGATGGTTGAATCGGCATGCACCCGGGCATGCCTATTGATTGATTAGCAGGGTAGCTCCCTGATCGGTGTTATAAGGTAGTTACAACTAAGGGAGTCACAAGGCAGGTACATGTACATGAACAAATTATTACCATGGGAATCTCCACGGTCTTCATATTTGATATCCAAAATTGTTACCGTGGGAATCTCCACGAAATTCATAATTGATATCCGAGAATTACCCGTTGAACATTGTTCTCTACCTGTACATATTGATTGCATTGTTTATTCTGATCATACTGTTGCGCCTTATACTTTGACCTCTTATTCCTTATCAAACGACCATTCTCTAGATGGTCCAATTCCAACTCCAATTCCAAATCTAACGCTTCTATTGTTTGCTTGTTGTAATTATTATTCGATTTCACTATTTTTCCCTTGTACTCCTCACTAAGTTCATTTGGACTTACTTCTCCTTTATTTTCCTTTTTATTCTTAGTAATAGGTGCATATAGAAGTAACAGGTGCATTTATGGAGCATTTATGGACGTCACAAAGTCCAAACTAAATACTAGTATTTCATTAATTTAAATTTAATTTCACTAGAAGTTATTTTGAATTTTGATGATAGATTCGAGAGGATTCATTCATGCAATCTTGGCCTTCCTCTTTCCTTTTTCCTTTTGATTTATGGTTTCACCTTTGTTATTTCGATAAATGAAGTACATTTGTAGTGCTCCCACTCCACACCCAAATCCATTTGATACCTATAAAAGTAGTAAATATATTTAGCCGGCAGATATTATAAAAATAAATCTGAAAATCACATACATGAATTACATACAGTATTTATATACTTACAACAAAAAAAAGGTCTTGCTTAAGTAATCCGAAGGCAAACCAGAAGGCCCCGTTCAAGAACATCAAAAACGAAGTCGTCAATTTCACCTCTTTTGTTTTGATCACCGAGATCTACATTTACGTCAAAATTCAACAATTAATTAGGAAATATCATAAAATAATGCAAATACCGTTAATTACAAAAAATCTTCTCTAGTCTTTAAGTATGATTGATTAGTAAGGTAAAAAATAAATATATTAATTAATGTTTGCAAATATTCTACGATGAAGAAAATCATTTTATATATTTATTAATAGGCCCAAAATGGAGAAAGATATATGAAGAATAGATACACTTACTAGTGATGAAGTATAGACAACTATGGAGCAAGTCGTGGCTAAAAACCCAGCGAAAATCTCTCTAGAAACCGCATTCATCGAGAAGATAACCAACAAATAAACGAAAAAAACCACTCCTAAAACAGAATATGCTTCCCCACGCTTATCTTTCAGGTTAGTTGGTGAAAGTGACAAAAACATTGTGTACCAAAAAAAGGAAATCCAAACGTTTATTAGATTCGCAATTGCAGCAAACGCATTTGATAAACATGATGCAAACCTATTCAAGAAACGAGAAATCAACAAATTAGAATATTAATGTGAAACAGATTATTTGTTAGTTTCAATTCTCTAAATAATTGAAGAAACCAAAAGACACGCACGCACCACATAGAAAAATAGCAGTTTGCATTATAAAAACAGTAATAGTAAAAAGTTCTAATTCTTTTTACTTTTCCTATTTTCATCAATCATTCTACTAAAAATAAAGGAAGACCTAAAAAAAAAAATACTTAAAGAAACAATTGAAAAATACATACAACAAGGGACGAAATCTCTCCCCTTATCCAGAACAGAAATCAAACGTTATATGAACAGATAAAATATAGAAATTGAGTTTTGGCTTCCTCTTAATTCAATTTTCGGAAAAAAAATAGTCACAAACCCATACCTTTGTAGGAGGAGGTAGATTGGTGAACGGCGAGAGCAATTTCGAACGGCGGCGGTGAGCGGGAAATTCGGACAGTTATATATATATATATATATATATATATATATATATATATATATATATATATATATATATATAGAGAGAGAGAGAGAGAGAGAGAGAGAGAGAGAGAGAGAGACGTCTTGTCAGGTGGAACCCCGCTCGAGTTTTATTATATACTTTACATATATCGGATTAAACCCCTTAAATCTTTACATATAGCAATAAACCCCTCATGTAGTTAAGAAATGGTGATATGTCCATCCCTTAAATCTTTCTTTCTGACAACCCCTAGAAATTGTATTTCCAATTCTATCCTTATGTCAATTAGCATAAAGCCACATTACAAATAAGTCCATTAATGGTTACTTATTCATAAGGAGATCCAGACAATAAACTTTTTTACAAATAAAAGTCCACACATGGCCCAAAGGTTTACTTTGTAAAAGACTAAAGTAGTCCATCATACTTTAATATGCTTCAATTTCATCATTTAATTTAATCTAACCTCAACTTGACTCCAAATTTCACAAATTATTCAATTTTGACCCAAAACACATTTTTATAGACAATTTCGTCCGTCACCGCCGTTGACTTTTTTTTTCCTGATTTTTCGGCCGGTTTTCGGAGTTGACTTTTTTTTTTGCTGTTAAACACAGTAAAATTAACTATATTTCAGTTTAACACAATTATATTGTTATATTAATCTCTAGCACACTAATATTTACACAACAAAACTCATTATTATTGTGTAATAGAGTAATATTAATATGTTGACCGTTCAACAAATGTAAACATAATAAAGAGCCAAAAGAATTAATATTACTGTAAGTGACAGTAATATTACTATAACAATAGTAATATTACTGTCACCACAGTAATATTACAATAATAGACATTAATATTATTACGTTACTCCGTGAATAACTTAAACAAAACAAAAAAACCCATAAAAAATAATAATATTGATGTGGTTGACAATAATATTACTATAACAACAGTAATATTACCGTCAACCACACTAATATTATTGTGTTTACAGTAATATTATTAAGTTACTCTGTGAATAACTGAAACAAAACAAAAATACCCAAACAAAATAATAATATTCATGTGATTGACAGTAATATTATTGTGTTTACAATTATTTTACTGTCAACGACAATAATATAATTATGTTGACTTGTAAACAAATCAAACAAAATTAAAAAAAAATAACAAAAAAAAAAAATAATAATATTATGTTAATTTACTTGTCAACAGCAATACAATTACATAAATGTATTGTCAACGGCAGTACAATTACGTTAATGTGTTGTCAGTGACAGTATAATTACGTTAATTTACTGTTAGGGACAGTATAATTATCGTTAATGACAACACAATTACGGTAAACGTTTAGCGGCGGACGTTAAAAAAACACCCACTAAAAAACACTAAAAAAAGTCAATGCCGGAATCTGGCGGCAAAAAAAAAAAACAGATCAGAAAAAGAAAAAAAATTCGAAAAGTCAACGCCGGAATCCAGCGGCAAAAAAATATTTTTTGAAAAAAATGTTTAAAAAAAAAGTCAAATTTGATTAAATTGGGGTTACAATTAAAAATTGAGTGTAAAGGGTTGGGGGTAATTTTGTCATATACATGAATTTTTTCTTTATTTATAATAAGTATTATAGGGATGAGCTTATTGGTGAAAGCGATATAGTCCCTTAACCTAGAATAATAAAGATGTTTGGTTAGGGACTTATGCACAAAAACCCCTTAGCATAATTTCTCCCAATTAATTATGTTTTTCTTTCTTTCCATAACAACAATCTCATTCCTAAAAATTTGCATCCAAATTCCTAAAAACTTGCTACCAAATAAAAAAAATGATTTTTTTTATTTTTTATTATTTTCGGATTTTATTTAGTCATTTTTATTTATTTTTTATTTTTTTAATATTTTTTAATAAAAATATTTAAAAAAAAATTAAACATAAAATTGATTTTTTTTTTCGACAGTTTACAACGCCGAATATGATTATAGTTGAATATGACAAATGCGAGTATATCAATTGTAGTCATATTTTTTCTTTATATTGCAGTTTTTTTATATTTTTAACTTCAAAATCTCGATTATATGGTGCGGTACAATCATGTTTACCAATTTGTATAAAACAGCTAAGATTCCATATTGTTTACGAAACAATCCAATCAACATCCACACAAAAAAAATAATTAGAAAACACAATTTTAATCTTGTTATTACAAGTAAACTTGAAACGAGAAGATCGAACTATTCGAATATGACTACAATTATATTCAAATATTCGAATATGACTACAGTCATATTCGAAAAAATACATAAATATGACTATAGCCATATTAGAATATAACTATAGTCATGCTGCTGTTCAGATAGGAAACTGTATTTTCAGAGAGAGAGAGAGAGAGAGAGAGAGAGAGAGAGAGAGCGAAAAATACATAAACAAAGATAGAAAATTAACAAAAGAGACGGAGTGGGAATCGACGATAACGGCGGTGGCGACGGTGGTGAACGAAAGATAGAGTGAGAGAGGCGGCGAAGGTGGTGGTAGATAGATCTGAAAAACAAAAAAAAAACCTTGAGAAATCGAGAAAGATAACGAAAAACCGAGGAGCCTTACGTGGAAACGAAGGAGGCGGCGGCGACATAAGCAACGACGGTGGTGGTATATTGCAAATCTATGTGGAGACGATGGTGGTGTAAGAGAGTGAAATCGAGAGAGACAACGAACATGAGAGAAAGAGATTATTTATGTGGAGACGAAGGATGAAGTGGCGGTGGCGACAATGAGCGGCGGCGGCGACGACAAAAACGGTGGAGGAAGCTTGAAATTTAGGAGTTTTTTGAGGGATTTAGGTGGAGAGGTGGAGAAGAGAGAAGATGAAAGTGATAGGTGGGTAAATAATTATGGTTATAGTAGTTGAGGGTACTTTTGTTTTCTCACACTAGTTTAGGAGGTCTCACTAATTAAGAGTGAAATTTAGGTGTAGTCAAAACAGTCTTTAAAAGTCAATTGGGTTTAGTTCAAAATATTTTCCATTTGAGGGGTGTAATGCATATTTCCCTTTTATAATTTAGTTTACATATGGGATTAATCTTATTTTGCAGCCTAGCGTCAATTTCCGAAACTTATTCGGAAAGAAAGAATAAATAAATAAATAATAAAAAAAAAAGAGGCACACAATTTTGATCCACACCGACTTTACTTGATATTTAATATTTACGTATGTTCTAAAAATTGGTCGAGGCGGCCGATTAATCGATCTCCGAGGTGGAGGCGGTCTAAAACCTTTACAATTTCTGTGTAAAATTTTGAAAAAATGGTTTTTGTCTGTGCGGCGGTTTGAGGAGGTGCGAGGCGGTTTGAGACGGATTGAGGCGGGTCAAACTTTGATGGCAAGAGTCGGTCAAAAATCGGTTGTTTTTTTTTTTTTTAATAATTAAAAGGCTTTTAATAGAAAATGACTTTATACTTTGTTTTAATTTTTTTATGTTAATTTTTATTTTTAAAGGACGTCATGATATATGCTTGCAATGTTCAAACATAATTTTGGATGCACAAGATTTTCATTATATTTTTATTTTGTAAGAATTTTTATTATATTATGATTTTATTGTTATTAAATTTTTATTATGTATTATGATTTATAATTGATGGGATAAAATCATGTTTAAATATCTTTTTATATATGTTTTGAGTATTTACAAATAATATTTAAAATTATTACATTAAATTTAAAAAGACCATTTATTTCCGATTTGTCGCCCATTAATCACTGCCGCACCGATTAATCGGAAGGCGGTGCCTAACCGACTCGGAGCCAATTCCCGCTTTTTAGAACCTTGTGCCTAACAGAACAAGTAGATTTTTATAGGCATATAAATCAACAGATCCGTCTATCCTAAACCCGTCAAAAATCCACAAGTTATGTTTCTTAAAATCTAGAACCGTTAGTTAACAAGACGAGGGTGAGTTTCGCTAGAACCCGTGGGTTTATGACCCACGCACACTCCTATTTTCCCTGAACACTTTTGGAAAAAATAACTTTTTTTAAAGAAAATATTATTTAACTGCTCAAAAAATATAAAGTTTACCTCTTTGTAGATTTTTAATAAATATGAAAGGCATGTTAATTTTCATTGATCGACTAATATCGTTTATATACAGGATGTACAACTGATTTTCAGGAAAGTACAAATGAAAAAATACAAGGAATCAACAATCGAGTCTGCACGGAATATTCACATAATTGATCTTGATTTTATCTTCAAGACATGCCATAATTTAGCTCCATATGTTATTCTTTAATAGAGCCATAATTCACGGGTTGATTGTGAAAGAATTTTATTTATTTTATGGGGAAAAACCCTAATAACTGAATCTTGAAATCAAATTCATCTTAGGAACATAATCACATAATTGGGATTATCGACATACCGTTTGCCATGGATTCTGATAGAGACGATGAAGGATGATGATAGCAATCTACAAGCCAAGCCCTTTCCGAATCTCCTTGTGAGATCAACCTTACTCATAGGCACCCCTTCTTCTCTCTGTCTCTCCAATATCACAAGTCACTAGTATTTTGTAAGTGATGGAATTCTCAATTGCGTATGTTGGTTGAAGATAAGAGTTGTGGATTCTTTTATAGACGAGAGAAGAAGGCCACAATTGATTTGCAACGGCAAAAGACAAATCCCACCCATCATTGTCTTTTATGGCCATTATACGTTACAAATAAATTACCATAAAATCAGCACAATTCCATAATTGAATTACCCACAATTAATTAATTAAATACAAAGATTAATGGGCCATAAGTAAAAATAAAACTAACATTCTCCCATTTGGCCCATTGAACCGTTTAAGAAAACAAGTTTAAAAATTATTTTTGACTCAGTGGGTTCTTCATACAAAACATTTGACACGTGATCACTATTTTAAAAGATAATTAAGCTGATTACCATAATAGGTAAATAAAGTACTTCAATACTAGAACTAGTTTGAGTTATTAATGTGAATCATAGCGGTCATATGATTCATTCATCATATTCCCTTCTATGTATCACACCACTAATAACCCTTACTATTCTAACCCATAGCTCCTTTAAATTTGACTTATTAGGACAAATCCTGTTATATTAATTCCAAATATAATATGTGCACACATAATTGGAAACATGAAAACGTAAACATTTGATTAAATAAATTAAGTGTCAATTACAATCACAACTCATCAAATCATGGATTTCTCAAAAGACTCATTCTAATAACATGTTCCTCATATGTCTATATAGGCAATCCCTTGGTTAATGATCAGAAACCATGAGAGTTGTACTTAAATTTTCTATTGACAGTTGTTGTTTCTGGACAACCAAGTACTTAAGATCCATGTGCTTGGATCCACTTGAATATTTTCCATTCTTAGCGAAGAAAACGACTGCAGTGTTATCACAATATATCTTCAAAGGCTTAGCAATTGAGTCAACAGTTTTAAGCCCTAAGATAAAATTTCGCAACCATAGTGCATGATTCGAGGCCTCAAAACATTCTACAAACTCGGCCTCCATTGTGGACGAAGCAATAATACTTTGTTTTACACTCTTCCAAGAGATTGCTTCATCAGCTAGTAGAAATACAAAGCCCGATGTGGACTTTCTACTATCTAAACAACCAGCAAAATTGGAGTCTAAATAACCAATAACCTCTAATTGGTCTGATCTCCTATAAATAAGCATGTAATCATTTATTCCTTGAAGATACCTCATAACCTTCTTTGTTGCTTCCCAATGTTCTATTCCAGGATTACTTTGATATCTACCAAGTAATCTCACTGCATAACTAATATCAGGTCTAGTACAAGTTTGTACATACATCAGACTTCCAACTGTTGATGCATATGGAATCAACTTCATTTTCTCATTTTCCAAATAATTCGTTGGACATTGCTTTTCATTTAATTTATCACTTTTTGTGATAGGATCATTAATGGCTGAACAAAACTGCATACTAAATCTTTCAAGAACTCGATTGATATATCATTTATGAGACAAACCTAACAATTCTCGAGATCGATCTCTAAAGATCTCTATCCCAATAACATAATTTTCCTCACTCATTTCAACCATCTTAAAATTATTTGAAACACAATTCTTGGTTTCGTGATGTAAACCAAGATCATTACTTGGTAGTAAAATATCATCCACATATAAGACTAAATAGATAAACTTGCTCCCACTTATCTTTAGATATATACACTGGTCAACAATGTTTTACTTTAATCTTAAGGAAGTACTGGTATCATTGAATTTTATATACCATTGTCTAGATACTTGTTTAAGTTCATATATGGATTTCTTTAATTTACAAGCCAAGTGTTCATTTCCTTGTTTTGCAAATCCTTCAGGCTGGTCCATATAGATATCTTCATCTAAATCCCCATTCAGAAAAGCAATTTTCACGTCCATTTGGTTAAACTCCAAATCATAATGAGCTACAAGAGCCATAACGATTCTAAGAGAGTCTTTCTTAGATTCTGGAGAGAAAGTCTCTCTATAATCAATGCCTTCTTTTTAAGTGAAACCTTTGGCCACTAGTCTGGCTTTAAATCTTTCGATATTGCCCTTAGAGTCACGTTTGGTCTTGAAGAGCAATCTACAACCGACTTTCTTACTGTTCTTAGGCAATTCGACAAGATCCTAGACACCGTTATAGTACATTGATTTCAACTCTTCATTCATAGCATCAATCCATTAACTAGAATCTTTACTTTTCAAGGCTTGTGAATATGAAACTCGATCATTTTGAATACCAATATCAAAATCAGATTCTTGTAGATACACCACATAATCATCGGATATTGCAGATTTTCTTTACCGTTGAGATTTCCTCAAAGCTACCGGTTGTGGTGGTTCTACAGTATTGTCAATGATAACATCTTCATGAAGTGGTGAATGGAGTGGCGAATTGTTTGTTTCAACTTGTTGTATAAGTTGAAGAGTAACTTTATCTTAAAGAAAATAAGATGGTAAAATATCCACCCTAATTTCCTCAAGTTCTATTTTTCTTGATTCAACACTCCCACTAACTTCACCATTCTCTAAGAATTTGGCGTTTCGAGTTTCAAATAAAATTTGTGCCCTTTTGAATTTAGTGGATAACCAATAAAATATCCACAAATTGTTCTAGAGTTCATTTTTTTTCTTCATTTGGATAGTATATTCTAGTCTATGTTGGACAACCCCAAACATGTAAATGCCTTAAACTAGGTTTCCTACCAGTCCACAACTCGTAGGGAGTTGTTGGGACTGCCTTTACTGGGAACCAGGTTTAAGATATACATAGCGGTTTTCAAGGCTTCATTCCAAAGTGAAATAGGTACAGTTGAATTACTTAACATACTCCTAACCATATCCATAAGAGTACGATTACAACGCTCAGCAACTCCATTCTGCTGTGGTGGTCCAGGCATTGTGTACTTAGCACAAATACCACGCTTTTCTAAGAATTTAGCAAATGGGCCAGGATTTTGTCCGGACTCATCATATCTACCATAGTATTCTCCACCCCGATCTGATCGTATAACTTTAATTTTTCTATCTAATTGTCTCTCGACTGCCGTAACAAAGGCCTCAAGCATGTCAACAGCTTGAGATTTTTCATGAATTATATAAAGATAATCATAACGAGATAGATCATTAATGGAGGTGATAAAATACTTTTCTCCACTAAAACATGGAATAAGTAGTGAGCATATATTTGTATGGATTAACTCAAGAAGCTCTTTACTTCTTGTGGCACCCATTTTATTGTGTTTGGTTTGCTTACTCTTAATGCAATCTACACACATTTGAAAATCAATAAAGTCTAGATTTTTCGAAATTCCATTTTTTACCAATTTTTCGATTCTTTCCTTGGAGATATGCCCCAAACGTTTATGCCACAAGATAGAAAAAAATTCGTTATATAGGCTTCGCTTTACGCCAACTTCCGAATGAGTGGTTCATGATGATTGTTTAAACTCATGATTCAAAGATAATTTTATATAACTATCACATAAAATACCGGAACCAATTATTATTGAATTAAACATAAAACTGAGTTTTGCACAACCAATTAAAGCTGAATAAGCACAAACATCCAGTTTTGACAAAGAAACAAAATTTCTAGAAAACGAAGGTACATAAAAAGTGTTTTCAAGTTCCATCTTGTGACCCGTCTCTAATATGAAGCGATAAGTGCCAACAAACGCCACTTTAGATTTGAGATGGTTCCCCATATAGATGTACTTTTCACTTTCCTCCGGTTTCCGAGTTGTAAGGAATTCCTGTAATGAATTTGTGATATCAGTTGTTGCACCAGAATCAAGCCACCAAGTGTAAGAAGGAACTTCAATAAGATGTGATTCATAACATACAAAAGAAAGATGAATACCTTTCTTTTCGAACCAAGTCTTACGTTTCTCATAGTTCTTCTTTACGTGTCCCTTTTTATTACAAAAGTAACAGGTGACAACAAAAGCCTTTCTATGACCCTCACTACTTTCACCAGGTTCATATCTTTTGTTTGGTGCGAATTTCTTTCCATCCTTCACAAATTTCCCTTTCTTCTTCATATTTCCATGAGTTACAGCCAATGCAAAGTGATTTTCTTTTTGCTTTAATCTCACTTCCTCTTGAATACACATACTAGTCAGTTCATTCAAATTCACTTGTCTTTTTGAGTATTATAATGGATTTTGAATGGCCAAACTTTGATGGAAGTGAGTTAAGGATAAATTGCACAAGGAAGTACTCTTCCACTTTCATGCCAATAGCTCCAAGTTTGGCAGCCTTATCAGTCATATTCACAGGATGTGTTCCTGAATTCCCTTATCACCACCATATTTCATGGTAGTCAATTCAGCCATGAGTGTCCCTACTAGCGACTTGTCCGCTGATTTAAAGCGTTCTTTAATAGCCGTTAACAGTTCCATAGCATTGTCAACCTCGGGAAGAGAAGTCTTATTATCATTAACAACCATCATTCTAATAAGCATAAGACTAAGCCTATTGGACTTCGTCCAGGATTGAATTAGGCTAACTTCTTCTTCACTGTTAGCATCCGTTATTTCCCCAGGCTTTTTAGTAAGCAATGTTAGGTCCAAATCCATAACACCCAAGGTGAATTGAATTTGTTCATACCACTTGGAGAAATTTGACCCATTGTGTGTCTTAATACCAGAAGCATGCGAGTACAATGAAGTAGGAATAGCAACTGAAATAAATATAACAAATATAATAAGGTAAAGATAAAAGGATGCTCACATAAGACCTTGAGTCAAATAAGATGAACTGTCGATATCACTACAAGTTCTCATTTGGGTGAAATACAACATACCTATTGTTCATTCAATGTTGGTGTAAATGATCTTTTATTACACCTAAGTAGGGTCTAACATAATTTACCTCACTCTTCAATTAGTCATGTTACCTTTAGGTAATCAGTTCTAATTGCTAAGTAATACAAATTATGATACCCTACCCAATTCATAATGAATTAAAATCGACTATCCTTTGAGCTAGTCTCAACTTCTTAATTATGACTACAATTTGAGCATATTATAATCTTTAATATCATCTAAATGATTAAGCCTTCATATAGTTCTTATATTTATAAGATTTTACTACTCTAGCCCGCATGGGTGTAGCTCAACTGGTTCCGGACGTGGTAAGTTGGTGCACGGTCCTAGGGTCGAATCCTGACAGCCGCAGTGTGGGAATTTCAACTCCAATGAGGGTTGGTTCCTTGGGGCACCAGGTCCGGGTCCGCTACCTTAACGAGCCGTTGAGTTACCATGATTTACATTCCTCCATCAATCCTTGTCGGGCCAAGGGATGGGGGCCCTGGAGGCGAGAAATTTCGCATTTTGGTGCAAGATTTTACTAATCTAGGTACTTTGGCAACTACAAGATTAATAAATTTCATAAATATAAACCTAATAATATTCCCGTTATTTTATTTGAGTCATCAAATATACACAAACATGTATTTGATCGCACACATTGCATGATATATCATATTCAACCCATAAAAAACATACAAAATGAGTACTGACGTATTGTATCACGCAATTAAATATACAAAATTTCATGATTTCGAAAAAAAAATATACAAAATTTCATGCACTCTGATGTGTACTGTATAATCATACACGCCGATTGCAATTAATCTCAAAGCATGTCAATTACCGCATAGTTGTGTACATCCTATTATTTCATGTTAATTTATTCATATGCACTATATCGATACATAATAACAAAATATTAAAATAATCATGAAACATGCAATAATAAGGACCCATATGCAGAATAATTTTTTTTTTTTTAATATCATATCATGTGTGTGTACCAGATCACACACACATCACGCTGTAAGCATATCACGATGAAGATTCTCTTAGCAGGAGAAAACTAAGATCACACTAATTGCAATGGATTAATTAGACTATAGCTATTTAGTTATCAATCATACAGCAAAGCAATAACAGATCATCTTCAATTTAATTTCATGAAATCATACGGTAACAAGATTGACATATAACATATTTGAGTTTTAAGATGAATTGATTTCAAAACCTGCTCTGATGCCAATTGAAAGACTTTTATTTATTTTATGCGGAAAAACCCTAATAAGAGAATCTTAAAATCAAATTGATCTTAAGAACATAATCACATAATTGGGATTATCGACACACCGTTCGCCATGGATTCCGATAGAGATGATGAACGAGGATGGTCGCAACCTACAAGCCAAGCCCTTTTCAAATCTCCTAGTGAGAACCTTATTCGTAGGCACATCTTCTTCTCTCTATCTCTCCAATATCACAACTCACTAGTATTTTGTAAGTGATGAACTTCTCAATTGCGTCCGTTGGTTGAGGAGAAGAGTTGTGGATTCTTTTATAGACGAGAGAAGAGGGTCACGATTGATTTGTAACGGCAGAAGACAAATTACACCCATCATGGTCTTTTATTGCAATCATACGTTACAAATCAATTACCATAAAATGAGCATTAATTCCATAATTGAATTACTCACAATTAATTAATTTAATACAAAGGTTACTGGGCCATTAAATAAAAGGGCAAATGGCAGATAGTCCCATAACAAGGGCACTTAATTCAAAAATGGACATCCAACTTTTTTATTTTGCAAATATTTCCAGCTCATTCAAACGTATTTGCAAATAAAAAAACCCTTTTATATATACCAAAATTACCCCCAATTCATTGAAACCCAATTCAACTCCAATTTCATGATTTACACCCCAATTTAGTCAAATTTCACCAATTAACCAATTTTGACCATAATTTCAATTTTGACACCGATTTTGACCCGCTACCACCGAGACTGCCGGTCAGCCGTCGGAGACCGCCGGTCTTCAGCGTTAACTTCTTTTTTTTTTTTTGAAATCTTTTTTTTTCTGATTTTTTTTCCGATAGGTCAACCGCCGTTGACTGCCAGGTCTCTGGTGTTGACTTTTTTTTTCTTAAAAAAAATATTTTAATTAATATTACTGTCTTGACTGCTAAATTACTATCTCCAACAGTTATTTAACTGTCGGAGACAGTAATTTAACTGTTAATTGAATTTCTTTTTCTTTCTTAAAAAAATATTTTAATTAATATTACTGTCTTGGCTACTAAATTACTGTCTCCAGCAGTTATTTAACTGTCGGAGACAGTAATTTAACCGTTAATTGATCTTTCCTTTTCTTAAAAAAAATATTTTAATTAATATTATTGTCTTCGTTGCTAAATTATTGTCTCCAGCAGTTATTCAACTGTCGGAGACAGTAATTTGACTGTTAATTGACTTTCTTTTTTCTTTTTCTTTTTTGAAATTTTATTTTTTCTTAAAAAACTTATTTTAATTAATATTAATGTCTTGGCTGCTAAATTACTGTATCCAACAGTAATTTAACTGTCTGAGACAGTAATATTACTGTATTAATTAATTTTATCGTCTCGGCCTGCATTTTTGCTGTCTTCTACTGTAATCTTACTGTCTCCGACCGTAATATTACTGTATCATGCAATAATAATACTGTTTGGGACAGTAATAATACAAATATTACTGTTCGCGAAAATAATATTCATGATATTACTGTCCCAAACAGTAATATTACTGTCTGAGACAGTAATTTAGCAGTCATGACAGTAATATTAATTAAAATATTTTTTTCTATGAAAAACAAATTTTCAAAAAAAAATCGAAAAAAAAGCCAACGCCGGAGACCGGCAGTTGACCAGCCGGAAAAAAATTCAAAAAAAAATCAAAAAAAAAGAAAAAAAAAAAGACAACGTCAAAATCTGGCTGGAAAAAAAATTCAGAAAAAAGAATATTTTTTCAAAAAATTATTAAAATGGGGGTTAATGTGATATATTTGTTTAAATCCGGGGTCAATGTATAATATTAAGGAAGTTAGAGCAAAATGGATGGAATTGATAAAAATTATATTATGAACGGTATTTTAGACTAAAGACATGGGGATGGATTTATTTGAAGACTGTCTTTTTTGTAGACCGATGTGTATTTAAGTCCCTTGTCATGTCCATTTTTACCATTTGCCCTACATAAAAATAAAACTAACAAATTATTCTTAACACTTGATATTTTACATGAAAGATTACATTTATTTTTTAACATAAATATATATCTAAAATACGTTATATAATTTATTTTTTGGGAATCGAAAATTAAAATTGTATAAAAAATCAGAATTTTTCATATAAATTATTATCACTCTGGATGGAGTTAGAATACCTTTTTTATTTTATTTATTCTTAAAAAAGTCCGATTAAATATACTTCCCGCTCTTTTCACTAACCAATAATTCATATTTGAAAACAAAGCCATCCTTCTTACTTATGAAAACAAAGCCATCCTTCTTACTTATCCACGGCGTGTGCGATTCTCTCGAGGGGTTGTCTAGGGTCCGAGAGGGGTTGTACTACTCGGACCCAAACGATTGAAAATCAACCAATAAAAATGTGACACGTATGATTTGTACAAAACCCATAAAAAAAGTACGATACCTACCTTATAGGTGAAATTACATAAAAACCCCTATAACTAAAACTTAAGTAACAAACTAACAATTAATAATAATTAATAATTAGGGTCATGACAAGGGACTTAAATGCACTTGAACCACATAAACAACAATCTTTCAAATTAACCCATCACCATGTCTTTACTCTAAAATACCCTCCATAATATATTTTTTATCAGTTTCATCCATTATACTCTAACTTCCTTAATAATAGACATTGACCCTGAATTTAAACAAATATCACATTAACCCCCATTTTAATATTTTTTTGAAAAAATGTTTTTTTTGAGAAAATAATTTTTTTTTTCTGAATTTTTTTTTCCGGCCAGATTCCGGCGTTGACCGGGCGGGCGGTGTCCGGCGTTGACTTTTTTTTTTTGAAAACATTTTTTTTCTGAATTTTTTTTCGGCCGGTCAACCGTAGTTAACCGCCGCTCTCCGGCATTGACTTTTTTTCTTATTTCGTTTTTGAAAAAAAAATCTTAGAAAAATATATTTGAAGTAATATTACTATCTTGCCTACTAAATTACTGTCTCATACAATAATATTACTATTTCAGACAATAATATTACTGTTTCAGACAGTAATTTTATGAATATTATTTTTTTGAACCGTAATATTACTAATATTACTGTCCCAAACAGTGATATTATTGCTTGAGACAGTAATATTACGATCGAAGACAATAATATTACAGTCGAAAACAACAATAATGCAAGTCAAGACGATAAAATTAATTAATACAATAATATTATTATCTCAGACAGTTAAATTACTGTTAGAGAGATAAATTTGGAGCCAAGACAGTAATATTAATTAAAAAATATTTTTTTAGAAAAAAAAATTCAAAAAAGAAAGTCCATTAACATTTAAATTATTGTATCCGACAATTAAATTACTGTTGAAGACAGTAATTTAGCAGCTAAGACAATAATATTAATTAAAATATTATTTTAAGAAAAAAAAAAGTCAATTAACAGTTAAATAACCGTGGAGACAGTAATTTAGCAGTCAAGATAGTAATATTAATTAATATATTTTTTTTAAGAAAAAAAAGGTTAATTAATATTAAATTACTCTCTCCGACTGTTAAATAACTGTTGGAGACAGTAATTTAACAGCCAATACATTAATATTAGTTAAAATAGTTTTTTTTAGAAAAAAAAAATTAAAAGAAAAAAAAATCAAAGCCGGAGACCCTGCGATTGAGCTACCGGAAAAAAATTTCAGACGAAAAAAAAGTTTTGAAAAAAAAAAGAGTCAACGCCGGAGACCGTGGGTCTCTGGCGGTCTCCGGTGGTGGCGAGTCAAAATTGGGGTCAAAATTGAAATTACGGTCAAAAATTGGTTAATTGGTGAAATTGGGCTAAATTAGTTAGTCGAAGTATGATCGTGGAATTTTTTTTTATTTGGGGGGGAAAGAGCAAAAATGACCAAAGTTAGGGGCAAAGTACAGTTAACCCTACTTTTAATTCTCTGATTTAATAATGTAAGGTTAATAAAGTAATTTTACATGAAGTACGATGGAGTACGACCTTTGTACGATCTATTTTTACTGGGTTCGTACTTTAATTTATAAATTCATAGGTTCGTACTGGATCGTACTAGTTCGTACTTTAAATCAACGACTATAAATTTTTACTAAATATTTTCTACGCACCAGATTAAATCGGTTGGGTCCGAGTAGTACAACCCCTCTCGGACCCTAGACAACCCCTTATCTCGAACCTGATAATTTCAAATATTTTTATAATACAATTTTTCTCTGCATTTCCATTCTCATAATTCAGAGTTAACCGTTTCCTCTTTCCGAATAATTTCAGCCCTAATTTTTTTTCCTAGTTTGTTGATCGCACAATTTCTTGACCCAACCATAATTTCTTGACCCTAACCATGGTCAATTGGCTGCAGTTCTGCCAAAGGTTTCATCACGTAATCAACAGCTTCAAATATAAGGTCAATTGGTTGCAGTTCTGCCAAAGGTTTCATCACGTAATCAACAGCTTCAGATATATTTAGCGTATTTTATAATGCATTGTTTAATTAATTTTTCTTTTTCTTTATATTTGTTTTGCTTTACTGATTAGGTGAGATTTGGTATCCTTGAAGCTGGTGCATATGGGTTCCTCTGCAATCATGGACATATTAATTGATCATGTATCGAAGGAAATGAACGAGCTAAGTCTAATGAGGTTTCCTATTTGGTTCTAATTTGCGTGATCTTTCTGATGAGAAGGTGCGATTTTCACAGCCAAATTGTTGCATGTATGTGTTTAAAAAAACATCTCTAGTATTTTCTAACCAATTTCCGTTATATCAATTTAATCAACCAACGGTCAAGTGGTTGGTCTGATATCACGGTGCTTTCCAAATAAAGCCAAATGAGGGAAAATCAACGGACTTGTTCCCTTAACATTAAACCGTGCAGCCTTAGCTGCTTAGTGATGGAAAACGAAGAAATGACTTGTATTGCTTGAATGTCTTGGATTTGTTGGATGTTTACAAATGAAGTCCTACTTCTATTTATACTAGGTCACCTCCTGAATGGACGGTGGAGATCTATTTGATCTAACGGCTATGAGTTGTTCACTAGAACACTCCAAAGTATTTATACAAAATATCTACAAAGGGAGGGTTCTAGAAGATTTTCTAGAATCCTACAAGAATCTCTACCAGTCTCTATACCAACTTGGGCCTAACTCTATTTGGGCTAAGTTTTGGACTTCTTAACCTCCCAACCCAAGGAAAACTGGCAAAAGGGTTGGACGAAAACTGGCCGGCCGTGACACATTGCTCGTGATCGAGGTATATTTCTTCTATTATCTATACAAGTTTTTTTTTTTTCTTTTTTTTTTTTTTTTTTTAACTTCAGTTTAGTAACCATTTCATTTTTTTAACAGGGTCATTATGGTGTCCCTAAAATCAAAGATCGATGCAATTTCGCAACATGGATGATGATGTCACTTCGTCTTCTTCAGACCGAAACTTGGCATCGACTTTTCGGAGATTTTTTACACGAATTCTGCTTTGCTAGTAAGTCCTATAGCCTCGACATCGTTTTTTCTTCACTGACATCAAATGCAAGCACCAACTGATTAATCAATAGTAACTTGGCATGTTTGGTCTAATGTTTCAGCTAGTTCTCATTTTTTTACGATTTGACCACTAATCAACATAAGCTATTTTTCTGCATATAAATGTAGTTTTGTTTCCAAGAGAGAAACATTCTCATTTCATGAAATACAAAAAGATGGTCCTCAGAAAAAACAATTCGTATTATCATGTTCGCGGAAAAAAAAAGGTGAATATCATCATGCATGGAAAATGGGAAGATTGACATAAATTTGGATCACAATTCACTTTGCAATCGTAGTTCTAATGCAGCTGCGACCATATTTCTGTTTACTTTTACTCGAGTCCGACTCTCACCATCGTAACTAAAATGCCAAATTTGAGATTACAGGATGGAGATCTCTATATTATCTTATCTGTCTACATTATTTGCTATGTGATACGCTTGATTGATATGCCTTATTGCATCTTTTCTTTTCGATTTCTATTTTGGGAAACAAGGCAAGAAAAAATGCCAAATTTGAGATTACAGGATGGAGAACTCTATATTATCTTATTTGTCTACATTATTTGCTATGTGATATGCTTGATTGATATGCCTTATTGCATCTTTTCTTTTCGATTTCTATTCTGGGAAACAAGGCAAGAAAAAATTCAAGTATGTTCTCTAGTTGTATGCATCATCATTTCCGACTTGTAACGTCTTTTTTAATTTGTTTGTAACAATCTGACATAAAATTGTTGCTTTCATCTTCGGGTTTGATAAACAAAATCAGCAGAGCTCCATATTCTTCTATGGGATTAATAATTTCTCATCGGTGTTGAAGTACGTCAAGAGAGAGAGAGAGAGAGAGAGAGAGAGAGAGAGAGAGAGAGAGAGAGAGAGAGAGAGAGAGAGAGAGAGGGGGGGGGGGGGGGGATAAATGTCGGCTGAGAGATGTGGGAGTGGGAGTTAGTGGGAGAAAAGGCTAAGGGGTTAGGATTTGAATTGAAATTAAAAGGGTAAAACAGGTATTTTAATTTGTCTAAGGGGGTATATCAAATTAATATTAGAATTTGGGTTTTTGACTAGGAAAGAAAAATCCATAGGACCTATCCATATATATTTTCAAAACTAGAGGGGTATCCCTCATTTCTCCTAAACAGTAATATAGTTAATATGAATGTCAACCACAACAATATTGACGTTTAAACGGGGCAAAAAGATGTTAAAGTAAAACCTAATTCAAAAATAAAAAAATAAAAAAGTCAAGACTGGCGTTGACCTGCGGTCAACGCCGGAAACCAGTGGAAAATTAGGAGAAAATAAAATAAAATAAAAGTCAACGCCGTTGGCCGGCGGTGACGGGCGAAATTGTACTCAAAATTGAGTTTTTGGTTAAAATTAATAATTTGTAAAATTTAGGGTCAAATTGGGTTAAATTAAATTAAAGAATGAAATTGGAGCATATTAAAATGTAAGAGGGTATTTGAGTCCTTTATACATCTATGGACAATGTGCGTTTTTTAAAACAAGAGTTTTTTTGTCTAGACTCCTTCCCTTTATAAATAAGATGGTATGATGGGATTATTTGTAATGGACCCTCTTAATAAATTAGATTAGGGGTGAGACTGGGTTGGGTCGATCGATTACCAGTCTAAAAACCAATTCATCCGACAAATCAATTTTGCTCAAATTAGAAAATCGTTGCCGACCCAAATTTTGTGGGTCCGTTGATGGTTGACAACCGAATATTTTGTTTCGGAATGGGTCGGATGATGGGTTATCCCGGCACCTAGTTCACTTAAACAAAATTAAATTAGGAGTAAAAATATCCACATTTTGCATAATGCCATTACGCGGTCATCATTATTTATCAGTCTAAAATAATTAATAGCAATTTGAAAAAAAGTATAATTAAGAAATTCAAAGTTGTTAAGAAAACACAACATTTATTTTATAGTTTTTAATAAAATTTTATTAATATAGTTGGTTGATTGATAATTATCGGTTAACTAATTTTTGATAATATTAGAAATTACCAACCGGCCCATTATAGATGGGTTGGTTGAAATTTTTGACCCAACCTAATGGGTCGAGTAAAAAATTATTATCAGCCTGAAAAATATGGTATGTGATGAATCGATTGATGGATAAAAACCATCACAATCCCAAATACATGTTCTTCACATTAGTGCAAGAATGGGCTTTATAAATTTGGAGATCACTTCTTCAATGTTGGCAAACTTAATTACTTTAAGCATTTACCAAATACATGTTCATCATCTTTGACAAGTATTTACCATGTTCTTCGTGAAGTCTTGAAGTGGGGACATCTGTTCATATTTACAAAATTGAGATCAAATTACAATTTTATATATTGACATATATATTGTGGGATGAAAAATATATGCTACCATAAAATAATGTAATAGTAATATAATTTTATATTCTTTGATAGATTTTTTTAGGGGTTATTTTACATATCCCTAGCCACCAAATAAGCTAGGGATAAACCCAAGCCCAAATCATCCTTTGACATACCTCCCTGGGGAAGCGAAAGTACTATACTATCCTTATATGCAATTTTCGGCCAGACTGCATTCAGCATTTATGGTCCTGCATTTATCATTTTCGCTGATTTATTTATTATTATTATTATTTTTTTTTTTTATAAATCTGTTTGTTAAATATATATATATATATATATATTTTTTTTTTTTTTTTTAATTTTTTAATTTTTTTTATAAATAAAAAAAAATTTTAATTTTTTTTTTAAATTTTCAAAACAATATGTTTACAGTACTGAAAATAACTACATGTAACTATAGTACCTATAGTAATTCATAGTTATGTTCGTTTTTTCCCCATATTTTTAGTCGATCAATTGTACGTATACACATACGAATACTGACTTATACAAAATAAATTCATAAAACCCCAACAAAAATTTACAAATTTAAATATTTTTATTATAAATCACATCAGAACCAATAAAATACAAATCGAAAATACATAAATATACGCATATGTAACTACATGTAACTACATGTAACTATAGTAATGTATAGTAATGTATACAGTCTGTTGAACAGATCTGATGTAACTTAAAAAAAAAAAAATTGACACCTTCAAGGAAAGGATCAATGGCCTTCATTAAGCTGCAATTGCAAAATCAAACAAAAAGAAATTACTTTAGTGCAAATCAACAAATTTGAATAAAAACATCAAAACACTCAAAAATCACCAAACATTAAGAGATCGAGAGATAGAGAGATAGGTTATTGTTGGGAAATGCAAAAAAATATAGAAATAATCTGAAAAGATAAAAATAAACGAAATTACCATCAAAATATAGATCCCGACGAGAGGAATCCAACGGTGGATGACCCGTCAAATTTCGACCGGTGGAACACAAAAAATAAAGCTCCGGCAAGACCACCGTTCTTGAATGAAAAAAAATTGCAGAAACAGATCCGCGCTCGAAACTGAATGAAATCACCACCAAAAGAGAGAGCTCGGCGAGAGGAATCCAACGGTAGTTAAACCATCGAATTCCGACCACCGGAGAGAGAGTTATGGCTCCGGGAAGCAATTTCGCCGGTGAAAGGTTTGTAGAGGCGGGATTTTGAATATGGGAGAAGAAGAGAGAGACCGTGAGTGGCTATGGTTAAAACTGATTTTAGAAGGGTATTATAGGAACTTCAGGGTAGCCCAGGGGGTATGTCAAAATATTTTCGAAATGAGGGGGGTTTCACCTAGAGTGTAATCCACTTGATAGTTAATTCTATATAATTTGGAAATAAGGGGGGTCTACAAAATAATCCCATTTTTTTTATTATAATCTGTACTACTATTTATTTAAATAATTATTTTCCTCTCTACTTTAATGCGACCCCGTGCAAAGCACATGGACGATTACTGGTTACAATTATTAATAGCAAAAAGTTCATAACAAATTTGGGCTTTCAAAGTTCATAATAAATTTGTTCTTCACCCATGTGCTATTTATCTGGGTTAATCAAAATCTAAGTGAATTTTTTTTATTAATTAGGGTTAACTATTTGGGCTTATAGCGCTGATGAAGTAAATTTCAAGTGTCTAAATCTACCGGCCCATGTTACAAGTTAAAAAACCCTAGCTTGACTGTATAAAAATGACGCGCACACACCAAGAGACATTCATCAAGCATTCAAAGTCGTCAAGCATCCAAAAGCTCTCAAGTCTCGAGCCCTAGCCACGCAGAACTACAATCGTGAAGGTTCTACATCTTTATCAAACACACAAATCTGAAAACCTAAAAATCATCATATTGATTTTATTGTATTTATACCTTCTTTGCAAATTTGGTCATATTGATTTTATTGTATTTATACCTTCTTTGCAAATTGGTGGAGGTTCTACATCTTTATCAGTACACAAATCTGAAAACCTAGAAATTCCATTATTGATTTTATTGTATTTACACTTTCTGTTGAATTAATCGTGAGACAAAAATTAGAGGATTTATTCAGAACTTGGAACCCAATTTTTTTTTAAATAATAATATTTATTTATCCATTGAATTAATTTTGAGAGAAAAATCAGAGGATTTATTCCGAACTTGGAATCCAATTTTCTTTTAAATAATAATATTTATTTTTCCATATTTTTAGTATCTTGTAATTTATTTTTGAAACATTAAATTTGGGGGTGAAAGTGTTCGCCCTCTTCAACTTCTCCCCCATCATCTTTTTCCTTTAAATTAGTCTTTAGGGACCACCACCACCACCACGCGCCACCATCACACCACGCGCTACCATGGCTTCCCTTCAACTCTTCTCAAACCCCAATCATCGTTAATAAACTCAGCAACCCAATATACATATAAACACCTCTATCCCGCCAATTTTTTTTTTTTTTTTTTTTTTTTGTTTCTCCTCTCATCCCCAATTCAATTTACTGCAGAATCATTAAAACCCTAATTTTTTTTTTCTGAACCAGTTTGCTCAAATTCTCAAATAGAGCATCCCGCCCAACAATGGCAGGTGTCAACGCAGACCTAATTTCGCAGTACTTCAAAAAAGGCGCCGACGTCGAAATCAGCAGCGACGAAGAGGGTTTTCGTGGCTCCTTATACGCCGGCACCGTAATTCGGCCCCCCGGAAACCTAACCAGCCGCTCCGCAAAGGTGATGGTGGAGTACAAGACGTTAATGGAGGACAAGGCGGGGAAGCGGCGGCTGAGGGAGGAGGTGGAGCTGGTGCAGCTCCGGCCGCCGCCGCCGGAGGAAAACCGGCCGAGCTTCAAGTTCAGCGATGAGGTGGACGCGTACTACAACGATGGGTGGTGGGAAGGGATAATCACTCAAGTGGTGGGGGAGGATAATAAGTATTCGGTTTTCTTCCGTGGCTCGAGGGAGCAGATTACATTCAAGGCCTCCAATCTGAGGCTCCACCGCGAGTGGGCCAACGGCATGTGGGTCCCGCCTCTAGAACCGGCCGAACCTTCCCCTGCTGCTGCCGAGACGCCCAAGAGTGAGAGCCGTAGGTCTAAGGTAATTAATATTTAATTAATTGTGTGTGTTTGTTTGTTGATTACAACTTTTTGCTTTACATGCTTTTTTTTTTTTGCTTTGTTTAGACTTCGATTCCAGCTGCTAAGACGCCTAAGAGTGAGGGACGCAGGTCTAAGGTAATAATTCCTTTTATGAATTGGTATCTGATGATTATTGGGAATTGGGATCTTATTGTGTGTGTATATTGTATTTTGATATCGTATATTTGCGTGTGTTGGATGAAAACTTTTCGTTCTTGCTTTATTTTGTGTGTGTTTTTGTTTTTGGGCTTCCTATTCCATTTTATTTTGGAGAAAGATGTTTTGGGAGAAAAACTTGAAAATAAAATAAAGTTTGTTTGTGATTTGAGAAGAGTCAATTTGTACCAATCAACCATTTCTGAAAAGTGTTGGGAAAAATGTATTTTGCAAGAAGAATTTGAAATATAAAGTGATTTTAGTTTGTATTGTGAAAATATTTTTTACTATAGCAGTCAAATCAAAATCATATTTGTTACAGAGAGAAACATTTGAATTTTTTTGGAGAAAGAATTTGAAAGTATTTTAGAAACATAATTTTATTTTGGGGAAAGAGTGAAAAGAATTTGAAACGGTAACAAATATAACCTAAGTTGTTCGTGTACTTCGATTCCGGCATAAAGAAAGTGCGAAATCCGTAGAGTTTTTGGGTTACATCATAAGATCAATGTAAACCGTTGACTCTTCTAAGAACTTATTCGTAGTTCTAGGATCATCAATAAGTTTCATAAGATCGTTTAGTATATTTATACTTGATTCTTTTGTTTAGAGAACATGCATATTTTCAGGAAGAACGATTAGATCAGTTGTGATCTTGTTTCTCACTAGCTTCTTCTACTCCAAGGTCTCAAAATTTGGTATTTGATATGAGATGCAAAAACATACAAAGTGTCCTAACCCTAACAGTTGCAAATCTGGACACATAGACTGTTGCAACAGTTCATGCCATTGCATCAGATTAAAAAACATAAATTCCCAGTAATATCTGTAAGGAATCGGATCTCTGTGCATCAAGGGGTTTAGTATAATTATCAGCTAATTTTTTCTCTGTTGTAACATGATCGACTGAGACGACAGCCGTTTCAACCAAGTCCCTTAAGAAATAATGACGGAAGTCAATATGCTCAGTTTTAGAATACTGGACTGGATTTCTTATAAGTCAATGATGTTACCGGTGATGATGAGTTGAATGATTAAGGTTATTGTGGTTATCGCCAAGTCTGTAATTCTTATAAAAACGGTGCATTGGCGTATTCATCGACATATGCTTGTGTTATCCCGTGCTTCCTAAAACTCGTTGGGGAACTTCCTTTTCCGAAAATGAAAATCCAGTCGTTTTCTCTTTTACATTTTGTGTAACTCCTCAACTATGTCCGGACGAACTTGTTTTAAAGCAAACATTTTTTTCGCAATTTTTTGAACCGTTTTTAAGTTAAAGTACTGTTGCTAGATTGGATGGAGTGACTATTCGGGAAGTAGATGAAAATATATCAAATTTGTTGCGGGGAGAGGGTAAAGATTTTGTGAATCGGCACCAAAACATATTTCGTAGCAGCTAAACAAAAAGTTATCTAGAGAGTTTGAAAAAGTGTTGGCAACGATTATTCGATATTTTCATGTGTGACTTGTTGACGTAGTTGATAACTCCACTTTCGTGTCTAAATATTTTTTGATTTGGTTAGGACATATAGATAAGATCTAATGTATATATCAATTTCTTCAGACTATTGTTGCTTCTTTCTTTTCAAGAAATCTTGCAACCGTTGTGAGTGCATTTTGATGTCTTGCATTGATATAGGGACTTGATAAAGTTGATATATAGTTGCAATCAATTGTTACATAATGCTGCTACGATTTGGATTAAAATATTCGCAAATTAGGGAAAAAAACAAAGCAGGTTGCACGATTAGTTAAGCAAATTGTTAGTCAGATGTCACTGCAATATACGTTTAGCTTCTCTTTTGTTAAAAGATTTAATTTCATGTGCTGATATTTCAAGCATTTCGATGCAGAAACGTTCGTTGTCAAACGAAGTGGAAGCTAACGAAGAGGTGGTCGAACGTACTTTTAATCCAGGAGAACATGTTGAAGTCCAAAACGACGAAGAGGGTTTCGAAGGTGCTTGGTTTGGTGCAACTGTGATGAAAAACTTAAAAGAAGGCAAGTATCTGGTCGAGTACCAAACCCTAAGAAACGACGACGACACAAATTTCCTGAGAGAAGAAGTTGATAGCCTCCATATAAGGCCGGTCCCACCCGATGTTGAACTGATTGACCGTTTTGAAGTTGACGATGAAGTCGATGCTTCGTGTAATGATGGATGGTGGAGGGGCACGATTTCCAAAGTCCTTAAAAACGATAGATATTCCGTATACTTCAAGACTAGTGATGAGGAATTGAAGTTCAATCACAGTGACCTTCGAGTTCATCAGGAATGGATAAACGGCAAATGGAATACTGCCTCTAAGGTACTACACTTTTGCTTGCAATTACGATTATGTTTATATCGTTCCAGTTGTTGACCTGTCTTTGTAATCTCTACATGTGAGTTCTTTTTACCGGAATTTTATATACAACATAAGCATATGTGTATGAATATTCGTAGATTCACAATTGCTGGATATCAATTACAACATAACCTACACGATTTGCAGTGAATATGAGCAGGAAGACTTTATAGATGTGAATTTTCATTTTTTGGTTATAAACTGATATACAGTAGAACCTCGATAAATTAATACTCGATAAATTAATAACCTCGATTAAATACTGGTTTCTCCCGGTCCCGACTCGGTGAAAACGTGTTAAATTATTAACTCAATAATTTAATTCGCTCAACTAATAGAATTTCCCTGATCCCGATTGTATTAATTTATAGAGGTTTACCTGTATCATTAATTTTTTTTGTGTCCTTGTTATATAGGTTAATTACCACCTCCTCCCCTCTAAAAGAAAAACCACGTTGACCTGTCCTCTCGTAAAATCTACTATTACCCAGCAGTAAAGTATATAAACCAAAAAATCATAGTCTTACTTTCACTGCTATTAGGTAATAGCTAAAATGCCAATTTACGTCGAGTGAATTAATTTTAGGTGAAGATATACATTGCTCTTGCCCACCTACTCGTTCTTGTTATTACAAATATCCTCGCTTTGAAATTCAGGAGATTTGTAACGTTTTGTTTTTTTTCTTTTTTAAAGTTTATTATCGGTTCCCAGTCAGATAATTGCATAGAATAAATTTACTACATAAACAACCATTCGATACTAAAATTAATGTGTGATTTAAATGTATGCTCACAAATGGCTTAATTGTACGCTTTGTAGGCTTTGAAGTTTTAGCGCGGTGATGTGGTGCTCGGTCGCAAAATGGTTCCGGGAGTGTATATGTTTTCATCTCCTGCTGAAATGTTCTTTGTACCATATCTTTTTGTTTTTGTTCGTCTTTTTGAGGGAGTTCTTTGTACCATATCGCAACAATCATCTTATGATATTTTGGTGATAATCACTATTGATCAAATATGTAGGAACTGGGGCTCCCTTTTTTGTGAGGAATATGTAGGAACTGGGACTTGGGATTATAGAACTAGTAATTTTTTTTTATGGGGCTTGCTATTATCAGTGCGGTTTTTACCACTCGCAGTGCAAAATAATTCATTTTTTTTTTCTTTCCCAAATCTTATCCAAACCCCTCTCAAACACTCTCAACCTTTAATTCTTGAAATTTTTCAAATTCAATAATTTTTCGACCAATATTAGTTAGAGCACAAGTATTATCAACATAGATGACAACAACTTCGATTTTGAGGTGAAAATACACGTTTTTTGTTCTTTTCTAACGTTTTTAGACATTCCGTGTTATCTCACACCAAATCTATTCTTCCATTTCGTGTAATACTATACGAAATATGTCTTAAAAACGTTTGTTGTTTGTTTCGTAGAAAAACCTACGAAATGAAAGCTTACATTTCGTAGTAAAACCTACGAAATCAAAGTTCTTATTTCGTATGTTTTTACACGAAATTGTAGCTTACATTTCGTGCTATTTCATACGAAATCCCGTAAATATTGTCTTTTAATTTCAAATATTTATGCAGGAACTAAGAGAACAATCTTACGATCATAGTCACTTCTTTGAACGTGGTATTGTGTGTGATAGTAGAGAAGTGTTAATTATGTGGGCAAAAGAGAGCAATTAGTCATAATCACCGACTGATTAATCATTGTAAATAAGAAAAATATCATGTTTTAACGTGTGCAAGATATCAATCTGGACGACACGTACTATTGAAGAAACGTTCTTGTCCGTTCAGGTTAATTGGCAAAAAATCAACGGAGGATGGATTATGGCGATTGAGTGTGAGTAATGGTAATCATAACCATATGCCGTGTATTTGAAAGTTTAACTTATGTTTAAATTTGTATTTGTTTTAATTTTGCATTTTAGTGTTTAATTTATGTTTTGGAATATTTAAATTTGTAGTGTTGTGTTTTGCATTTTTATGTTTAACCTATGTTTTTGGAATGATTAAATTTGTAAGGTTGTTTTTAAGGTTGTTTTGGAATATTTAAATGTGTACTCTAATTGCTTCAGTTCTACGTAATTTCTAAATTCAAATCATAAAACTAGTGAATTAAAATACAAAACAACAAACTAGTAAATTAAATAGTTCGTAATAATAATAAACAAAAGGGATTATTAGCAAGATCCCCCATCATCTAGGAAATGTAGTTAAGAAAATCCCCCTTCCAAAAATAATTTGAGAAAACCCCATTGGTTAGTATTCCACCAAATATTATTTTTATAATTCCAAATTTATCCTTAATTGTCAATATACTATTTTGAAACCCTAATTTCTCTTTCCCAAATTCACACCTTTCACCACCGCCAATGCTTCTCCGCCACCGTCCACCGCCGCCGCCGTACCAACCACCAATGTCCCTTCGTCGTTCCACCACTCAACCTCACTTCGTCTTCGCTATACTCAACGAGGCTATTCACTTCGTCTTCGCCATGCTCGACGAGGCTATTCTCTAAACATTACAAAATGCATCCATTTAATTTCTTATGTGTTAAATATGTATATCTACTCTGTACTACTTAGAATATGGAAGTGGGGTGGTGATGGTGTGGTGTGGCGACGACGTGGTGTCGATGAAGAGCAGATCTAGGGTTTTTTGGTGGATTGTGGCGGAAGACGGCGCAGAAAAAAGAAATTCGCGCAGATAGAGCCCTTAATCGACTACGTGTGTTTAATCGACTATGTTTAATAGTCGATTAAGGCTTAATCGACTATGTTCAGTAGTCGATTAAGGTTAACCGACTCCAGTTGTTATTTATTTTTTTATTTTTTTGATTTTTTTTATTGATTCCAATGTATAAATCAATTACAATGTTTGTATATTTTTTTTAAAATATAGTTGATTTTGCATTTTTTTTTGTAATTGTGATTTGTTATTTTTAATAGCTAAAATTTTAATCGACTATGCATTAATAACCCTGATAGAGAAAAAAATTAAAAAAACCAAAAAAGATTTAAAAACAAAATTAGAAACAAAAAAAATATTAAAAACTTAAAGATTTTCCTTAATCGACTATGAAGCATAGTCGATTTAAGACTAATCGACTATGTTTCATAGTCGATTAAAAAAACGGAAAAAAAAAAAAAAAAAAAAATCGCGGAGCGCTGGCCCAGTGATGAGGTGGCTGGCGGGGGTAAAGCTGGAAAACATAATGGCTAAAAATGGGTGTGGACTTTTCTCAAATGGACTTAAATATTTTGGGCCTCCCTCAATTAAAAAAAATAATGAAGGGGTTTTCTCAAAGAGCCCCTAAACAAAATTAGTAAAATAATTAGTTCCTAATAATAATAAAAACAAATTATTAAATTAAATAGTTCCTAACAATAATAAAAATGCATAGTCCTAATAATAATAAAAATAAACTTTAAAATTAAATAGTTCATAAAAATACACAATTGGCAAAAAAATCGATAAACTATCGCCTCGCTCTCCTCGGCGGCTGCACCTCATGATTGTCGTCGTCGTCGTCGTCGTTGTCCTGGTGGATGCCAATATAACGGGCTGCAGGCTGCATAATATCTCCAACGTCGGCACGTAGATTGGCAAACTGTTGCATCCAGTCATGTTTAGTGCTCCTGGTGATCGGGTACAATGCACGTACTATCTAGTAATAAGCCGGCTGATCTGGTGGCCTCACATTCTCTCGATGCAGTTGAGTCGGGCCTACGTCGGGGTTGTTGATCTTCAGATGAGTCCGATCGGTGTACCACTCCATGTAGTGCTCGTCGACTTCCCCCCGTTGTCGTGCCGTCTTGTATACGTTCACACGAATGGAATGAGCCTGGACCATGTCCCACATACCACCGAAAATGGGTAGTTGACTTTGTACGATGCACCTCATTTGGGACCGCGTGAACATGGCTCCATCGATGGAATCAAGCCGCACGAAATATCCTGAACCCACCCGAACTGTCGGGCACAACGATCATGCATATACAGCTCTACGACCCACATGTACTGGATGGTGCCATAATACTACGTACGAGGGATACTCTCGTGTATATCCTGACCATAAAGTAGCCACTCAACCTAAACAGAAAACAATATAAATACATAAATCAAAAAATTCATATTTAAACAAACTACAAACATAAATCGAAAAAATCATATTTAAACAAACTACAATTACATAAAATCAAAAAAATTCATATTTAAAAAAAATATAAACACATAAATCGAAAAATTCATATTTAAAAAAAATATAAATACATAAATATAAAAAACTTATATCATATGTTGTCATATTGTCGAGTAAACCTCGAATATGCTCGAGCGTGCCCGCTTTTGGCGGTGCGTTCCACCTCTTGCATCGAGACTGAAACTCGCGGTACAGCTCGCTCTCCTCCGGCAGCTGAAATCTCGGAAAATACTCGTATATCCAGCACTGCAATATTTTATTTAAAGATATTTAGGGAAATAAACAATAGAGAATATATAAATTTAAAAACATTATGAACAAAATAAGTACAAAAATATATTAAAATTTATCTGAAGAAGGGTGGTGCAACCCGTCAAGCTCCTCGACTATGCTCGACTGCATATACCCAGCTCCCTGTATAGATTGGCCAAACAGGCCGAACCCCACGAATACGTGCCGACCTGATCAAGCACTGAATCCTCGAGCACGTGCATATACCACGGCTTCACCCGATCACATGTCTTATCGGGGAATAAAATCGATCCGAGGAGAAACACCAGATATATCTGAGCTCGGTCATCAACAACTGTCCCTGCATCATCCTCCATGTGGGGCCCCCATGCTTCCATGACTTGTCGATCTCCTAAAATCGAGGTTAATACATCGGACAGCAAATACACGCAGTTTTTTCCGCTCGATGACCTTGTCGTACCTGGCGTGACCACCCGTCCCTCCACATTGGCACCTAGAATCATCTGGACATCGTGGAGAGAGTGATAGTCATCTCTCCCCACGGCATATGGAAGTTGTTCGTCTCCGGCTGCCACCGCTCCACGAATGCAAACAACAGCGGACCATCTATGCGCGGTAAATAACATCGGGCTAGGGGATACAAACCGGTTATCCGCAGAAAAGGCTTGTCTGCGGATACATCTACGTCTAGGGCAGCTGCTATCTTCTTGTAGTTGAAATAGTTCAGGGAGTTGATATGGGACTCCACTCGTCCAACCGGACGTTCCTGCAATCATTTAATTAGAACATATTAATTAATCAACTATAAAAATATTTTAATATAAGATACAAAAAATATAATATTAAAATTAAAACAAGTAATTAACTTACTTCTCCCCTCCAAATATATGCCGCTACGTGCGACTTGAAACTCGGAATCAAAGACGGATCCCGCAGGCCACCGGGAAATGGACCATCTAGCACATGCGGATTGACTCAAGTATGACTTCGACCACCACGAGCTCCACGGCCCCGTACTCGGCCTCCACGACCTCCACGACCTCCAGGAGCTACAACCTCAGTCTCGTGAACGGGGTCCACAACATCCTCCTCCTCCATAGCATGAGAAGACCCGACATCGGGATGTGCAACCGATGATCTGGCTTCACCAGCTCTCTCAGCCTCTCGCCTACGTCGTGTAGATATAGACATGCGCTCGCGCTCGCACTCTTGATGCTCAACCTCTTCACGAACTGTTCGCATAATTGCCTTTGTTTTGCCTTTGCCTGCCATCTGTTAAATAAGACACTATTAACGTTAGTCTAGATAATAGTAATAATAAAACAAATCTTAAAAAAAACTGAAATTTTGCAATCATTTCGTGGAAAAATACACGAAATTAATGTTTACATTCCGTGTTTTTGTTCACAAAATACAAGCATTAATTTCGTGTATTTTTCCACGAAATTACTGCATAATGCCCGAAACACACAGTTTTCGTGCATAGTACCTACGAAAGAAAAGTTTACATTTCGTGCGATTTCTCATGAAATTAAAGCTTTCGTTTCATAAGATTTTGCACGAAACTTAAAAGAAACAAAAAATCCTGCTAATTTTGTGGAAAAAATCACGAAATTAGCCCTTTAATTTCGTGATTTTTTCACGAAACGCAATTTTTTTTCGAAAAGTTTCGAAGTGCTTCGAAATACTGAAAACGTATAATTCACGGGAATTTGAAGGGCCTTGGATAGGGCTTGAGAGGATTTTGAATTTTTTGAAGAAAAGTCACAAATGAATCTAAAATGCACTGCAAGGCAATAAAAGTTGAACTATAAATAGCATTTCAGTTTTTTTTATTTATGCAGATGGCTTTTCAAATGTATTTTATTTATTTTATTCGGTCTCAATTATCACCAATCTTTTTGAAATGGTCACTTTGGCAAATTTATTCATATATCTATACGGATGGTACTTGTCATTCCATTCATGCTCAATTCAAATCACCGGTGGTCTTCAAAAAATCTCACGAAAATCTTTTTTGTTTTCATCTCCAATGCTACTACACATCAACCCCCTGCAAAAAAGTCCTACCGTGTTGTATTTCTTGCAAACAAGTTTTTCTACTAGTTTTTATAAAATAATAGAAAGTTCATTACTCAAGACCGGATCTAACGACGAAGGATCTGGTGGAGATGAATCAGGAGGAGCTGAATTGGGGAGAAGCTAAACCGGGAGGAATTGACTCGGGAGGAGCTGACTTAGGAGGAGCTTGTCTTTTTAAATAGACTTGACTAAAACGGAGTTTGGTAGGAACAACCGCCAAGACAGGTTCCGAGGACGTGATAGTATAAACTAACAAATCACCATCCTTCCTCTGTCGCGATATATCATAAGACTGGAAACTATGGTTTGTCAAAGTAACATCAGCGTACCAAACAAAACAAGTACACCCAAATATTTTAGGTGCAATAGGAAACAAAAGGATTTTGGGGAGAATAATTTTATAGGGAATCCCGCCGGAGAACAGAAGAGGGTATGCGATTAATCAGAAAACATGTTATTGAAATAGCATCTACCCAAAAGGTTTTAGGAACACCCATTTGGAACAATAGGGCACAAGCAAGAAGGTGACTATTCTGTTTTTTTTTTTTTTTCAGCTACTCCATTCGGAGATAAAGTGTCAACACAAGAGGTTTGATGAAGAATGCCATTTTGGAGCATGTAAGTTTGAAAGGCCGTGAACAAATATTCTTTGGCATTATCATTTCGCAGAGTACGGATAACATTGAATTGAGTTTTACCCTCATAATAAAAATATCTCAGAACGTTTTTGTTAGAGTAGGTAACCAACAAGCCAACTTGTGGCTGTGGTCATTCATTTATTATTGTAATAAATAATCCTTCTTCGTATTAATGAGAAAAAAATCTTTGTCCTTTGCATAAATATAGATGTAGTCCTTAGAGTTATTTTAATTACTTATAATTGATCTAGTAGAATCATGAGATATTTAGTTAAGTAATATAATAGTTAAACCATGTTCCTAGTCAACGGGTTACGCCATCATGTTGGTCTTTACAATAGTATACAATAATATTATTGCATTAATCGGTCAACAAATCAAACAAAACAAAAAGGTCAAAAAAAATTAATATTGACGTGGTTGACAGTAATATTATTGTGTTTACAGTAATTTTACCGTCAACGACAGTAATATAATTACGTTGACTTATCAACAAATCAAACAAAATAAAAGGATAAAAAAATAAAAAAAATAAAAAAATCAAACTAATTACGGTTAATGAGAGTACAATTACATTCAACGTTCTGCAGCGAGCGTAAAAAAAATGGATAAAAATTTTAGGGGAAATTTTTTCTGAAAAATCAACGCCAAAAACCTACGGCAAAAGGAAAATTCATAAAAAGAAAAGTTTAAAGAAAGGAAAAGTCAAATTTGAATTTTTGTGGTAAAAAATGATTAAATTGAAGTTAAATTGGGATTACAATTAGGAATTGAGTATAAAGGATTTGATGTAATTTTGTCATATACTTTACTTTTAATTAAAATGATGAGCTTATTGACGAAAGAACTCTAACCCTTGAACCAAGAAAAATAAAAATGGTTAGGAACTTCTTCATAAAAACACCTTAAAATAATTCCAAGCGCAGTTAGCTCCAAAAACAACTAAAAAGAGAATTCGTAAATAAGCCAATAAATCCACTGCTCATTACAGCAACTCATACATCTCACAATAATGGAAAAAGAGATTTCTGATGAACTCTTACCCCTCCAAAGAGAAAAAAGAAAAAGAAAAATACAGTCATCAACAAACCGTAACTAAAATACAGCTTTCGGTGGTAATTAACTACTAAGCCCGAATTCTGCAAAGTCAATAATTCAACTACATGAATCTTCGAAGAAAATCTTTGATCTCGTCTATGTACGGAGATCTCGTCGGAATTATATGACCAAGGTCATGTTCGACAGTAACCGAACACCCCTTCTCAAACAATGACGCAACGTTTTTACTTGCTTCGCAATTTATCTGTCTATCTTTACCTTCTTTATTTCCGAAAATATGAAGTGATGGACAGTTAATCGAACCCTCGCCATAGTCTGCTATATTATTAACAGCAAAACCGGAGCACAAAATCACGAATCGGAAATCAATCTCGCCTTTAAGCTTCTCCATTTTTGCACCAACTAAAGCAGCCATTGCAGCTCCTTGTGAGAATCCCAATATACCATCAAAGGGCCCTTGTTGAGAAAAAATAGTCTTTAAATAATCGATGGACTTGTCAAATCCCTCGGTTTGCTGCTGGTACTGGAGGGAGTCGAACGGGGCTTTAGCCATCGACCAATCAGCATCATGCTTTCGATCATCGTAGTCTGAAGAAACAAGCCATGCAAACTTTCTATTGCAACGGTTTGGAAAGGGAGTTTCGGAAGTGTGGTTTTGGTAAATAAATGGTAATTCGTGCGGTGCATCGATAAACACAAACTCGGCCATGTTCTTGAGTTTCTTGGCGAATGATGATGTTCTTCCTTTGAAACTCGACGCGTTCTGCCGGAAGCCATGCAAGCATAAAATTCGAAGCTTTCTGATTGGTTTAGTTACTACATCTGTATGTTGTCCTGCACAACGGAGCCAGTATTTTTTCTTTTTTTTTTAAATTAAGAAATGTCAAACGATGCTTTATGTTAAACAGTTGAAAAATGCTAAAATAGACTCACCTTTAGTCCATGAAGAAGATGGTGATTCTGCGGCTTGATCCACGTAAAAACTATGATCATTAGATACTGGTTCCAGTACTTCTTCGGACATATAATCTATGGAGGAAACTGACTCGACTGGCTTGCCACTTTTCTGGCACAGTTCACAAACATAAGAAGAATTCTTTTCCTGCAAAAAAATTAATTCAAATATATTTAAATTGGCCTTTTACCATGCAATAATTTTGTGCATAATTAAAGCAACTGGTTGTGAGTTCGTAATTTTATTCACTAGACCTTCGCTGTGTGTTTGAGGGTTCGAGTTTTGTGAATAGAACATACCCGACAACTATCACAGATCAACACAAGCATCCTACAGTGAGTACAGCGGCAGCGTGAAGTATAATCATCAAATGAAGCACCGCAGAGAAGGCAAGTTCCCAAGATATTAGTATCGAAGCTCCCAACTGAAACCCTAGAACAAATTGATCATGACGGATAAATAAGTTACCGAAATCAATGTCTTCACAGACAGAAATTCATTCCTTAAAGCAGACTAAATTTAGTGAACACTTTAAAAATAGCATTATGAACATTTGTTTAGCCGATGCTGCGAGAAATTAATTAGGCTACTGCCAAAGGTCGTCTATAAGAATTGACGAGATCTTGATAACTTGTACATCAAAACTAACTTCTAATTGGAAGGACACCTCATAAGAATAACTGAGAATGTGTAGGGGTAGTTGACCACCCCGATTACCGTGCAAATCAAGAATTGAAAGTTGCATTGGAAGTATAGTAAAGGATTAACTGCGCCAATATATCAGTAAGAGTAAGTCAGATTTATGAAATAGAGAGAAGTACATACAATCATACCTATGGTCAAAAACAAAATTCTTTCCTTTGAAAAATCCACCATCGGGAAATTGTTCCATATATCTTTGGATTCCACCATACAACTGAAAAGCAGCCACTTTGAACATCAGCATTGAATACTAAATATGGTTTCACTTCCATTCCCTAACGGCACGTTTTTCAGTCTAAACACTCAGATAAACAGCCCAACAAGAGAGTAAACAAAAAAGATAAAATTCTGAAGAACGGGTAGACCGCATGGACATTCAACGGGGACAACAAAAAACACAAGGAAATATACAAAAAGTGATCAAGAACAAGCAGAGTCAAATCTCTGGTCAAATTAGTGGATTCAATAGTAAAATAGTCTCACCATATTTTTGGTTAAAAGGATTTTTTTTTTTAATTTAAATCATGTTAAAAATGTGCAAGTATGTGGGAGGAGCAGGATTCGAACCCTAGACCTTGACCCTAATAATCAAGGCTTCCTAATTAGATTGGTTGGTTAAAAGAAGTTTACACATTTTGTTTCTGGACCAGGTAACCTTTTACTTAATTGAGCAGATAACGGCGGTAAGTTTCCGAAAGGTCAAGCTTAGATATGCAAACAGAAAGTCAACTCAAGTTCTATGCACGAGGGAAATGCCGTGAGTCTAGAGAAGCAAGAAACAACAGAAGTATGTCCAAGGTTCATTAGGGCCAGATAAACAGAATAAAATGCATGACCTTCGAGTTTCGGAAAAATAATTTAAGGCGCAAATTCATGAAAAATAAAACGAAGCAGCCTTTCCCACAACAAGACAAAACATGAAATCGTAATTCAAATGCATATATCTATAACTCCAAAGAGCTGCTATTGTCTCTATTTAACATGTTCATTAGCAGAGGTTCCACTAGCTTCTTAAAAGCAGCAGTTCCTCTTCTTATTATTTGGGTGCCTGATGTTGAATGATTGTACACAAGGAACGAAGAAATCAATTTAAGGATATAATTTATTATTATAATACAGCAAGAGTCTAGCTCAAGTCTCAAGGTTAATTCGTCCAATTCCAAGCAATTGGTTTTTTTGGCTACAGGCTCATTTACATTTCCATTGTTAAGGCAAGTTATGATCACATTAAGCGATGTGGACCGTAAAAAAATATACAAAATAACAGGGGCAGCTATTGTTCAGTGATCAGATGATCTCACCTGAAAAACATTTTCAAAACCAGCACCTTTAGATCTGATATAAGCTGACGCCATCTCACATCTGATTCCTCCAGTACAGTACCTTCAAATGATAATAAATGGAGTATAGATTCATAAAAATATGTTTCATACAAATTGAGGAGGCTGCATTAGCACATAAAGAAAAATATCAATGCGTACGAGATCGTAAAGCAAGCGGAGTTTAGAAGATATAATCCATATTCCATAACCACAGACATCGGGTAGTTCTACACAAGTAAATCCAATAAAGCTATAGTAATAATAATGCAAGTAAAGAAAATCGCAAAGGAAGGAGGAAAATAATCACCATATTTTCTACAAGTGCCATACATGGATTGTAAAAAAACCCCTTCCCGTCAACTTAATGAAGATCAAGAACATAATGATTTACCAACGATAAGGTTAACTTATTGTGGTGGCCAAACATCACAAAAAAATATTACCCAAGTACCCTAACCATTTTGAATCAAAAGTAGGCACAGGATTCTGAACAAGTTTATAAACAACTATGATTATCAGTTAACCATAGTACTCGGCAAGAAACAAAAGAAATCCCTTGTTTTGTTTAACCACTCAAAAACATTATGACAGTGAAACCAGACATGGCGTGCATCAAGGTATATAAAAGATTTCACCTCTACTGAAAAATTATGAAAATGCACATGTTTTATCAATAAAAGCTCTAATATCCAATGAAACAGAGAAGAAATATCAAAAATAAAAAAATAAACTTAAAAGTACAAGCACAAGCCACACTTCAGCTCCACTGGGGTCAAAGAAATTGAATCAACAACATATATTTCATAAAATTGAACCACATAGTCGGCTTCAGTTTAAGAACTCACATAAGGATATTGTTTCCTCTCAATTGCTCAGAGTTGTTGTCTATCCACAACGGCAAGTCACTATACTGTCTGATTTCTGGATCCAAAGTTTTGACATCTGGAGTATCAAACTTCCCGATTCTTGTCTCATACAAGTTTCTTGCATCTAAAAGTATCATTTTTTTGTCAGAACCAGAACTTTTTTCTTGACCATTCCCTGGGAAAATAACCAAAAAAATCAATATTAAAAGGCTAGAAAGGGACTTTTTTCTTGACAATTCCCTTGGAATGTAACCAAAAAGTTCAATATTGAAAGGCTAGAAAGAAACTTTTGCGATTTATCATTCAGCATAAAATGGAAGCCGAGGCACTCTCATATCATCTCAGGTATATAACTTTTATTGAATTTCATTTCTCAGGACCAAAACCAAGCAACTGAACTACGTACAAAGAACTTGGGAAAAGGGGGAAAGAAAAGAAACTCATGAATCAATAGAACAATAAATACCAGCACTTTGAAGAACGGAATGAAATTCAGTTGCAGAGAGATGCCTTCCAGCATTTGAAATCTCCGGGGACTTCAACAAGGGATGAGAACCTAAAGTCACCAATTCCTATGGACAGTATGACAACCTGCTTCAGCTTCAATATGAGGGAAATAAAGCAGATGATTCTGCAAAACCCAACCAGTTTAGATAGAGTAAAACGCTCAGGCAACAAAGAGACCTTTTTGAGATAAAAATATTAAATAGACCAACTAGGGCGCAATTTGACTTTCGTAATATTATAATGGGGATGGGCAGAGGCCACATGCGCATCTTTTTCCGTCAGAACATATGCTTACACACACTCAAGAAAATCAGAACTACCGCATAAATTGATCCTCGCATACGCAACCCAACCCACCCAAAAAGATAAAGGAACCAAATCTACTTTGCACTTCTATATTAACCAAGATTATGCTAAGTGTGCTCTTCTCTAATCCACTAATTTCAGATTCCTTCTGCTTTGTTATTATATGCATTCTCATTCACGAAGAAGACATTATTCCAAAACAGCATGACTAAGAGCGTCATCTTATAGACACTTAATTTTGGTCAACAATGAATTCGAGGGAATAAGACTCGACTTTAACTCTTGATTCTAAGTTACAATAGTTGAAAATGATTAGACTCTCGTTTAGGTAAATTCTCATCGCTGGTCTCCCAGTAGACATCCTTAATTGGGCCATCTTACCCAATTCCGACAACTATCTGGACCAAAAGTTACACAAAACCAATATATCCGACTTTGAACTACTCTTTATCTAATATATTCACACAGAAGCATCTATAGGAACTTCTTCCCTAAATTAGGGCGGACCATAAAAAGATCTTGATCGACCTCCCGTGTACAAATCCATGAGACAAGCTTCCAGGCCTAAGTCAATACTCTGTGACTCTCTACCAAAGTTTCATTGTAACAACAATTCAATACTATCTGGGCGGGTATAAATATCGCAATCAGATGTACAATCCTATTTGTCATCTTTATTATTAGAAATGTGAGATAACATGTATCTATCTTCCCCCACAACAGTTCTTCTGGTTTGCGGTTAACACTAGATTCTTTTACCGTGTTTTATGAACATCATTAAAATTTTGCTAAATATATTTAAACTCAAAACTGCCCCTTCAACCCACAATTTAAGAACTTGTACAGTTACTGGAAACTGCTATGTAAAACAGCTGTGGTTGAACATATAGGCAGGAAATTCAATCAAGGTGAGATAAAACAATTCTGAATACATAGCTGACAGCAGAAAAAGCAATAAAATTGCTTTCGAGTTCGATCTCTATAATCAACAGACAACAAATGATTGAACCATTAAGCAATAAATTTAAACAATTCATGAACACAGAATACAGTTTCATGCATGATATATTTATCCAAGTTGCTTTGCACAGAAATCCACAGCCTTTAAAATTAACAAAAACTGCAAGCAGATAAACTAAATTTGAATACAACCTTGACAATCCGGATAGAGAGAGAAGTGAATCCACATTCTTTTGCGACTTGATTATCCACAGGCTCAAGGCAGGAAGCGAGCTTGAAATCAGTCCCTTCGAACAAAGGATTTGATTTCACTGCTTCAATGTGTTTCTCCAACGCCCTCAATCTCCCGCCAACCTGCAAATCATAAAAAAATGGCGAAAATTGAGAGGAAAAAAATGATTTTATTTTTTTATTTTTATTTTTTTTTTTTGGAAGAAAAAAAAACGGGGATTACGGTGACGTTGACTCCGGTGGAGGAGAGGCGGACGCGGCCGAGGAGGGAGAGGGAAGTGCAATTTGAATGGTAGAAATCGAAGAGGTTCTGAAGGTCGGGAATTGCTGCGTACTTGTAGTACAATAACACGCCGTAATCGCTTTCTTTTCCATTTTCTATTTGCAGATTGATTTCATGGTCCGCCATTGACAACGGAAAGCTTCATGTGAGTGGGAGCCGGTAAAACCCTGATATTGATTGGGGATTTAGAGGGGCAAATAGGTAATTGTCATTTTGCAGCCTCAAACTACATTTGCACCCTTACTTTGAAATTGCGATGCTAAATCCCGCACTAATATTACCAAATCTTGCACATAATTAAAAATATTTCTCTCTTTAAAATCTTCTCTTCTTCTTCTTCTTTTTCCCTAAATTTTTCATAAAATCACACACTAAAAACATGCCTAGCATTCCAACTTCGAATTTGACAAAAATCTTCACATGTTCAAACTAAAATAAAGTTGGAATTTGAGGAAAAAAAATCGAATTGATATGAATTTGAATAATTAAATAGGCTTAATGAAATCGAATAGATATTAATTAAAACTGAACTCATTTTTTATGACTATTCACATAAAAAAATAATGAAATTTGAGTGACTTTGATGAAATCATCTTAGAGAGAAGTTAGAGAGAAAATGAGTAGAGATAATCTTTTTTTAAAATTTGTGTGTGGGATTTAGTAAATTTTAGAGTGGGATTTAGCACGCCCCAATTTGAAATTATAGCATAATGCACCCTCCAATTACAACTTGCCTAGCAAAGTGCTCCCACTTTTTAACTTTTCGCTAAAAAGGTAACCAACTACCTATTTTCATGGTTGAATCGTTTGTTCCGGTTGACCTGCCAAATCCGACGGTTAACTATATGATCGAGTCTCCTTTCTCCGAAGTGATGACGTCAGCTCCTAGGTTGATGACTAGACTGGATTTCGCTAGAAGCTTGGTCGGTGGAGGTACTTGCAACATGGGAAGGGGTTTCCCGACGTATAGCCTCCGACGATCAAGTTAGAGGCAACGTTTTGATTATATTGTAAGTATATTAGTGTGTATGTGTGTATATTATTATGTGCGAGGGTTTTTAGGAAGGCTACCTTTTATAGAGGTTTCTTGCCTTGGAGGTCAAGGCTTTCCTTTTAGGGTTTTCCCCAAACTCCTGGACATGTCGTCAAGTGTTGGGCCTTCCTGAAGCTTCTATAACCTTCCAGTCCTTTCGGAGGTCCGAGCTGAAGTCTTTGTCCACCTCACCTCGTGCGAGCTACCAGGCTCCTCGTGGTCCGAGCTGAAGTCTTTGTCTTTGTATGTATAAATTGGGTCAGGCCTTTATTAGAACATTTACACTGTCTATTGGGCTAGTTACGTAGCTTAATGGGCTTTGGACCCTCTGTAAATTATGTTTATTTATAGGAAGACCCTTCGAGGCGATGTGGTCCTTATCAACAAACGAGCTCTTCGAGGCTGGGGTACAGGCGTCGGCGAGTTTTAATGAGGGGGTGAAGGAAGGGCACCGTCTATTCCCGAGTGATCTGGCAAGTTGTACACGCTTCGAACGCATACATTATTGTCTTCTCTTTTTCGTCATACTTGTGCATCATTTCCATTTTTTATTTCGTAATCTCCTCCCATTTGATGTATAACGAGCTGTGAGTTAGAATTGACCTGCAATAATCGTGCCCCAAGTTCCTGTGAAATTTCGATACGTCGGTTAAAGGCTTCATACTCAGCTTCATTATTTGAAATTTGAGGTAATTTGATGGCAAATTTGAACTCGACACCAGTTAGATGTATGACAAGAACTCTTGCACCCGCTCCCAAAGATGTATAGAACCCATCGACATATACTTTCCATTTCTTTTCTACTGGTACCCGAGTTGTTTCCCTGACAAAATCAGCCAACGCCTGACCTTTTACCGAGGTACAAGGTTGATACTGGACTTTGTATTGTCCGAGCTCAGCATTCCATCATATGATCCTGCCCGACGACTCGGATTGCCCTAGTGCTTGTCGCTGTGGTAAGCTAGTGTGAACTATGATGGTGTGCGAAAGAAAATAAGGCCAGATGCGTCTAGCAGTGATAATAAGAGCATAGACATTTTTTTCCATTTCGGAGTATCTGGATTTTGCTACATTGAATATCTTGCTTACGTAGTAGACAGGTAACTATCAGCCTTGAGTTTCTTTGAAGAGGACCGAAATAACAGCGGTCTCTCCGACTGAGAGATAGACAGAGAGTGTTTCACCTCGTTCCGGCGAGCACTGGTAATTCTGATAGTGAATTTTGTAAAGCTTCGAAAGTGTGCTGGCACTCGTTGGTCCATTAGAATTGAGATCTTTTCCTTAACACCTTAAAAAAGGGAAACTTTTATCAGCCATGCGAGTTATGAAACGAGTTAGAGCGACCACTTTTCCTGCCAAAGATTGAACTTCCTTTATGGAACGAGAAGGGGCCATGTCCAGGACATATTTGACTTTATCCTGATCAACTTCAACCCCTACTTTCACATCCCTAGAATTTTCCTGCCCATATTCTGAAGGCACATTTTTCCGCGTTCAATTTCATACCAAAGGACCGAAGTGTGGCAAATGTCTCTGCTAGATCCTCGAGGTGTGTTGCTTGTTTTTTACTCTTTATCAGCATGTCGTCCACATAGACTTTCATATTTCACCCTAGTTGTGTCCATAACATTTTGTCCCTAAGTCATTGATAAGTAGCACCTACGTTTTTTAGCCCAAATGGCATTACGACATAACAATAACTATCGGTTGATGTGACGAAACTAACAGCGGGTGGTCTCGTGGATCTAAGGGGATCTGGTGGAACCCTTGTGAGGCATCCATGATACTTAGTAGCTCACATCAGTTGTAGAGTCTACGAGCTAATCAATCTGAGGTAAGGGTTAATCGTCTTTCGGGCAGGCTTTGTTGAGGTCTCGAAAGTCGATGCATATTCGCCATTTATTATTTATTTTTTTGACCAAAATGGCATTAGATAAACCGGTAGGGAATTGAATTTCTCTGATGTGACCGACGTCCAGAAGACGCTTTATCTCAGTGGCTTTGTTGAGGTCTCGAAAGTCGATGCATATTCGACATTTATTATTTATTTTTTTGACCAAAACAGCATTAGATAACCCGGTAGGGAATCAAATTTATCGTTTTTGCTTAACTGGTTTATGAAACCTCTTTCGGGGGTGGTTCGACCTCCTCCGTCATATGAGTCACGGGGTCGTCCCCGTTACTTTGCTTCAGTCGTTTCCGAGCTGCCAATAATTCACTTAGCTAACCTCCTCGCACCATCCTCTCTATCTCATTTTTTATGGTAAAGCAGACACTCGTTTCGTGTCCATGATCGTTGTGGAAATGGCAAAAAAGACCCGATCCAGGGTCTCCCTTAGGCGATTCATCTTGTGGTCTTGGTTATCGCAATAATTGGCCCCCTGAAATAAGTTCTAGGATTTTTTTTCTTGGGGCATGGCAGCTTTTGCATATGAGTCATACTTGGGGATCTTGAATCGGTCCGGATTAATGAAGGACATCTTGTGTCTTGAGTGTATGTGATTTAAGTTTCTCTGCTTTGCATTCCTACGAGAGCGTTCATGCGGTTGTTGCGGTGATTTTGATGAAGCATCGAGCGGACTGGGAATGTGGGCACCTCTCGCCTTTCCATTCGTCCCTCTATCCTTGACTATCCCTCATTCTTGATACTTTGGCAATCCTCGAAGTTGATTTATTTTTCAGCCCGTTGTAACAATTCGTCGAATTTGGACGCCCCTTAATTCACCAGAGATCTGAAAAATTCCCCTTTGTTTAACCCATGGACAAAAGCTCCTACCAAGACCCCTGACTGTGTGTGGGGACCTCCAGCATCATTTCTTGAAATCACTTTGCGTAGCCTCTGATAAGTATTTGTATTGCACGATTTTCACTTATCAATTCTTCGAGTTTTGGTCTTCGTTCGTTTGAGTTTTCGGCTCTATTTGTATATATTATGCTTTTCTTGTTTTATTTCAATTTTAGGTAAGAGAATCTATTTTTGCCAATTCGAAACGATTATGAGAGCGAAGCCGAGAATCAAGTCAAACAAGTGCAAAATTGCATTCAAGTGAACTGTGGCAGGGTTCGTTATTACACGCATAACTTTTTCATACGACCTCCGATTGAGTTGATTCAATTGGAGTTAATATGAACACTTATAGGGCTCCAACTTTTATGAAATGCAGTTTTGTCTAATTCGGGCTGAAAAAGGGTCAACACAGAGTTTGAAGTTATCATAGTGGCCATATCGCGATATCACCAGTTATATCGCGATATTACAAAAAACAAAACAGAGAACTTGCACTTTTGCCATATCGCGCGATATGCTTCCTTGTATCGCAATATGGCAAAAAACGATGCAGTTTTGCCATATCGCGCGATATTGCCGCCCATATCGCGATTTGGCCTCGGGATGCATAAAAAAAATATCCAAAACGGCAGAGCTTCCTCAAGAAGCTTTGCCTTACTAAAAATCAATGTTCTAAAAATCCGCCGAGGCGGCCGATTAATCGGTCTTCGAGGCGGAGGCGATCCCAATCCTTTACGATTTTGGTGTAAATGTTTGAAAAATCAGGTTTCGGTCTAGAAGGCGGTTTAAGGTGGGTTGAGGCAGTCAAACGTTGAAGGCGGGTCAAACTTTGGTGGCAAAAATCGGCCAAAAATCGATCTTTATTTTTAATTCAAAATAAAAGTAGGGATTTTAATTAAAAATATGGGTTTATGCTTTATTTTATTTATGTTAATTGTTATTGTTAAAGAACATAATGATATATGCTTGGAATGTTCAAGAATAAATTTAAATTCAAAAAAATTGTCTTTTTATTTATATTTTATAAGGATTTTTATTGTATTATTATATTATTATTATTAAACATTTATTATGTTATTAGGATTTATACATGATGGAGATATAATTATGTTTAAATATCTTTTTATAAATATTTTCAATATTTATAAATAATATTTAGAAATATATTATTTTAAATTCTAAAAACCAATTTATTCTCAATTTATCGCCGATTAATCACCGCACCGATTAATCCTGAGTCGGTGCCTAGCTGCCTCCGACTAGATTATCGTTTTTTACAACCTTGTTATAAATAGAAGAAAGCCCTCATTCTTCACTTGGTCTTCAACTTTTCTTTGGTTTTCGACAGTTCTTTGCAAAAAGTTTCGACAGGGGTTTCGACTCGGGTTTTGCTTAAGCAATTTCATTATGTTTAGTTCTTCATTTCTCGTGTACATTCTTTTGATACTATGTTTGTTATGAACAAATTACATTTTCATCTAGGGTAATGAAACCTTATATATATTGTTTTCGATTTCCAGATCTGTTATCTATTTACCGTGTTTTGATTTCATTTATGTTTTTTCCTGTATTAAGTACTTCTAACTGATTGATCACCTCTCAGATTGATGTTAAATAAGAATGAAATTGATAGAGGATTTATTATTTGAAATTAGGAGAACATAGCTTGAGTTGTGGAAACGGTGACATGATATATCTCGGGTAGCCCTTAAGGACTTGACCTAAATGCTCTATTAATAGCAGGTTCTGAACGGAGACGTCGAATTTGTGGGTACACTCTAACTACACTGGAGACGAGTGTTAGAGTATTTTAGCGTATTTGGATTAGGATCATGATCATGATTAGAATCAAGATCAGGATCAGGATCAAGATCAGGATCAACATCAAGATTAGATGGGGATCAGGATCAACCTTATCATTAGCATTAGGATTATGATTGGAATTAGGATTCTGATTAGGTTTATGATTAAAATTAACATTATGATTAACATTAATATTAGTATTAAGATTATGATTAGTATTAGTATTAATATTTGGATTACCATTATGATTAGTATTTAAGATTAAGATTATAATTATGATTAGAATTAGGATTATGATCACGATCTGTACGAGTATGAGTATCATATAACTATTAGTATCTGATCCGGCCCCAATTGCCTTAAGAAGCTCATTAAGTACAAGCCCAATAAGTTTGCCGCTTGCTCCATCACCTTCTCCCACGTGGGATGGGCGGCTGGCAGACGACAACAAGGACGGAAAGACCTGCAGTTACGAAAACCGGAAAACCACCCATGAGAGACTCAAGAGCAACGTGAACTTAACAGTGAGCTTAACAGCGAGTTCTCCCTAAATGAGCGAGTTCTCTATCTGAAAGCGAGTTTACCTCTCATACAACTCAGTCAGCTTGCGTGTCAAGACCAAGGCCCCCCGTTGGCAGACCAGAAAATTCAGGGGGTCACATCATTCCCACGTGAGGGTATGTCAAAACGTAAGAAATGACTCACCACCTCACCTAAAGGGCATGTATAAATAAGATACTTGAGGTACAAGATGATGGGTAATAATACAACACTCCCATACATTTTTTTAATATATAGTTAGTTATCTACAAGTATGTCAACTTTCTTTATAAGGCCCGCAGATAAGGATATAATAAATAAAGGCCCGTATTGAAGCCCAATAAGAAAGTCCAAGCCAAGTCCAGAGGACCTGCAAAAAAAAGTACCATAAGGAGTCTCCCGGTGTTAGCACTCTGACGATCAAGTTAGTCGACATACTTGTCGAGAACTGTATATTAAAAAGATGTATGAGAGTGTTGTATTATTACCCATCATCCTGTGCCTCAAGGATGTTATTTATACATGCCTTTTATATGAGGTGGTGGGGTCCTTTCTCACTTTCTGATCCCCCCCGAATCTTCTGATCTATCAACGGCGAGCCTTGGTCTTGAGCCGCAAGTTGACTCAGTTGTATGAGAGGAGAAGTCGTTGTTAAGCTCGCATCGCTCTTGAATCTCTCATGAGTGGTTTTTCAATTTCTGTCACTGCAGGTCATTCCGTCCTTGTTGTCGTTTCAGCCACAAAACTAGTCCCATATGTTAGCCGCCCATCCCATGTGGGGAAAGGTGATGGGGCAAGCGGCAACCTTATTGGGCTTGTACTTAATGAGCCTCTTAAGACAACTGAGGTCGGCTCAACTAATATTAGTATTAATATTAGTATTAATATTAATATTAATTAGTATTAGTATTCATATTATTAGTATGGTATTCGATGATTTATAGTCTATTTATTACATGTGCTATAAATACGCCTTTGATAACTAAGTTTAAAGTTGATGATCATAGTGCATGCATCGGACAAGATAGTTGTACTATTTCTTTAAGATGATGTATCTTATTCTCTATATCATAATTTTCATTTTTTATACATTCTATTTCTACGACAAAAGAAAAGATGCGATAAATGTCGTTTCAATACTTAAATGAAATGAATATTGTATTTAATTTTTTGGATTATATCGTGTCATAACTTATATATCAACTTTTCAAAAAAAAAATTGATTATTCTATTTAACACGTATTTTTATTTATTAAATTCGTGCAATCGTACGGGTGAAATACTCAGTTTTATCTAAACAACACCCAAAGTGACTCTAATCAAATGTTTTATAAATGCGAATCTTATTGTTTATAAATTTAGGGTTGAGAATTATAGCAAATTGCACTTTGTTAATTAAAAAAGAAAAAAAAGAAAAAAAAGAAAAAAAAGGAATTCAAGTCACCCATTACCCACTCAAGTCCCTGCAGTTGTGCGTTTTGTATTCTAGTCCTCTCAACCCCCTTTCCTACTGTCAGAGTCAGTTCTCACTTTTTATACTTTTCACTTAGCTCTCTCTCTCTCTCTCTCTCTCTCTTCGGAATTTCATCAAACAGTTGGTAACCGTCGAGGAGGGGAAGAGAACCTCTGTTCGACGCAAGATGTCGCTGCGGCCGAACAGCAGGGCGGAGGTTCGGAAGAAGGGCTACAAGACAGGTGTCGACGCGGAGGATGCTCGGCGGCGGAGGGAGGATAATTTGGTCGAGATCAGGAAGAACAAGCGCGAGGATAGTCTCCTCAAGAAGCGGCGTGAGGGTCTCCCTAACGGCAGCTTTCCGCAGCAGCCGCAGCTCTTCGATCCATCTCAAACCCCTGCCGCCATCGAGAAAAAGGTAGCTTACGTCTTTCTTTTTATCACTTCCATTTTTTTTTTTCGAAAACATATTGGCGATTGATTGCGATTGCTATACTACGCGGTGATCTGACTCTCTTCATTTCACTGACTTGAGATTGGGAGTGGGAATTTTCAATTTTCAATTTTCAATGATTTCTGCCTGAGGATAATGGTTTGATTAGCTAGAATTTCATTTAGAAAACTGTGATCTATTGTTTTAGGGGTCGTTGAGTGAAATTGTTTGTAGATGGATTTTTGTTAAGGATCAAGTTGGGGTTAACTACTGTAGGAAAATGGAATGTTCTTGAAGTGAATTTGAATTTTTGGAATGTGCTTTACTTGGAGTAAAATAGTCTATGTTTGTGATTTTACTAAATTTTTGCCTATTCAATTGCTGGATGATTTTCGTGGGATCAGTTGAACATTAGATAACCAATTTCAGTTCATGCCAGGATTATGTCTTGTTGACGCCTTTTAATTTCTCAATAGTTTTTACGGTGGTTATGAGACTGAGTGCTAAGATAGGGATTTAAAGAAGAAACGGATGGTTTCGACCTCGTACTATATAGATTGTTGTTGGATCCGATCAGTCAATTTCTATTTCACCTTTGATACAAAATTGAGGGAAGCCAGCTGGCACTCCAAAAAATGCCCATATGTTTCTTCTTCTTTAAATACTCTTTTATAAAAGAGCCTCCATATGTTCAAACATTTGATTTCCACATTTTTAGTCCAAGAGTTATAGACTCAAACTTAAATTAATATATATTTTCTCATCTTTCTTCGAGTATTCGTTTATTAAAGGGTCTAAAAATCCCCTAACCTATACTACCATTTTCATTACTTTTTCAAGAATTATAAATTCAACCCAAATAAATTTGTATTAGTTAGTTCCAAATATATTAAATTATACCTTCATTTGTTATACAATTATTGAATTGTTAAATGTTATATGAAACTACTTTTATATAGATTTATATAGTAAATAAAAATTAATATAAAAATACACGTTTTTTGTTCTTGCCTTGGATCTCTCGGACCTGCCCTGGCTAGCAGTTCTGGTTCAAAAGACTTTAATTGAAGCAGATTCCATCTGTTATGCTATGATGGTCACAATCAATTTCCTTTGACAGTTAGAAAGTATTCCATTGATGGTACAAGGAGTCTGGTCTGAGGATCCTAATGCTCAACTGGAAGCAACTACACAATTCCGAAAGCTTTTATCAATTGGTATTTTTGTCTCCAAAGCTATCCTTTATTTCTAAATTTTCCATTCACAACTTATATTTGTAACTTCCATACTTCTCAGAACGAAGCCCTCCAATCGATGAGGTGATTAAAGCTGGGGTCATACCTCGGTTTGTTGAGTTCCTTGGAAGGCATGATCTGCCTCAGCTGCAAGTAAGGTCCTTCGTGAACATATTTCTTTTTAAATCATTTGCAATTAAATCATTGACACCTTATTATTTATTATTTCTTTTTATTTTTTACTTTTCTTGATTCAGTTTGAAGCTGCATGGGCTTTGACAAATGTTGCTTCTGGAACATCTGAACACACACGAGTTGTAATCGAACATGGTGCTGTTCCTAACTTTGTGCAACTTCTTAGTTCTGCCAGTGATGATGTTCGAGAGCAGGTACTGTATTGGTTCTTCTATATTTGATAGTTGTGGGTCTTTTGCTGAGTGCTGAAAAACCTGCCTTCAATGCCATCTGCTGAGCAGGCAGTTTGGGCTCTTGGCAATGTTGCTGGGGATTCCCCAACTTACAGGGATCTTGTCCTTGGGCACGGTGCCCTTCTCCCACTGCTTGGTCAGTTAAATGATAAATCAAAGCTCTCCATGCTCAGAAATGCGACATGGACCTTGTCGAATTTCTGTCGTGGGAAGCCACCCACTCCTTTTGAGCAGGTGTGGTCAATTATGGAATATTCTATTTCGTATTTGTTATAATGTTGGTATGAAGATGTTGCAGAATTTCTAATGGTATTATGCTGCTTTGATAATGTTGTGATTGATAAATCAATCTAATAACACTGTTTGTTTATCTTCTGCCAAAAATGGTCAGGTGAGGCCTGCATTGCCTGTTCTTCAGCAACTTATCCATTTGAATGATGAGGAGGTTCTGACCGACGCTTGCTGGGCACTTTCTTATCTTTCTGACGGAACGAATGACAAAATTCAAGCTGTGATTGAGGCGGGTGTCTGCCCACGCCTTGTGGAGCTTTTGCAGTATGTTTCTATTCCCACAAAAGGATTTGAATTCTACTTGTTTCTTGTTTTTTTGTGTTGTGCTTTTCTTTTCATTTTTCTTTTCTTTTATTATTGTTGTCATATTATTTTCTCCAAATTTCATCGAGATTTTGTTTCTAGTGTCCCATCTCTGAAAAACTAATGCTTTTAATATGTATGAATTCAATGTTGCTCACGATATTTTGTTTCTCATGAAGACATCCGTCACCTACCGTTCTTGTGCCTGCTCTTAGGACTGTGGGAAATATTGTCACTGGTGATGATGCTCAGACACAGGTCTTTGGATATACCTTACTTCCCTTATTATAATTTTCTGCCAACTGTTTTCTCTCATCGGTAGCAATGTTGCATAGAAATTTTTCCTACAGGAACTGCTGTGATATACCTTTATTTATTATCTGTTCAAAGATCTATCCAAATTGACAAGTGCGAGTGTCTCTTAAATATGAGCTTGAATGCATTTCTCAATGTGATTGTTCGTTTGTTCTTTGGCGTATCTGAAAGATCAAGTCATTTAGGTCTTTTAGGGGTGAAATTTGTCAATTATATGCAAAAACACTATAAATAATCTGCTCTATCGCTTGGATTTTTACGTTATACACTGTAATAGAACATTCTCATGAAGCTTTCATGAATTTTTAATTTTAATAATTTGATTCATAAACATGGCTTGGCGTCTATGATATATTTATTTTTGGTGAGATGTTGGAATCATCATTTTTTGATGGAACTCTAAGTGGAGACAAGTATCATCCTCATTTTTTATTTCTTCTCTCATCTGCACTATCTTTTTCTGAATATTGACATAGTTTATTTATTTGTGTCAGTTTGTGATAGACAACCAAGTCCTCCCGTATCTCCAACAACTTCTTACCCAAAATCATAAGAAAAGCATAAAAAAAGAAGCTTGCTGGACAATCTCTAACATCACTGCCGGAAATAGAGCTCAAATCCAGGTACTTGTCTACTTTCTTTTTCCTTGTTGAACTAATATACATTTTTCTAACTATGGAACAAGTTGGCTCCATTAAATTTATTCGGTGCTCATACGGTAGATATCCTCAAATAAACTTGATAAGAAGTTGTAGGATCTCTGGGTTCACTCGAATACAAATGGGTCGGAAGAACTCATAGGTGTTTCCATGTTCTTATTTTGATCTTACTCCTTGGGTTGTGCTTTGAGTACCAAACTCAATACGGCACGTCTATTTGACCTGCATTGATATATGAATCAAACGCCTGTAGAAGTAACATCTTCATCAGGATGAATGTGGTTGGTTGAGATGAGACTACTAGGTGTAAATCTCAAGCAATTAAATCGATTTTATTACAAATAATGAATCGATTTAGTTATGCGAAGCATATTGAATGAAATGCAAGATACAGTTGACAGAAGAAATAATAGTAATTTTTAATGGTAAACCTTTTAGTGCTGACCTAACATACAATGGAATAAAGTAACTTGAAGGATTGGATATCAATGGATTAATTTTTTTGTGACAGAGGATTCATGAAGATACCCCAAACTGTTAAAATTCAGTCTTATATTTGCACTTGATACAGTGCCAAGTGTTCTATAGTTAAACTTTCCTTCTCCCTCCACCCAGCCTCACAAAACTGCACACATACACACGCGCACATGCACACGCATACAAGAAAAGGAGTATAAAGACCTTGTAGTTGATTGGGTAATCAGAATCAACATTAGCTCCATACAATTAGTAGTGGGAGTTTGTCTCATTTTTCTTTATTCTAAAAGGACTTTGGGGATTACTTTATACCTGTTTTTATGCGATGTCCGTCATCTTACTTAGCTACCTTTATATTTCCTTGCAACAGGCTGTCATTCAGGCAGATATCCTTCTTCCTTTAGTGCAACTTCTTCAACATGCGGAGTTTGACATAAAGAAAGAGGCTGCATGGGCTATCTCCAATGCCACATCAGGTGGATCTCCAGAGCAGATTAGGTATACTGGGGTTTCACTAATTTTACGTGATGTACTATTCTAGTAGCATATATTGATAAATGGCGAATTGACCTCTAAACCTATCCAACCGTATCTTTGGAAACAATTAATATTTCTTTTTGAATCTATAGACACATTTGAAAAAAAAAATGAATTCTAATTCAAATTGGTGAAATGTAGTGTTTTGAAATGCTAGGACATTCTGAGAAAGAAAGTATCAAAAGGAACTGAAACCCTGAATATAAAGTTTAGGCTGCTATTGGTGGGATCTAGTTTCTGGAAAAATGATTTTTTGCAAATTAGTGAAAAAACTATCTAACAATATGAGAAATTGAATGTGATGGTATGTTTGGACGGTGTTTTGTTGGAGTATGACGTATAATGGTAACTATTAATGTGACGTATTTTCTGTGAGTGTTTATGGACGATTGTTTATCTTTTTCATTCGAAATCCTGTTACAATGGGAAAAAGTAAGGTTGGGGCAGGATTTGGAACCCAAGACCTTCATCCTGGGTAACAACTCTCCTAATGAGGGTTGGTTGGACCAAAAGTTATTTTGTGGGATTTTTCCTAAAATATTATGCTATTAATTCGTACTGACCGAATAGTGATATTGTTTATTCATGTACATCAGTACACGTAGTCACTTTTTCCGATATCTATTCTTCTAGACGGAGTCAGTCAGTCACTTGTAAAGAAGTCGGTTTTCCTCTCTCTCTCTCTCTCTCTCTCTCTCTCTCTCTCTCAATTCTAGAACATTGGCGATAGTAACTTCTACTTTTGATTCTTCGAGTCTATGTTTCTTATATCTTTTTATTGCTAATGACTGGAATCATGCTTGTATTTTCGTGCTCGGAAAATTTCTCAGTTCTCTCTCTTATATATCCCTCTCTCTCTGAACCAACAAGTGAATTATACCATCTAATAACGACAACCATCATTACTCTTTGCAGATTCTTGGTGAGTCAAGGTTGCATCAAGCCACTATGCGATCTCCTAATCAGTCCAGACCCAAGGATCGTTACTGTATGCCTGGAGGGGCTCGAAAACATATTGAAGGTAGGCGAGGCGGATAAAGAAAGCGGCCTCAATGGAGGAATCAACATATATGCACAAATGATTGATGATTGCGAAGGATTGGACAAAATCGAGACCCTGCAAAGCCATGACAACAATGAAATATACGAAAAGGCCGTTAAAATATTAGAGAAATACTGGGCTGAAGAAGACGAGGATCAAAATATTGCAGATGCTGGTGTAGATGGCAATAACAATCAAGGTTTCAACTTTGGCAACAATCAGCCGAATGTTCCTAACGGTGGCTTCAACTTTGGTTGAAAAAGGTTTCCCTTATACATCAGCCTTCTATCTTTCTTTCAGTTTCGAACCGTGTTTTGAGTGTTGGAACTTAAAACGGCTTTCTCTGTGTGTTGTGTCTCGTTGTTCTGAATTTGTTTTTGTCTTTTTTTTTTTCATTTATCGTTCCATTTGCAAAGAGAATACTTATGGGCTCTTACCTTGTATATCTAGGTTGTGGACTTGGTAGTCTTGTTGTGTTTCCAAGGGGAATCTTCTTTGTTTTTTAAAAGTTTCAGCTATCACTAGAATCGTCGTAATCGTAGTGTATGTTTTTCTTTCATGGTGAGAACATTTTTTTCTCGACTCTGATTGCTTGTCACTTGAATGGTAAAACTATTGCCTCAGCCGAAAAGAAAGTAGGCTCAAAAGCGGTCTTTGAGATTTTTCGGGTAGAGGCTAAATCGTTTTTTCGACTTTACATAGTTGATGACCATATTTATTTTCTTTTTATTTAAGCACATAACCTATACTTCCCTACCTTAACTGGTATTCAAAAGATAGCCACATTCGTTCAGAGTGAGATTGGTCATGCTATCAATCTTTTAAGGCCTCGTCGATTTATTGTCTAGAAAGAATTTTTTAAGATAAAGATTAAATAATTTAATGAATACAATTGAATAATTGGATCATGAATTCAATAAAAATGTTCCAAAGTCTAGATAAACCACGATAATATAATATTTTCAAGTCGATCAGGGAAGTTATGGAGTACATAAACAAATTTCAATTATTTAGTTAAGGCAACTCTAGGAGATGTAGTTAAGGAAAATTTCCCTTCAAAAAATAATTAGAGAAAATCCCTTAGCTAATATTCCACCCACATGCTATTTTTATTATTTCAAATTTATTCTTGATTGTCCAATGTACTCTTTCAAAACTCTAATTTTATTTTTCATTTATCCCATCTCCTTTCTCGTTTATTTCTTCTCTCTTTTTTGTTTTTTATTTTCTCTCTCTTTTATCTGGCAACAGCCTCGACATTGTTCACGTGGGCATACTCTTTCAAAACTAATTTCATTTTTCATTTATCCCATCTCCTTTCTTATTTATTTCTTCTCTCTTTTTTTTCTCTCTTTTCTCTAACAACAGCCTCGGCATCGGTCACGAGGGCCCTCGCTTCCACCGACAACGAAGAAGAATCAGCCGAAGAGGCAGACCAAGCGCGGTGGGGATTAGAGCACAACATAAAGGAGCACACTGTTTGTTGATTAGAGAGGACGTTGTTTGTTGATTATCTCTTTCGGATTTATCCTTACTCCTCGGATTCATGACCCAACTTAAAAGACTATGTACTTAGGCCCCGCTTGGTTGGCAAGATAAGATTAGCCAAGATAAGATTAAATAATCTAATGATACCCAATTATTTTATTGGAGCTTGAAACGTCCAACAAAAAAAACTCATTAGAAGGCAAGATAAGCCAAGATAAGCCATGATTATATAATTTTGGCGGGTCGACCCGACAATTTATTGAGGATACCAAACATCAAATTAAGTCCAACTATTAAGTTAATCATGGCTTATCTTGGCAACCAAACGGGGCCTTAATATAAATCCATATAATGGCGAAATGCAGATTCATATAAATGGGTTCTTTGATAAAAACCCCCAAAACTTTCATTAATAGGGAGAAGTTCAACCCATATTATATTCTTTGATATAAATCCATGTTCTTTTTCCTTTCCTTAATAATCCTAAAATTGTCCTCCAACTACACCTATTGTTCGATTTTTAACATTTTTACTCTGTCAGGTATATTAATCGACTACGATATTAAACGACTAAGGGCATAGTTGATTAACAAACTGACTCCTAAAATCGTGGTTGAATAATGAAATTGACTACTAAAAGTAACAAAAACAACCGTAATGTCGTCAATAAAACCCAACACGATTGAACAAAAAAAATCAAACAATAACCAACTGAAACAATTAACAAAAACAACTAAAAAAAATAAAAATCAACTATTTTTTACAAAACAACAAGTATACAAAATTATATTGATTTATACAAATTGGATGATGGATTACAATGACAAAACAAAAACACACCACGACTATCCCCAATCCCGACAATTCGTGGCATAATAGGGAATCAATAACAAAAAAATCAAATATAATTTAAAAAACGTAGCGATTAACCTTAATCGACTAATGAACATAGTCGAGTAGACCTTAATGGATTAATGGACTACAGGACGTAGTCGATTACGAGTCCAGCATTCACAACTACGTGCGCCGTCCTTTGCCTGATCTATTAAAAAAAACCTAGATCTGCCTCTCAATCGTCACCACGTCGTCACCATACCACACCATCACCATCTTCACCACCGTCACCATACCACACCATCAATATTGTATTATACCTCCTCTTCTTTGGACTACTCTGATTCGTATCTTCATTTTACATACAAACCGATTCCGGCAAAAATGTGGCGAAAAGCCATCTTCCTCGCACTCGTTCCGACAACACACGATGAAAATATATCTTCCCCGTACTCATTCTGGCAACACGCGACGAAAATCCATCATCCTCGTTGCCGACCACCGCGAGCAATGCACGAGCTTAGCCTTATCCATCCTCGATTTAACCTGATAAAGAGGGAGAGAGAAGAGATAGGAAGAGAGTGAACGATTTTTAGCAAGAGAAAAATGAGAGAAAAGAGAACGGCGTAGTAAGTGTGAGAAGTGAGAAGTTAGGGTTAAGCCTATTTTAAATCATTAAGGGTATAAGGTGAACATCATCAACATGTTTAGGTTACCTAATATGCTCACGTCTAGGTCTATCCCTAGCAAGTTGATAATCAGACAAATCATGCATATTAGGCAAATCAGTTTCAACAGTTTGATTTTGCAATTTTTTAGATAATTCAAAATCACTCACATTATAGATTTAATAGGCAATTGTTTCACCTCAATTGGAGTAGATTGAGGGACAACCACATTAGGGACAACAAAACATGGAAATTTATATTCATTAAAAATAACATCCCTACTAAGTATGGTTTTCTAACCAAAGTCCCATTTCAACCAAAGCCTATACATACTCCTTAACCCCATCGGGATAACCTAAGAAAACACATTTCATAGAACGGGGTTCAAGTTTATCACATTTATGGTGAACAAAAGCAGGCCAACCAAAGACATACAAATTTGACAGATCTACATTCTTACCACTCCATACAGATTTAGGTAAGTCGCCATGTACTGGCACATATGGAGAACAATTAATCAAATAAGTAGTAGTCAAAATTGCTTCACCCTGAAAAAATTTTGGCAGTCCAGAACTAGTTAACATAGCCCTCAGTCTTTCGAGGAGGGTTCTGTTCATTCGTTCGGCCACACCATTTTGTTGTGGGGTGTGCACAATATATTTATGCCTTATAATTCCAGATTCAGAACACAAAGAATTGAATTCAAGGTTGCAAAATTCAGTTCCGTTATTTATCCTAAGTGTTTTTATCCGTTTTCCTGTTTATTTTTAATCAACGTTTTCCATGTTTTAAATTTGTCAAAGACATCAGATTTTTTCTTTAATAGGAAAACAAAAACTTTTACGAAAATAATTACCAATGATAGACAAAAAATAACGGTTCCCACTATGTATAGGAACACTGGCGGGACCCCACACATCAACATAAATATATTCTAGGATTTCCGTGCGTCTAGATTGATTAGGGGAAGGGTTTTCAGGAAACTGAACATGCGTTTGTTTACCTAAAATGCATGAATCACATAGAGTCACAAAAGACACTTTCCAAGGTACCAATTTTTATGCAAGATACTAAGTTCTTTATTACTCATGTGATCTAGTCGTTTATGCCATAATTCAGATAAATCATTTTGGACCACATTCCCAGATGCAGAAGATTCAGCAAAACAAACATACATATTTCCATTCTCAAAGCCTTATACACATAACGACTACTCTTCATAATATTCATGCAACCGTCTCGCCATTCCCCACGAAAACCATCATCTTCAAGCATAGCACAAGAAATCAAGTTATGACTTAAGCTAGGAACATGCCTCACATTTTTCGAGGTTAACACATAGCTAGTTTCAAATTTTAAGAATACAATTCCAATGCCAGTCACAACTATCCTAGTGCCATCAGCTAAAGTAACACCACAGTTTTTCATTTGCATAGTCACAAAAAACTTCCCCACGTGGAGTCATATGATAATATGATATGAACATTCTCACTAAGAGAGGCCAACATAGAATTCACAGAAGCATGCATTGTTAGAGTAGGTAACCGAAGAGCCAACTAATTGTTGTGTTTTCTCACGCTACTTGTAAATAATCTATTTCGTATTAATGATAAATACCCACTTTGGCATTCTGTATCTTTGTCCCTTGCATAAGCATAGATATAGTTCTTACAGTTACTTAATTACTATAAATCGATCTAGTAGACCATGAGATTATTTAAGTATAGTAACTGTTAAACGTAGTTCCTAGTCAACCGGTTACGACACTAATGAGCATATCAGCCTTTCCCATTTAAGACTAGCACTTAGCGTATGTGTAATGTGTCTCATCATTCAACGATGTTGTGCCATCGGCATACACAAGTGGGTGCTCATAACTTGATGAGTTCACTGAACTCCCTCAATCTAGAGATCTCTAAGTGTTTTCCAATAATCACGTAGAGGTTTCTATGATATAGTTGTGCACCATTAATCCTTAAGACGCAGACATCACTGTAACTTCACTAGAGGACCAGCTGTATCGTGACTTGTCCCTGAGTCTCACCGATGACCGCTCCAAGGGACAGTGTTCGTGCCGTCCGAAATCTATTGCGAGATATGTGCATTGTAATAGGGGATTCGATCGCTATATCAACCATGGATATCATGTATGTTCTTGCGATTTATAAACCATAAAGTCTGTGGCCACAACTGAAAGTGTCGTGATTAGAGAAATGTGTTTCTCTAAGTCAAACACGAACGGATTATATAATCAAGAACGTCCACATCGTTATTGAAATCATAAAGAGGTCTCAGTGAACCAATGCCACTAGTTCAATCGGGATATATGAATCGAAGGGATCGTACTATACGTGAACTATATCACACGGTTCTTGCAGGCACTTCATCTGTATCTAGGGAATCATGATCGAAGTTGTTAGGCACTAATCTTGATCTGTCGGAAATTAAGTTGAAACTAGCTTCATCTTAATTATAGCTTCATCTTAAATAAATGAGTTTAAACGACAATGTGTTGTGGGCCCATGACTAGCTTACACCTGAACCATCGAGGGTCACACTTGATCTCGTGTACTTGAGAAATGCAATGAGCTAAAACTAATTAGTTAATCTTAGTGTAATTGGAAGTCAATGTGCTTGAGTCCAATATTCGTAATTGTTAATTACGGATGAGAATAAGTAGAGAAAAAGAAATCGACGGAAATTTAGTGAACTTTCTAGATCTCAGAGGTATTTTTCACACAAAGAGAATTAATATATAACCATTACTCATCTATTCTCTGCGGAAAATCGGAGTCAAGGAAGGATCCGGACATGAATTCCAACGAAAGAAGCGGAACAGAAGGAGAGAGAGAAGAGAGCAGCGACGGTGGTTTAGTTTTACGGTTTGAGGGAGAGAGAGAGGGAGAGAGAATTTAATGAACTTTCTAGATCTCAGAGGTATTTTTCACACAAAGAGAATTAATATATAACCATCACTCACCTATTCTCTGCGGAAAATCAGAGTCAAGGAAGGATCCGGTCATGAATTCCAACGAAAGAAGCGGAACAGAAGGAGAGAGAGAAGAGAGCAGCGACGGTGGTTTAGTTTTACGGTTTGAGGGAGAGAGAGAGAGAGAGAGAGAGAGAGAGAGAGAGAGAGAGAGAGAGAGATAAATCCCCTAGAATGAGTTGTCAGGATTAAAAGACTTTCAAAAAAGACTGAACTTAAGTGATGGACTGATTCCAAGGTGAATGGACTGCAGGGATGGTTTGGTAATTGGGCCCATATATCCCAATAATAAAGTCATTCGTGGTGTATATAATTCCAAAATACTATAAATGGGCTCGACGTAAGATGAAAACAAACGTGAGGGAAATTTGATAATTACAGATTTATGATGATATTTTTCGTAACTTAGCCTAAATTTTGAGTGATTTTCGTAATTTATACTCTCTTTTTTTTCCCTTGTCGCGATTGGAATTTATTATGCCAAGAGTTCATGGAAACGTGGGAATGGGTATGATGACCGTTTGGTTTTGTTAGGAAGGAATTAAAATCAAGTATTAAAAGATTATAGTTGGGGGCCGACTTTCTTTAATGATTTGCTAGTTGGAACCGAATCATATTCCGCATATATATGAATTCGTTATTCATTTATATATAATATTAGCACACACAAATTTATAATTATGTAGCTAAAAAAATTATATATGTTGATATCTTAAACTCCTATATATTTTAGTTATAACTCAATTTTAACTAGAAAACAATTATTTACGCAACTTCCAATGAACATTTATTTAGAAAAATATTAAGGTAAATTATACTTACACCTTTGAGGTATGTTAAAATAACTTTAAAGTCCCTGTGTTATCGATAATTACACTCATTCCCCTGAATCATAGTTAGAAACTATAATGATATAATGTATTGAATACATTATTCCGATAGAGTTCTAACGGACTACTAGGTTAGGGGGTGACATGACTCCCGGACATTTCTTAAATCCCATAGTTTTTTGCTGTCTCCACCACTTTCTGATGCTAGTAGTCCGTTAGCTCTAACGGAATAACGTATCTAATGCATTATCGCTATTGAGTTTCTAACTATGTTTCAGGAAGGTGAGTGTAATTATCAATATTACAAAAACCTTAAAATTATTTTAACATATCTCAGTGGTGTGGATGTAATTTACCCAGAATATTATTAGCTTCAACCATTGTTTAGAACTTGGAATCATAACACAATAAACTAAAAAAAGTTAAATTAAGGTCACCCCTGAGTAGGGGTGGGAACGAGCCGAGCTCGGCTCTTTTGGCCAGCTCGAGCTCGAGCTCGAGTCCATGTTCCCGAGCTCGAGCTCGAGCTCGAGCTCATCGAGCCAATTTTTTTTGGCTCGAGCTCGAGCTCGAGCCAATTTTGGCGAGCTCGAGCTCGAGCTCGAGCTCGAGCTCAGGCTTATTAAATTTTTTATTTTTTATTTTTTTTTTTATTTTTATTTTTTATTATTATTTAATTTTTTTATTAACTTTTTTTTATTAGAAATTATTCATAGGAAAATAAAAAAAATTATAAAATAAATAATGAACTCTAGGTATATATATTTTTTATTTTTTCTATTATTATTATTATTATTATATTTTATATAATTATGAATTATTTAAGTAATATAGATTTGTTTCTATTTAAATACTAGTTATATTTATTATTATAGATTATTTACTATTTAGTTAATAATAATAATAATAATAGTAATAATAATAATAATAATAATAATAATAATAATAAGAATAATATATATATATATATATATGTAAAAAGAAAAAAAAAAAAAAAAAAAAAAAAAATAGAAGGCAGCTCGCGAGCCGGCTCGCGAGCTGTCGAACAGCTAATTTTGGGCTCGAGCTCGAGCTCGTCCGAAGCTCGAGCTCGTGAGCTCGAGCTCGAGCTCGAAAATTCCGAGCTCGAGTTCGAGCTTTTCTCGAGCCGGCTCGTCGAGTTCGCGAGCCGGCTCGGCTCGTTTACCACCCCTACCCCTGAGTCAATTTCAAATTATAAAAAAACAAACTTGTTTGAGTAATTCCAATATACTCCTTTAAATATGAATCTTCTTACACGTATATCTTGCGGTGTCAAATTTAGTGAAATATCCGTACACGTCCATCTTTATGGTGTCAAATCCAACCTAATCTTCTAGATTTCGTAAAATGTTCTCTATTTTATATTTGTTTTATGCAATAATGCAGTTTTTGATGCACCACAGTCTGATATTTACAAGTCAAAAAACACATCTTATGATCATCTTGTTTCAAAATGTAGAGCTTGAATTGGACAAAACGGGTAAAAACTGAAGAATATTCTATATCACCCAGAAAATTCCACTAAATTTAACACTGCAAGGATGGACGTATAAGAAGATTCATAGTAATTAATAGGTGGTTGTAAATTGTAACTATCCAAACAAAAGAAATTTTATTTCGTAAGTTTTTTTTGAACAGAAGGATAACTATTATATTAAGATTTCAAAACAAGAGTTTCAGTACAGAGAGTAGTTTTACAGGCCCGTTGGTACATGCTATTACAGTCATTATACAAAATATTAGTCAAAAAGGTCGGGCATATATCAAAAGTAAGCGTAGCGTCGTTGTTCATAGTCGTTCCAAGTTTTGCCAAATAGTCAGCAGCACCATTTGTCTCTCTGTACCCGAACTCCACTTCGACAGCATCAAATTCAGTCAATCTCCTCCGCAACTCCTGCAGAAGTGAGTGGAGATCCCTGTGCAGCTGGTCCTTCCTGCTAAGAGTCGAGATTAAAAACATGGAATCAGTTTGGACACATAGTTTTTTAATATCCAGGCTTCTGGCGAGGTTAATGCCTTCCACTAGCGCCCAACATTCAGCTTTATTATTAGAAACAATGCCTATATTCTTAGCAAAAGCATTAATAAATATGCCATTACTATCTCTGATAATACCCCCGATTCCGGCAGAACCGGGATTATGTTTGGATGCTCCATCAATATTAAGTTTAAACCACTCCCTTGGAGGGGGTTTCCAAGAAAGGGGGGTTTGGATAGGAACCGAAATATTGCGGGGTGGTTGGGATATCATCTGTTTGGCTAGAGTCCACAGATGTAAGGGTTTAAACTCTTTTTGTTGAAACACAAGATTATTACGGGCTTTCCAAATGAGCCAATACACATTGGCAATTTGAGCTTGAAACAAAGGATTTTTACGGAGATTGTGTAGAAAACTACAAAAGTTTACCTCCAAGTTAGATTGAGGTGAGGGAATCCTTTTTATAATACTATACAAAGCAGTACACTTATGAAATAAATGTGTGCATGTTTCGGGTTGCAAATTACACATAGGGCAAGTATTAGACGACACACATTTTCGTTTAAGTAAAAAGTCTTTTGTAGGTATGCTATTATGAGACAGTTGCCAGATAAAGAACTTAATCCGAGGACCAACATTTAATTTCCATATTGCCATCCAAGGTAGGGCTGGTTCAAGCAAACCAAAATGATTAGAATAAAGCCAGTTAAAAGCGCTTTTAAATGAAAAGTATCCTTTCCGATCCCAAGCCCAGCATAATGAGTCTTTTTCGATATACTTGGGTATATGGATACCTCTAATTTTCTGGATAACAAAATTAGGCAAAAGATGAGAGATGCTATCAATTTTCCACGAGAGTGACTTGAAATCAATAAAATCGTACACTTTTAGATGCGTCAAATGATGAGGGATGAAATTAGTATATTCGGCAATAGTCCAGTTATCTACCCATTTATCATACCAAAAATTAATATTTTGACCCTTACCCACTGACCAAAAACAACAGTTTTTGATTAAAGGAATGATCTTACAAATGTTCCTCCAAATATTACTACAGTTACTATTAGGTTTGAGTATGTCAAGGAACTGTTTTTTTGAAAAATATTTGTTTTTAAGACACTTAACCCATAACTCATCAGAACCTTGAAGGATTCTCCAGCCAATTTTGAGGAGCGCAGCTTTGTTAAGGATGTTTAGGTCACGAACACCAAGACCCCCATGTTTCTGTTTTAGACAGACAGTTTTCCAGTTAACAAGACTTTTCCTATTACTATTAGGTTTGGCATTCCACAAGAATTTTTTGCATATGTTATTAATGTTGTTAATAGTTATGGTAGGGATTTTGAAGACATTCATAGAATACAAAGGCATAGAGTTTACCACATGCTTAATAAGGGTCAGTCTACCTGCATACGAGAGAGTTTTATTATACCATGAATTAATACGAGTCTGAACCTTAGAAACAATATCGAAAAAAGTATGTTTAGTGATTCTGTCAATGTTAAGTGGCAAACCTAGATATTTTTCTCCTACTTTTCCTTTACCAATATTCAACTGTTGGCATATAGATTTCCGAACATTGCTAGTAATATTTTTAGAGAAAAAAATCTTGGATTTGTGCCAGCAAATCTTTTGGCCTGCTTCAGCAGCAAAAGTGTCCAGAAGGTTTTTGGTGAAAGCAATGGATTTTTGGTTAGCTTTAATAAAAATGAAACAATCATCCGCAAAGCATAGAATCGGGATTTTAGGCCCTCCCCTACTAAGGCTTAACGCATCAAGATTGCCTAGGGCACTAGCGTTGACAAATTCGTTTACTAAAACATTGAGGCAAAGAATAAAAAGGTATGGGGATAAAGGATCTCCCTGTCGTAACCCTCTTTTAGGTTTCCAATAGGGAGATTGATTCCCATTAATAGATAAGGAAAAGGAAACTGATTGAACACATTCCATAATCAAGTTAATCAAAAGATCAGGCAATTGATATTTCTGCAACGCAAATTTTATGAAGTTCCATTCGAGTTTATCATATGCCTTTTCAATATCAATTTTAAGGGCCATGCTATGTTCTTTGCATTTTCTTTTTTTCATCGTGTGAAGCATTTCATGGGCGAGTAAAATATTATCACCAATGAACCGTTTAGGGACAAAAGCATTTTGAAAAGGGGCAATGATTTTAGATAAGAAAGGTCGAAGCTTTTTAACAAGGATATTCGAGATGATTTTATATGTGACGTTGCATAAGCTAATAGGCCTGAAATGGCTTATGAGGTAAGGGTTTTTAATTTTGGGGAGGAGGATAATTTTAGTTCTGTTTATAAAGTTGGGAAGTTTACCACTAACGAAAAAATTCTTAACAAGGGGGATTACGGATTGTTTTAAGATCGACCAGTATGTTTGATAAAAATGGGCATTTAGACCATCTGGCCCAGGTGCCTTATCAGCTCCAATATGAAAAAGAGCAGTAGCAATTTCCTGGTCCGTGATCTGCAACTCAATACTTTTTTTGTCTTCATTGGATAAGTGAGGAATGTTGGTGTGCAAAAAAACATTAGGGATAGGGGATTGTGATTCATATATGCTTTTGAAAATGAGTTGAAATTGCAAACTAATTTGGTTAGTATCATAGATCCAGTTACCCTTATCGGTTTTAATGCTTTGAATTAAGTTAATGTGCCTTCTATTAGACGCATACGAATGGAAGAATTTAGTGTTCTGGTCTCCATGCTTCAGCCAATTAATTCTAGATCTTTGTTTCCAATAAATCTCTTTCATTTGAAGGAGTTGGTTAAGCTCACTTCTGATTTGTGATTCTTTGTTGTGAAGCAGGGTGTTATAGTTGGAGTAAAACGCTTTAGTGATCTGATCGAGCTCATTCGTTTTATCGCTAATGCGGTTATCAAGGTTTCCGTAGATATGTTTTTTCCACCAAATAGATTTATTTTTGAAAATGAAGTATTTTTGCATGAACGTGTGATTCTTATTCTGAGATGAACAATTCCATATATCAGTGACAACATTTATAAAATCAGCATGCATAGACCAGGCAATCTCGTACCTAAACGGTTTTCTAAATGCAGGAAGAGTTTCATGAGTGTCCAACATGATGGGAGAATGGTCAGAAGAGCTAGCCGTTAGGTGATATAGTTTAGAGTTTGGGAAGTTATTAATCCATAGAACATTACCAAGAGCGCGATCTAATCTTTCACAAATAAATTTTTTGCCGAAACAACGATTATTCCATGTAAAAGGATGACCACAGAACCCTAAATCCATGAGACCGCATGCATTAATACAATCACTAAATTCTGTAATTCTTTTTAGAGATGGGGTGTTGCCACCTTTTTTTTCGTTGAAGGACAGAATATTATTAAAATCTCCAAGAACAACCCATTGCATGGATATTGAGTTAGCGAAATTTAAAAGATCTTCCCATACCTGGATTTGGCGGTTTGGTTGCGGGTAGTTGTACACTGCTGAAAGCGCAAAAGGTTGCGTTCCTGGGTTCATGGATACTATTGCATGTATAGTACGGCTCGAAACTCGCACCTGCTGAACGCTCACCAGATTTCCAGTCCATAGAACCCACATCCCACCTGCATAACCAAGCGCAGAAACAACTATATGGTCAGTGAAAGGCAGCCTAGGTATAGTAGCTGCTGCCCGATCAGCATTCATACGAGTGTCGAGGACGATAAACACATGGGGATTGTAGCGGTTAATTAAGGCACGAGCCGAATTAACGAAATCAGGCCTGTGTGCTCCTCGACTATTCCATGAAAGGATTCTCATTTGGGTGTGTGGAGGGTTGTAAGTTCGGGACGAGGACCCTATCATGCCTGGGATCGGAGTGGAATTGTCGTTTGGGTTCGACAACGAGGTCGTGAATGGCCCCGGGCCGTTTGGACTGTTTAGTGGGAGTAGGATCATTCGGAACTGATACTCTCTTCCCCGGGCGAATGGCTCTCTTTCTTGTGCCAGATCCACCAACATCCTTGGTGTTGAAGGTGGGCTTACAAAGAAGTGAGGATTCTGGTGGTAGGGTTGGATCACATAGGTGTGGGGACCCACCAGAATCATTTGGTTTCGATTTGGGAGGTGGCCGAGTGGATGGCTTAGTTGTTCGGGATTTGGGTTTAGGATAAAGGGAGGTGGAGCTCGTGGGGTTCGACTGGAATTCAAAAACAGGTTCGAAGCCTGGTGGATATTTGGGGTCACTGGAGAGGTCGGGAAGCCATTCTCCACGATCGGAGAGGGGGTTCCGATGACCGGAGCTGGGGGGAGAAGTTGCAGAGTGGTTGGTGGGGAGTGGTGCCGGTGTGGGGGAGATAAGGGGGGAGTGTTGGGAGTCATTGTGCAGTGGAGGTTTCTGGAGTGGTGTGGGAGGGAGTGAGGGGTGTGGAAAATTTAAATCACCTTGCATGGAATATAGATCGTCATATTTCAAGTTAGTGGGTAGTACTGTAGAGCTGGCGTGTTTGGTGACGTCATCTGAATTAGGGTTTTGAATCGTTTCACCCTCGGGAAAAATTAATACTTGCGTGTTTGAATTTTCATTTGTATTTCCCAAAAGAGATTTGGAATATTCTTCTTTTGTCTTTTGTTGTTTCTTGTCTATTGGGCAGCTGTCACCGCCCATCTGGGAAAAATGATTATTTTCCCACGCGCCTTTGCCACGTGTGTATTGTTCGTCGTCTTCATCGAGTTCATCTGTTTCGCCATTGTTATCCTGGTTTTCAATATTCTGCAGCAGCTCAAATTTATTCTGCGACGGCGATTTTGTCCTGACTTTTGGTAGTTGATCGTCCTTTTTGGTAGTATTTTCATGTTTACGTTCGGTCCTCGTAATCCCAAGGGGGTTGCTCGGTTTATCAATCTGGTTCTCAAATCCATCGTTATTTTTATTCCAACTGGTGTTCCTGTTCTTTTGTCCAAGCAATTTTCTTCCTGATTTTTTATTTCTGTTTATAATTCTACGGTCAATAAATTGCCATGCCTGAGAACCTTCGACCATTAGGGACTGCTTCTGATGGGTTTCTTCCATAGTTTCGTTTTTACCTCTTGACTCGAGACATTGATTTTTGTAATGTCCGATACGACCACAGTTTGTGCAGAAACAAGTGCTGAACTCGTACTTGATGTATTGTTTATGTCCATTAATAAGCACGTACGGTGGTAATTTTTGATTCGAGTCTACTTCCACACACACCCTAGCGTACCGACCTCTAGTTATTGAACTTGTGTGCATATCCATTTTAATTGGTCGTCCAATCGCTTTGGCGAGTTTGAAAAGGGCTTGGGTGTTGTAAAATTCGATTGGGAGTTCCGTGAATTGAAACCATAAGAAGATCTTGGAGTTTTGAGGGGAAGAGACACGGAAGTTTGGTTTCCATTGATGTATTGCGAGATAATATTGGAAAATAAACCATGGTCCTCCCGCTAGAGCAAGGAAGTATTCTTCCGGAATCCTGAATTGGACTACATAGAATCCTTGACCGAGCTCTGTGATCATTAACTTGTCTTTTGTTTTCCATATTCTCTGCAATCGGAAGTCAATATCTGGAATTGATTTCTGGAATCCAAGAGTTTGAATTATCAAGGACTTTTTCCAAGGTTTATACAATTCTTGGAGTTCATCCAGCTCAAAATTTATATTAGGGATAGCGGTGTCTTCTGTGTGTTCTACTGGTTCCGGGAGTTCCCACTTGCATTCATCTTCTATATGCTGAAACCATGTGTCAAAATAGATATGTCTAGAATTTTTCATAAGCGTTTCCTTGTATGAATGGTTGGTATCTCCAGTTGTATCCTCTAACATAGAAACATGACGATTTATATACTCATACTCAGGTGGATTTAATTTTTCCAATATAGTGGTTGTAGGAAAGTATGGTGGGGTTTGGGGATAGTCTGAGCTAGGGTTTTGTGCGGTGGAAAAGGGTAAGCCATGGTTGTTATGGGTTGGTTGGGGAAGATGCCGTGGGTGTGGAGGTGGGGGTTGGGGATCTGGTGGATCTCCTTCAAGAGACGAGTTCTTCGCCGGGGAAGAGATATCAGAGAGAGAGTTTTCTTCCGTTTCCATTATTAACAATTCATTGCTTTATTTTTCGTAAGTTGATCTTAGGAGTGGCCGTAATTTATCCAAGTAAGAAAAACATAGTCACGTGACCGGCATGCCCACAAAGGCTGGAAAAGCACTATAGGATCGAAATCAACGGCCCAGATCATTTCTACTTTGCCTTTTTAACATCTCTCTCTCTAAAATTAAGCTCAGAATATTCCGCCCAGCAACGAAGGTTTGATTTTCTCTCTCAAGTCTCAACCGAAGGAAAATGTCTCGTTGGACGGCGGCGCCGCCGCCGCCGCTATCACGGTGGCTTGACGTCAGTTTCTCGCTGCCTACATCGTTTTTCCGGTGGCCGAGGCTTTTCACTTCATACTTGACGCCGCCGCCGAGATGGAGCAGCAGCCTCAGCCTCGCCCTCGGGTCACTCGATCCCGGGCGGTGGGCCCCGCGCATCCCGCTTCCCGATGTGGACGACGTCGTATGGTCCGTCGTCTCCGCCGTGGAGTCCGTCGCGATCGTCTCCTTCCTCTGCTTCTTCTTCGTCTTCTGCGGCTGCACCCTTTGATATATATGCAGGATTATGTTTCTGTAGTTTTATGGAGCTTTTTGATTGTGGAATCTGGAAATCCCGGTGGAGAAACGGCGGACCAAATTCTGCCGCCGGAGAAGTGCGGCGCGTGAGGAAGCGCGTGGGGTGGGCGTGGGTGTCGGTTTCTATATAAAGTTGGAGAGTGGCAGCCAATGATGGGCTGCCGCTTGACTGCTTTTGACTGAGCCAGCCTCAGTGTAGTTTTGTTTTTCATTTTAATTAGGGTAAAATTCATTTTGCACCCCTGTACTATGATAAATGTATCGTTTACCCCCCTGAAGTATTGAAAACATCAAACACCCCCCTGCCGTTAGTTTTTTTCTTCTAATTCCGTTAGTCAAACACTTTGACCGACTATTGCAAAGAAATGTTGGCTTTTTTTTTAATGAAAATACCTCAAAAAATTTCTAT
>NW_012193138.1:300306-314108 GCF_000504015.1 Erythranthe guttata
GTCATCTTTTTTTTCTTTTTCTTTTTTTTTTAATTTCATTATATTATTATTTTTTTCCAATGTTTTGTATTGAGTAAATTTCTATGATCATATCATATGATTATAGTTAATTCTCTATAAAATAATACAGTTGGAATTAGGCGAATTCTATTAGTAGCGAATTATTAAATTAGGGGGTCTCACTAATATTGAAAAATGGGTGGGATCCATCTTTATTTATCCATATAAAGTATGGGGTTTTCACTAATAATCTTTCATTTATAATACATATTTGAGAGATGAGTTTATTGCCGAAAGAAATATAATCCATGAACCTAAAATAATAAAAATGGTTGGTCAGGTATTTATGCATAAAAACTCATATTTTATGTTCGATCATGTTTTAAAAAGTTACATATACATAAGATTTTTTTGTCATATAAAATAGCAAAAACATACGCTAAATCAAATTAAAATGGAACTTTGTGATTCAAAATGAACACTCATTTTTGAGTAATATACTAGTGACTAGTGAGGGAATAAAATAAAAAAAAAAACATAAAAGAAAAAAGAAAAAGGAAATCAAATAGTGAGAAGAAAATAGCCGGTGGTCCGGTTCTGTGGTTTGAGTTAGAAATCGGAACCGTTTTCTAGGGTTTATACACTCTTCAATAACCCTCTTCCCTTAAATTTAATTTCAATTTCCCCCATTTTGATATGGCTTTGAGGCAAATCCTAACATGGAGTAAACAATTGCCTTCATTCTCAGCCCAATCGAGTTCTGTTTCTAGGGTTGCGAATTTCTCCTCAAAACCCAATCCGTACATTGGTAAGATTTGAATACACGATTGATTGACTTTTTTTTTTTTTTTTTTTTGGTTCTGCTGGTTTAATCGGCTGAAATTATGTCGGAATTGTATTTAATTGAAATCAAGAAAAATGGATTTTTTTTTTTTTGATTTGGTTATTACAGTGAAAGTAGGGATACCGGAGTTTTTAAATGGAGTGGGGAGAGGATTGGAGAATCACGTGGTGAAGCTTGAATCGGAGATCGGAGATCTGCCGAAGCTTCTCGTTACTCGAACAATCAAGCTCAAGCGACTCGGAATCCCCTGCAAAGATGTAAGACCAAAAAAAAAAAAACCCTAATTCTTCATTTACAGTGTTCTTTTTTGGGTGATGAATTTGGAAAATTGGGATATTTTGTTTGTTCTTGGTTTCGTATTGGATTTGTCGAAATATCGAATAAATCTTTGAATATGATCTTTATTTATAAATATGATGTGTTTCTATGTGGTCATCTGAGTTTTGCTTTTACACTCGATCAAAGTTGTCTTGTCTGAGGCAGGCGGTGCATTTTAAATTTTAAATTTCGGGAGTTATTTATATAGTTTCTATTGGCAATGTTTGGATACGTTTAGGGAGTTATTTTTCGTTTTATTTTGGGGAAATATGTTTCAAGAGAATAATTGGAGAATGAAAGTAATGTTTGTTTATAAGTTGAAATGAGACAAAATACACTGTAGCGGTAACGGTTAAATCATGTTTGAAGGCGTTTGGAAAATGTATTGTAGAAGATGAATTTGAAAAATAAAGTTATTGTTTGTTTGTGTTTTTTTTTACTGTAGCAGAGAGAGAAACTTTAGAAGTTGCTTTGCGATTTTTTTTTGGAAACCTTAACCAAAACAAATGTGGTTCGGGGAAAGAATTAAAGTGAGATGAAAACGTAACCAAACATTGCCTATGATTTTTGTTTTTTGTGCTTATTGAACTATAAGTGATGATTTTATTTGTTCCTTCGTGATAGAAAAACTTGTTATGGCTGATTTATTCGGATTGTACTTAATTGTAAAACCGAAACTGGAAATGGTGTGAGTTCAATGTTTAGAAAAAAACGAAGTACGATCCAATATGAATTTACGAGGTTCTGAAATGGAAATGATTCTCGTAGGCCTTAGCTATGTTCTTATATCGTTAGACGTCGTTTGGTTAGGGAGATTATCCATGATTAACTAAATAACAGGACTTCGTTTGATGTTTGGTATCCCCAATAACTTGCCGGGTCGACTCGCAAATATTATGTTATCGTGGCTTATCTTGTCTTCTAGGCATGTTTTTTATTGGATCATCGAAGGTCCAATAATATAATTGGATTTCACAGATTCTTTAATCTTATCTTGGCTAATCTTACCTTGGCAACGAAACGAGGCCTTAATCTTTTAGCTGTATAGTATATGATTCAATTAATTTGTATCACTTATTTTGATACATTTGGCCTCGTAAAATTTTGGTCTCGTCATGCTCATTGTTAAGAGTTTGGTCTGCTCTGTGGCATAGATAAACGAAATAAATAACTCCAAATTGAATTGGATTATTGATTAGATGGGTACGATGTGTTTGATTAATGTCGATTTTGGTCAGGTAATTGAAAAATATTACATCGCTAGAAGTATAATATAATTGTTATTTCTATGTTACGATTTTTTCTAGTAAATATGAAGAATCATAGAATTACAAACTGTCTCGAAAAGACCTCGACCGATATTCTCTTTGTAAATAATTTACCGGATTATGGCTGTCATAAAAGATATGTTTTGTCCATATAATCCAGTAACAATTTCGTGATCTTGATATTATATCGTTAAATTAAATAAACTTAATTTTGTGGTTCTGAATATTTTTTTTTTTGTTTATTTGCAGAGAAAGCTGATACTGAAATACGCACACAAGTACAGGCTTGGATTGTGGAGGCCTAGAGCGCAGCCCGTCAAATCTTGATGAGTCATCATCTCAGGCCAATTTCGATTACTGACGAAGCATTTGATTGCCCTCTATGACTACGTTTTTGTCGTCAAAATTGTCTTTTATATTCGGAGTCATTTATTATTATTAATCAATATCCCAGACTTTTGAACTTGTTAAACATCGTTTTAGCCATCAAATTTTGTGCCTAATTTAGCGAAAGAAGGCCGATGGGCTCCAATTATTAACGGTTCCGTACAATCACAACCTTTTTTTTTTGCTTCTTAATTCTATTGTTTACTGTTGCTCATCTATTTAGGTGATGTTTGCAAAAGCTTTTACAAATAGATTATGAGTTTTTTTTTGCTTGTAATTTATTTTCAAGTGTTTGCAAAATGAACTTTTGCTTTTGTTTATCTTAAAGTGAGCAACTTTAATCTATAATTTGTTAAGAATTCATGATTCTGCTTTTTCTATTTAAGTTAATTTTCTGGTAAATTTGCAAATTCCCCCAATTTTTAGAAATAAGCACTTAAAACCAACTTTCTCACAATCCACAACTTCTGATTTTAAATGAACTTTTGGAAACCACCACCTTAGTTTAAAACAATAGGTATCTGCTACAAAATTTATGTGCAGAAAACTTATAAGAGCATCTCCAAAAAAAAAGGAAGCTATATAATCTTTAGATTAAGGGTAAATTATAACCACCCCTGAGGTATGGTTAATTTACAAAAAAATCCCTCTTGTTTGGATAATTACATCTACCCCCTCAACTATAATGTTTTCTTACACATCCACCCTTATGGTGTCAAATTCAACATAATCATCTAGATTTCGTGGAATGTGCTCTAGTTTGTACTCGTTCTGTGTAAAAATACAGTTTTTAATGCACAACAATCTGATATATACAAGCTAAAAAACACATATTATGATCATCTTGCTTCAAAATAAAGGGTTCGAATGGGATAAAACGGGTACAAAAGTGATAATATTCCATATAATCTCGAAGATTCCACTAAATTTGAAACCACAAGGGTGCATGTGTAAGAAGATTTATAGTTGAGGGGGTTGGTTGTAATTAAGCAAACAAGAGGGGGGTTTTCGCAATTTGACCATACCTTAGGGGGTTGGTTGTAATTTACCCTTAGTTTAATGTAAATAAGCCACTCTAGTGTTATCTTTTAACTACCCGTATATACCGATTCATTTACACAACACTTTTATCAACGGGTTTAAAGATCAACGTGCATAATTTAAGTAGGAGGAGCCCGTTTTTCGATACGGTTAGCTGAAATTTTAAAAATCTACATAAAAAGCTAAAAATTCTGTGTGTTGGAGATGCTCTAACTCGATACAACATTTTGATAGATCTTGCATGAGTTCAACTCAAGAGATACAACATAAACGACGAGTTTCAAAGAAAAAAAAAAATGAAAGCCCGAGTCGTGTTAATTCATCACATCTTTCATACAAGTACTCCAACTTCACTTCCTCTTTTCACTTGCTTTTCTCATGCTGGAAAATTTTCGGTAGTCTTGAAAACAACAAACAAAAGCTGCAAGAAAGTCGAGAGAAAACGAAGAATTATAGTCGGTCTATGTATTCATCTCTGTGGGTTTTCTTGAATTACATCATATTAGAAAACAAGGAACAAAAATCAATAGCATACCGTAAAGATCCGTGTAAGTTATACAGCTCAAGTATTGCGAAATACGTTCCTACACTGCGCGTGCACATAACAAGTTTAAGTCACGAGAAATGTCGACTCGTTGAATGATATGCCATGCATCGTTTTCAGCGACACTCTCTACATTTATATGAAAACATATAGTTTATGATTATCATTACATGTTTCGAGAGACCAGGAGGGGAATTGGGGAACCAGTAACTATCGTCTTTTTTAATAATAATAAAAATAAAAAACTAAAAATAAATAAAAAAAATCATCCATTTATTGAGTTAGAAGGAAAAAAAAAACGAAAACGAGCTTGTAGTGATACATAAGAATCATTAAAAATAAATATTTAAAGTCGTGTAGAAACAATTGATCATGGACATGTTCTACTAGAGTAGTAAAAGATCAAAATATCTAAGCCGGTCGCTAAAATTAATAGAAAGAACCGAGAGAAAAAATCACGAAATTACTTGGAAAAGTTGCTGATGCATTACGATTGGCATCATGTTCGTGAACCCAAAATCCCTGAAGATTCAATACAGATATGGAAGATTAGCTTATGCCATTGATTAATATGCTAAGGCCTTGTTTGGTTGCCAAGATAAGATAAATAATCTAATAAAAACCCAATTATTTTATCGGACCCCAGAACGTCCAACAAAAAAGCTCATTACGAGGCAAGATAAGCCCTGATAACATAATATGTGCGGGTCGACCCAACAAATTATTGGGGATACCAAAAATCAAACAAAGTCCAATTATTTAGTTAATAATAGTCTCCCCAACCAAACGAGGCCTTAATTAATAGAAATTAAACTACACTAAAACACAAACAATACAAGATATTATCAACAAGTATACCATTACATTTCAAGAAATGCGAAAAATTCAAAATTAAAACGGTAAAAATTAATTACCGTGAAAGACGATGACAAGCACAAAGACGACGGTGACCAAACAGGCGAAGAGATTAGCACTCAACGAAGACGTTTTCTCCTTTTTAATTTTCTTCATTCGGATTTTTTCCAATCTCCGACGCTTCATATTGATCTCGGATATCTCCTTCAACAATTTCATATCGGAAACGCCGATCGAAGGACCCGTTGGAGGGCGAGGCGGCTTCGAATGTTTCTTCTTCTTCTTCTTCGGCTTTTCATCGTCCATCGACTTATCTACATAACTTATCATCCCTTCTTCCCTAAACGCCCCCAAATTTTCGTCAGAAACTATACACTTGTCGTACGAACACGAACATTCTCCACCGTTTTTCCTACACAAGAGAATCTTCGAATTCTCGCATTTTAAAACGCTAGCATCTTCCTCGCTTGTCGTGCCACCGCTCTCCAAGTCGACGTCTAAATCTAAATCTAAATCGCTCCCGCTCGAGCATACTCGATCCATGCTAATAATAATTACTTTTCAACGAGAGCTAATAGATAGAATATTCCTCGACGGTAAAAACTCGTGGATTTGACGTTTTTTCCCGAAAATTCAGCTAGCCTTGATAAAACTAGATGAGATATAAAAGTTATTCTCGACGGCATAAACCCGAAAATTCCCCAAGATTATCTGAAATACACACATGAAGAAATTAATCAAAAAAAAGTACCATTAAAACATAAATGACGGTATAAATAACGACGATCGAGACGTATGAACCGTTAAGCAGCTGGAATCAAGAAACGTACCCAAAAAAAAAAAAAAAAAATTAAATCCCCCTTTTGAGCTGCAATTTCTAGGTCAATTGATGAACATTCAAAACATTTGATTCGTTCTTTAAATAAACAAATAAATTTAGTAAATTTTGTGAAAAATTAGAATCTGGCGTCTCATACTTTCTCCTTCAAAACCCAAACGATGGAATTGAATAAAAATGCAAATTAAATAAGAGAAGAAATCGACAATGTGAACGAACCCATGTGAAATGATGAACACTTTTTTTTCCAGAAAATAAATAAATTAATTAATAAAAATAATATGGAAAGTTGGTGGTGGAATTGCGCGTGAAAGAATTGTGAGAAAACAGAGATTAGATAACGTACAATTGATTTCCTGATGGCAGCCGAGAAGAAGAAGAAGCCCAAAGTTTTGAATGTAAGAAGTTTGATCTGGTCAATGGTATAAATATAATATTATTTCTTTGTTTTGTTGTTCTTGCAGTTTTTGTACAAATTTAGGATCTTTCTTGTATGGGGCGTGGGGGGTGGAGGCTGGGGGTGGGAAATTGCAAAAACTCTCAATTATGGCCACCTCCAAATTATAATGGGTGTGTAGAAGAATAGAAAAGAACCTTAAAAGAAAACAAGAATTGAGAAGATCAATAATGGGTGGTGCAAGAATTGAGAAGATCAAATATAAAGAGATGAAATTTTATTTATTTAGTTGAGTTGGATATTTTATTTTATTTTTTGTTTTGGGGTAACACATATGTCTGAGTTTCGTCCGACTAATTTTGGGAGCAGATGGTATTCCCCATGCGGGGCCGGTTCTAGGGACCGTGAGGCCCGAGGCGAGAAACAAATATGAGGCCTTTTTTTTACCAAATAAATCTATATAAAAATATTTTATATAATATTTAATAATTCAAATAATTTAAAAGATATTATATTTTAGTTTACAATGCTTGGGTAAAAATAAAATAATATAGTTAGAATTTTTGAAGCCCTTAAATATAAAGATAAAATATATATTTTATGGGGTATGTATCGATAAATTCCCAAGTGCAAATATAAAACGCAAGTCAGTCATCAACCACGTTTCACAAGCGTGTCAGTCCTTAGAGCAAACATAAATATGCAATTAACTCTCTAGTTCTGTGGGCAAAGTCCGAAACACCCTTCACTTTATTTTAAAATTACCTGCAAATATCTGATACACCTTTCAACACACTTTTCACGCGCCGTTTGGGAGACACGCTCCACACCTTTTTAAATATCTGTTGCGGTTCTTCCCGTCTTTCAGTTTTTTTTGCTTGTATAAATATTAAATATCCACAACGAGGCGGAAAACATTAAAGCAACAAAGGAAAGAAAAGTGATCATTTTCGAAGAAGAAGAATAGTGCGGGCAAAGAAGAGGAAGGAGAAACATGGTATACTTTTTCTTTCTTTTTAAGAAATCGATTCTGAAATTTGTTTTCGTTCTTTTTTTTTTTTTTTTTTTTGCTTAGGTTTGCAAAAAAAAAAAAAAAAAAAAAACTGTATATTCTCATATTAAATGGTTATGAGCATTTTCAGTAGTGGATAATATCCATCGGCGAGATTGGAGTTTTCTCAAATAAAAAAATGAACAAATGGCTCCAATAAATGTTGTTTTCTTGTTTATGTTTGCAAAAGCTGTTCATTTACTGTTGAATTGCATGATTTTGAACACTTTCACCCTTGGATATCATTCAACTGCATATTAGTATTTTCCCAAATTATTTTTTGTCCTAACAATGTTTGATTTTGGACATTAGATGTGTTTAAATAATATAAGTTGTATTATACAATGGCAATACTATTGTTGTTAAACAGTATCAAAACAAGGTAATGGACTTTCTTGTGATGTAAGTAAATAATATATATTGTATTACATAATGGTATAGTTAATATGGTTGTATGGTGTTGAGACAGGCAAGTGCAGGTACAATTACTATAACTACATAGTACTGTTATTATTTTACAATTGTATTTTTGCTGATTATTTTTTTTTTCTTTATAATCGTAATACATTTGCAGAGTGTGACGCGCAACAAGCATGTAGGTGCTCTCCTAGCGCTTTCAAAGAAGAAATGGACATAATTATGCCAATGATGACAATTAGACATTTTGCTGCCTTGGAGGAAAATCTTTTCGGGCATTTCCTAAACATGCCTAAATGTACCATAGTTTCTTAAAGATGTCAGTTATATTGAAGAAGACGTACAACATGGAGAAACGTACATTCTGGTTTGGAGGTAAAACTATCCCCGTCGTATTTGACCTTAGGGAGTTCTGCATTATGATGGGATTGTTGTTTAAGGGGGTACCCATCAATAAAAGCCTGAAAATAGAAACTCCTTTCAGTCGACGTGTTTTTTTGGGATAAATTGACCCAAGTGAAGTGTCATCAAATTGTTGAAAAACTACAGAAGTATGTAGTTAAGACCATGGTTATCGGATCGTAAATATATCTCGTATCGTTTTGCTCCACATCTCGTACCGTATCGTTTATCGTATCGTATCGTAAGATATTTAACCAACTATTAAACTGGTAAATATATATATGAGTAAACTGCAAAAACTACCCCTGTGTAATCTCGAAATAGCAAAAACCCCCATGTGATAAATAAACTAGCAAAAACCTCCCCTGTGAAATTATTTAAATAGCAAAACCCCCCTATGGAACTATTTGAGGGTTGACTTGATATAAAAAGACACAAATACCCCTGGAGTCTTGCAATTAATAAATTCTTATATTTTATAAATATTTTAATTATTTTATTTAAAAAATAATCAATTTAGTTGTTTACTATTTTTTTTTATTTCTAAACAAATAAATTAAAAAGAATAAATATACATATAATATGTATATATATAAATACATTTTGAGGGACAATTTTGTCATTTCAAGTCTAAAAAATCAGCTAGGGGGGATTCTGCTTTTGACTAAATTTCACAGGGGGGTTTTTGCTAGTTTATTTATCATAGGGGGGTTTTTGCTATTTCGAGATAACACGGGGGTAGTATTTGCAGTTTACTCATATATATATATATATATATGAACCACCCAAAATATGCTGGAAAATGCAAGAACCACCCCAACAATGCTGAAAATTGTACAAGCAAACCCCAATTAATGCTGAAAATTGCAGAAACACCCCAACCAATGCTGAAAGTTGCAGAAACACCCCAACCAATGCTGAAAATAGCACAACACCCCCCAACTAATCTGAAATTTGAACCAATCACCACAAATCAACGAGCCCACCTCAAATTGAACTAACCCATGACAAAAAACGAACAAACCCAGCCCTGATTGAACGAAAATTTGAAGAAATAGGGTTGTAGATCGCAAGCCCGTTCCAATTGGTGTTGAATCTCAAACAAAACGAAAGAATCAATATAAATTAAATATTAGAGTTGAGATATTGTGAGGATTGTTGAAAAATTTGAAGAGAAGAGTGAAAATTAGGTTTGGGAATCTTGAGATGTTGAAGAGATTGCTCAAATTCGTTTTTTTTTTTTTTTTTTTTGCAGCCGATTGAGTTTCCTTCTTTTTTTTTTTCTTTTTTCTTTTTTTTGGGTGGATAAATATCGTATATATCGTATCGTATCGCGATACGGCGATACGATACGATATATCGCGATATTTTTCGATATTTATGAAAAATCGATACGAAGCCCGAGTTGTATCGTTTTAATTGAAACCGTACCGTATCGCGATATATCGCGAGATTAACTACCATGGTTAAGACCGATCAACAATTCATTGAGGATTTTATTAGGTTGTATAGTATTTTTGCTTGCAATACCTTTTTATTGCCAAATGGTAACTTTCAACTGTCAAGGTATGTTTATCCGCACGTTGACAAAATGGAGCGAGTAGGAGATTTTGCATGGGGAAAACTTATATATGATGTGCTTATTGAAAACATTGAGGCGCGCTTGGCTGGAGCACCAGGGTATTTTGATGCTTGCACCATTTGATTATTGGCATGGGTGAGCGGAAGGATCTGTGTACGCAATAAGTGTTTTCGAATATCCTAGATTTTTTCGATGGCCTGACTCCAAAATACTAGCCGATGACCCGCCAAGCTAAACATGTTTTTGGTGAACTCACACCAGACAAGGTAACAATTTAATTTATGCATTTTCATTATGTTATTTTCTTACCTTGTTTATATGTTTATTAGGTTATATCATTCTCCGTGCACAAAGAAGAGAAAAAATTCATGGTTTCACCTGTGGACGGACTATCTGGTCCTATCACTGCTTTGGAGGTCGGTTGGAAAGTAGAAGCCAGACGTGGAAAGGTCATACCTGTTGTTAGATATACACAACAAGTGAAGAGGAAGAATGTAGGAATAATAGAGCTAAAAGGGAAGAAAAAGAAAAAGAAAACACTTTTATTTTTGAAGAGGAAGAGGAAAAAGAAGAGCAAGATGGAGGGGAAAAAAGAAGACAAAGATGAATGATAATTTTTTAATGTTGTTGAAGAATTTGGAGTTGAACAAACAAATGGGATGAGAAAAAACAAGAGCAAGAAGGAAAACAACAAGAAGATGAAGAAAATAATAGTAGAAGAAAAATGAAATAGAAGAAGAAGACGTGGAAGAAGTGGAGAAGACGAAGAGAGAGAAATTCAAAGGAAAGAAAAGACGCAAAACGATGGAACGGGCGAGGACAAGGACAAAACATAGTCTCTACTAAACTTCCCACCATAGTATATGATTATAATTTATTATTATTATTATTATTGTTGTTGTTATTATTATTATTATTATTATTATTATTACTGTTATTATTATTTTTGATAAAAATATGTTCCGATACCTATAAATCTCAAAGACCACTGGTTCCTGCTTGCATTGGAACCTAACGAGAAAAAAATCCGCCATCGGAACTCCCTAACGCATTTTCCCACATGCCCAGAAATCGCAAATTATATCGTAAGTCCAAAAATCAATGATTCCTTCTTTAATTTATATAGAGTAAAAAGCAGTTTGCCCCCTAAACTAAGGGCCGTTTTGCACTTTACCCCCAAACAAAAAAAATTTGCACGTTTTTACCTAAACTTGTTAATTCGTTGCACGGTGCCCCCTAAACTGAATTTTCCGATAAATTTGACCGGAATGCTAAAACATGTGCTTTGCACGTGATATTTGCAGGGATAATTTTGTCCCTTCACCTATATTCTATATATTAAATATAAAAATAATAATTGAAATTAAAAAAAAAAAAACGTCATCTTCTTCCCTTCAAACTGATCCCCTGCCAAAAGTTCCGTCTGGAAAAATCGTAGGCTGCAACAAACCGATCAGAAAAATCCTAAATCCCAAATTCACCAAAACAACAACCAAATTCGAAGTCGAATCAACATTAAAATAAGCATTACAGACATCGCCTCCGACCCTCTTTCTTAACAAACTCTGCTCACCTCCAAATACAATCAAGCTGATAAACGAAAGTGATATTTCGAAAGCGAAAGCATACGGCAGCGGGTGCGGGGAAGAGACGAACAAGAGGAAAACGGAGAAGATAAACGGTGGTAAAAGGGGAAAAGAAAGAGGGTTTTGGAGAGGAAAAATAGAGAAGACTGATTGGAGAATCTGCCATAGTAAGAAGCTATGGAATTGTTTCTTGATGATGGTCGTACGGGAGCCGCTGCCGCCGGCACCGTCTTTGTCCTTGAACAGTCTCCGATCTATGGCGGCGGAGATTAACATGTAGGAGATTTGCTCCACCTCCATCGCCGCCGTCCTTACAATCCCTTTACCGCGGCTGCAATCCTTTCAATCTCTCCAGGGCGGCGGAGAAGATTGACTTTTTGATTTGAGTTCGGATGTTTTTGGCTGGGGCTTGGGGATGGGTTGGGGTTTGGGATTGGGAGGGTGGTGCTGTGAGTTACAGCGCCTTTTTTTTTTTACTTTTTTTTTTTTTTTTTTTTCTTTTTGCTTATTTATTTATTTAATTTATTTAAATGATTAATTTATATTTAATAAATAGGATGTATGTGAATGGACGAATTTATCCCTGCAAATCTCACGTGCAATGCACATGTTTTACTATTCCGGTCAAAATAGTCGGAAAATTTAGTTCGGGGGGCACCGTGCAACAAATTAACGAGTTCAGGTAAAAACGTGCAAATTTTTTTTGTTTGGGGGGCAAAGTGCAAAACGGTCCTTAGTTTAGGGGGCAAACTGCTTTTTACTCATTTATATATTGGGAATGTGGTATATGTTTTATTAATCCATAGTTTGGGTATTGTAATCGGACGGTGCTGCAATATGGGAGAAGGATATATACAACACAAGATGAGAATGATTATTGCTGCATTTTGTTTTGCATGTGGTCATATTGCCACGTATCTATTGTACCGTACCGAAAAAAACGGTATACCGAACTTTTTGGTATGGTAACGGTACAAATATTTTCAATACCACAATGTACGGTAGGTACACGGTATTGAGCCAAATGTTTGGCAACCGTACCAAATCCATCCCTACGAAAACTCCATTTCTAAGATACTAGACGTACAATCATTTCATACTATCAGTATACTTATATGATTCTACGTACGACCCTAGTTATTCCACACTATCTCTATATTAACACGATACTATTAAATATTATATTATATTTTATGATCACATAATGGGGGCATACCTATTTTCAGCTCGGACCCTCTTTCCACGCCCATTTGGTTCATCACTGCGGCTCACTACAATGTCGACAACACTCATGTGCATTATCAAATGCAACGTAACCATATTCACCACGTCTTCGTTACAGGTCAGTGTGACAAACATTCTTTCACGAGGAGCCAAGTATTGGCGCACCAATTTGTCGGGATGAATATCGTCCCACTTCCTTATGACATACTCATAGATATCCCTTAAAGTCGAATCATTGTTAACGGAAATGATGTGCAGATTATCTTTGTACCGACAACTTCTAAGAGTGCGGAGGGGGTTTGATTCACCATTTGCTGTCATTGTGGGAAATTTCAGTTTTTTTTCGCTGTCGGGGAAGAGGAAGTAGTAACAGAGAATATGAGGAAAGAGAGAGGAGAGAGAAAGAGAAGAGAAGAAATGGAGGAAAGAGGAGAGATGAGAGATGAGAGAGAGAGTATAAAGTGAAATAAAGTAGGGCTACACACTGAACTGCATGTTTATTTTTGTTGTAGGGACTGACCCGCTTGTGAAACGTGGCTGGGGACTGACTCACGTTTTATGTTTGCACTTGGGGATTTATCGGTACAAACCCCATGAATAAAATATATAGGTTCGTAGGCATTATTAGGTTTAAAAGTTGAAAAAAATATGAATAGTGTACTTTCATAGGGATGACCATTTTTACCCGACTCGCGGGTACTCGCCCCGACCCGCCCTAAAATTTCCGGGTAATGTCCACCCCGCAAATAAATGGGGCGGGTACGGGTCCTAATTTTTCCCCCGAAAACGAGTTCGGGTCGGGTGCGGGTTTACCCGCCCGTATATATATATATATATATATATATATATATATATATATATATATATATATATATATATATATATATATATATATATATATATATATATATATATATATATATATATATATATATATATATATATATATATATATATATATATATATATATATATATATATATATATATATATATACATATATATATATTTACATATATATATATATATTTATATATATTTATATATA
>NW_012193138.1:314685-349726 GCF_000504015.1 Erythranthe guttata
TTTAACCCTGCTGGGCACACCATATATTATATTTTAAACTAGAAACCCTAGATATTATCTGTTATCCCTTCGTTTTCTTCCGCACGCCGCTTCTTACGTTTTTCCAGTTTTCTTTTACTTCTCAGAAGTTCTTCTGTTCTTCAAGAGTCACTCTCACCAGCCCATTTTTTCAATTTTCTTTCACGTCTCAAAACTTCTTCTTCTGTTCTTCAAGAGTCACCACTCACCAGCCCGTCAACTACAACTCCGAGCCTTGCTGCCGTTCTCTCTACTCCGGCGTTGACTACCGGTGGTACAGTAATTTCTCTCGTTCAATTCTCTCGTTCTTATAAAAAAAATCAAAACCCCTAATTTTAATTTCTTTAGATTATTTTATATTTATTTATGTTCTTTATCTCTAATTTTTTGTTTCTAATTTTTCAGGTTTATATTTTGAATTAGAATGTCGCAAGAAACGAGTTCATCTCATGCTAATCCCTTGCTAGATGAAAGTACAGAGGAATCTCCACAAGGAATAAATACTCCTACAACTCCTAGCACAACTACTCCTAGCAAAGCTACTCCAAGCACAACTACTCCCAACACCACAAATGAGAATGTGGTTATTGTGAAGAGAAGAAAAACATCGGATGTGTGGTTGCACTTTGACAGAGTAACAGTTGGATGAGATCCAAAAGCACAATGCAAGTATTATAAGAAATGTCTTGTTGCAAAAAGTACAGATGGAACAACTCATTTACGTGATGATTCTACTTTACGGTGTATTAAAAGAAAGTTTAAAGACATTAGAGACACGAGGCAACAAGTATTGGTTAATGAGCAAAATAAGGTCGATGGTAAGATGGTCTTGAAATCTGGTCAATTTGATCAAGAAGTAACTTGACGGGAACTTGCTTGTACGATTATCTTACATGAGTTGTCTCTAAGCATTGTGGTTTATATTGGCTTTAGAAACTATTCTCTTGCTCTCCAACCATTATTCAAAATGATTTCTAGGAACACAATCAAGAGAGATATACTTAAGATTTACGAGGCCGAAAAAAGCGAAGATTCTGTGTTTTGTTGAAAAAAATGCATGTAGAATTGCAATCACCACTGATATGTGGACTTCAAGCAACAGGAAATGAGGTTTCATGGCTGTCACTGGTCATTATATTGATGAATGTTGGACCTTACACAGCCGTGTGTTAAGGTATTACTTTTTACAGTTTTAATTTTTTTTTTTTTGTATTTTCTAGATCATAAATGATTCTAATAACTTGTACTGATTTTTAATACATGGGCATGTTAATTTACGTTGCGTCTAGACACATCAGTGAAGTCTCTCAAAGGTTCTTTTCGATTGTTCCCTAGAGTGGAATGTTGATGGCAAACTCTCTACTTTAATTGTTGATAATTGCACCACTAATGATGCCATGGTAAGAATTATCTCTGAAAATCTTCCATCTAACTCACTATTCTCGCATGTTCCACTGTTGCATATGTGTTGTGTTGCTCGTATTTTAAATTTGATCGTTCAAGGTGGTTTGGTGATTATTAAAGATTGCATTGAAAAAATACGTGACAGTGTTGTATTTTGGACTGGTTCAACAAAAAGAAGACAAAAATTTGAGGAAGTTGCTCGGCAGGTTCGTGTTTCATGCACCAAAAAGTTAGTTCTTGACGCAAAAACACGTTGGAATTCAACTTATTTGATGTTTTCTATTTCATTAGTGTACAAGGATGTCTTTTTTCGGTTGAACCAACGGAAGTCGTCATATAATTGCATGCCAAGTGAGGAGGAATGTAATTTAGCAAGTGTCATTTGTCAAAAATTAGAGTTGTTTTAAGAGTAAGTCGGTTATTTATAGGCACTACTTGTCCTACCGCAAACCTTTATTTTCCTCAAGTTTGTCAAATCAAAATTCATTAAATGAGTGGTCGACTTCTACAAATAATGTGATTAAGAATATGGCATTAAGCATGTTCGAAAAATTTGATTCTTATTGGGATGTGATCTACGGTATCATGGGGTTTGCGGCGATATTGGATCCACAATTCAAGATGAAGCTAGTGGATTATTTGTTTAAGAAAATTTACGGGGATCGTGGTTCTATAGAGATAAGAAACATTAAAACCATTTTCTATGATTTGCTTGATGAGTATAGCTCCAAGAGAATGGATGGTGATGCACTTGTGTCCTTGTCTTCTACGGATGATAATCAACCCGTGGGAGGCGACTTTCTTTCTCATTATGATATGCTTGTTAGTAGCCAAAGAGGGGTTGGAAATGGGAAAGTGGAGTTGGATCATTACTTAGAGGATGATGTTCTACCATGGAGTAATGATTTCATATTTTGTCATGGTGGAAGAATAATGGAGCGAAGTACTCAACTTTGAGATTGATTGCAAGGGATGTCCTATACATTCCCGTATCTACGGTTGCTTCGGAGTCCACCTTTAGCACAAGTGGTAGATTATTTAGTTCACATCATAGTAAGCTTCATTCGAAGACCGTGGAGGCATTAATGTGTTGCCAAAATTGGTTGTGGCTCAAATTAAAGGCAAGTTATTCATATTATCTTTTTTGCTTTTGTGTTCTTATATAATTTATTTTATGTGCTAATTTATTCATAATTTTATTGTTGTAGGTACATCTTTGCAAACGGTACTTAATGAAGTAATGCAAAATGCTTTTGATGGTGAAGCCGACGACGACATTGATGATGGTGGAGATGAAGTGGATCTGATTGATGACTAGTAACAAAATAATCTAGTTTTTTTTAGTCTATTTTTGAAGTTTTTAACAAACATGTGTACTTAAATTTAATGCATAGTTGGTAATATTTTTTATTTGTAGTATGTTGAATTGTTGGATGTAGTATTATCGCCTATCGGATAGTTGATTTGGTATTATTTCTTAGCTGATTTGGATTTGATATTTGGTAGAATAGTTTTTTTTTAATTAATGTAGTCTCTACTAACTACTGATAGTTTTTTTTTTTTTTTAATTTATTTATTTACCTTTTTCTTCAGCTTTCACGGGTTTTTTGGCGAAGCCGGTACCTGCGGGTTTTCTATGGGGCGGATGCGAGTTGGTCAATTTCAGACCCGTTACGAGGCGGGACCGGGCAGGTGCGGGTTGAACGGGTTTCTTAACGGGACGGAGGCGGGGAATGCAAAATCCACCTCAAACCCGCCCATGGTCATCCCTATATTTTCATTAAAAATTTTGATAGGAAAAAGTTTGTATTTATAGGTAAAGTTCTTTTAAACAAACATGATCGAATAGTATAGAAGTCAGAAATAATTTTGGAAACATAAACAAACGTGCTCGAAATGTTTAAGGACTTTTGAAATCTATCTCTTGAATCGATGTTCCGGTTTGCTTGTTTAACATAATCACAACTCGCTTGGTTTCGACTTTAATTATTTTGGACATTAATTAGTGGCCTTCTGTTATTGAGTACATAAATTAAGACTCAGTCCCACGTTCCTTCCTTCTATATTATATGTTTTTTTTAATTGCACAAGTTTTATATAAATATATATAGATTGTAAAGAAAAACACACAGTAAACACTAAAATAACTGTCATTGTTTATTTTTCAACTATATAATTATCAATTTATACTATGTAACACCTGGTGAAATACACCGAGTAAATCTTTACCATTCGTAAGCACACAAACTCACGCATCCACATTGATATATGTCGATCAACATAAAAACTTCACCCGGTGTAACCTTCATTGGGTGTAGCATAGAAATAACCCTAACTAAGAGTCATAAGGGGCAAAATTCGTAAAAATGCAATTAATGTTTTACTGGAATTCTAAAATGACAAATAATTTGGGACAAGAAAAAAAACACTCCAAAGAAACAAATAATCTCGGAAAGATGGAGAGTATGATAGAGAGAGGGTCAGTGAAATTAGTGTAAAATAGGTGGGAAAAAAATATTTGTCCTTATTACTAATTATTGTAAATACTCAAAGTACATTTAGCTAATTTTCCCTAAATCACAACACTACTGTAGAGTCAATAAAGAGCAAACGAGCATCGGGGCGAAGTAGAGTAGAGAAGTCGTTGTTTCGATGTGGTTGCCAGAAAGAGCAAAATGACCCAATTTTTTTCATGATTATAACATATTAAGCAAAAAAATGTTGTAACATTTTTCGGAGACCTCGGAGATGGTCTCCCCCTTTTTCTGTAAACAAACGTCGTCAATCCCAAAAGATATATCCGGAAAAAAAATATCTAAAGAAAACTTCATCATCATATCAAAATCTCACAGTATAAAGGAGCCATTTTTTTTATATAGTTCGTACTCTTGTAAAACGTTTTTGTTTATGCGAGGCGACTTCCTGGAGATTGAAGGTTCAATCCAAATATTACAATAAATAATAAATGAAAATCATATTTCAAAAGACTTGGTTGAGCTACGAAAGCATGGAGGTGAGAAAATAAATTAACCTCAAATTAAGGAATATTCCTTCCTTGCTTCACCATAAGAACCATCTCTTTTTTGTAGTTATTTCTCCAACTGATTCATCTTTCTTTTTATTCTCCATTCCTTGCTTCAGGGCTTCGAGCCGCTTCCTACAAGACCATTTACAACAATATACGACGTGATGTACTATCTAGAAATATTGAATGCATATATAGTCTATCAATCTTGTATTTAATCGGAAAATATAAAAACGGAATTACTTTGTATCAGTAAGGCGACCATGAAGACTCCATCTTTGTCGAAACCCCTCCATGCCTTGAACGCCACTTGCCAAAATAAAGCGTCTAAAACACAAACGATATATGAATTGAGGCAACAATATTTTAGTGACATAAACGTAAGAAGCAAACTTAGCATGCGGTTTTGAACAGTCTAGCAAGCTGATCCAAAGAAGTAAAGGTGATGTACAACAACAGATATTGGATGTTCGTCAAATTTATCCTACACAGGGATTTTTATTACCTTCCCATTACTTAAATGGAAATAAATTACGAAATGGCATGAAAAAAGAAGAAATGCCTTATATGGCTTTGGTATATACGTTTGCTCTCAAATATCCTTGGTCGGCATTTGTTTCAGATAGCTTCTAGATAGAAGTCGGGATTTTTTCTTTTTTTTTTTTTTTTTTTTTTTATAATTGCTGCTTTTCGGGATATTCACAGAGTCGGTTATACAGGTACTGGTTCCACTTATACGTTTAATAATTGCTGAATAAAATGAGCCGTTTTTCTACCACTAAAAAAAGAAAAGTAAACATTATTAACCTAAATGCTAGAGCACAACGTTTTACCAACCAAATAACATGTATGCAAGTACATTCTAATTTATAAGATATAATCTGGTAATTAAGAAAATAGATGGTAGATTCCCAATATTAAATTAGGATAAATTACGACCACCCCTGAGGTAAGGTCAAATTACGAAAAAAACCTCATGTTTGGGTAATTACAACCACCCCTCAACTATGAATTTTCCTACATCTCCACCCTTGTGGTGTCAAATTCAACATATTTTTCTAAATTCCTTGGAATGTTCTCTAGTTTGTACTCGTTTTGTGCAAATATGTAGTTTCTGATGCACCACAATTTGATATTTACAAGCCAAGAGACACGTCTGATGATCATCTTGTTTCAAAATGTGGAGCTCAAATGGGGGAAAACAGATACAAACTGGAGAATATTCCACATAATCTAGAAGATTCCACTAAATTTGACACCGCAAGGGTGGACGTGTAAGAAGATTCATAGTTGAGGGATGGTTGTAATTACCCTAATAGGAAGGGTTTTTCGTAATTTGTTACTACCTCAGGGCGTGGCCGTAATTTACCCTATTAAATTATTAATAGCGGTTGATCAGCATACCTCTCCAACGATGTTGCTTCTGATTCCAATTGCTTAGTTCTTTCAGTTGCTAGCTCTAAAGGCATAGACATCCCTAATCGCCGCTCACTATCTTGAAGCCGTTCTCTAAGTTCCTTATCCTGCAAAATCGACATTACTTCATAAAACGGTAGAGCAAGAAACTATACAAGAGAGAAAAATATAGGCATATAATTGATCGTCATAACTCACCCTCCTCTCTGCGCACTGCCGATACAAGGCAATCTCGTCTTGACAGAATGGCTCAATATCATTAATCTGTAAGCCTGTGATACATAACCAATGAAAATGGACGAACATTGACCATTCCAAAACTAAGGTTAGTATTCAAACTTGAAGACAAACGAAAAGGGAAAAGGTCAAAGGAGCCGAGACTTTACATAGAAATAGATTCCGCAACATCCCATCACACAAATCAACACCTTCGAGCACGTGAGACGCTATTTCAGGTGGAATAATGGGTGAGGGGGGTCCCATCATCAGATCATCCCCCACCAAAATAGTTTCCTCCATGGAAGGCTTTGAATCCACTGAACCCACAAATACATTTAAATAAATAAAAAATGGATAAGAAATTTGGAAACCGATTCGGCTACAGAATTATGTCTTCCAAGTTGAGCACATCTCACATCTTATTCTCAAAACAAAACGACACATTTCGACAAGCTAACGTAAACAGTTCTGATCCTTTTAACATTGCATGGAGCTCCCAGTAAAGATTAAGTTGACATTATAACAATAAAAGGGAGTGTAAAACAAAATCTCACTTACCATCCATGGCGTCAAGTTGTTATACACACAACGTGCTCGACGAAATGCCTCTGATAACAACGAACTTGATGAACTGATAGGAACACATAAAAGATCCAAATTTTAACCACTCCATGCATAAATAGATGAATAAGGGTACTTGTAAAATGACTGAGAGAGAACAGTTACCAAGAGAAGTCGGCAACGAGAAACAAATATCACCAATGGGTAATTAATCCATTGGTGCTGATCATTGAGGATGGCGGATAGTGAATCTTTAGGCAGTATCTACTCGCATGAAGTGAGAGGATTCAACTTTTTTTTTCGACAGCAATCTGCTTTTCCTGTCAAATGAGTGTTGTGATTTAGGAAGATATATAGTATTGCATCGACAATGGTATTAACAAATTTTCTAAGAGTGTAAGCCTATTTAAACAACATAAACAAAGTTTTCACGTTTTCAACATTAGAAGCAGCACAACTAAAGATTAATTTGATGTGGGAAGAAATCGCATTCTGCAACCGAATACCAAAACGATGTGGTGCATTTCAAAAATAGGAAATATCATCTCTCATTCTCTCCGCCTCCACAATTCACAAAAACAAAAATTGACTGAGACATTTCATCGAACAAGATGAATGCGTCTGCTGTTTCAATAAATTAAAACAAACTAATGTCATTACCATGCCGAACCCACCATTCTGGTTTATCTTCACACACATACTTACTACTTACCAAAAGGAGAAATTAACTGAAACGATAAAAAATTACCTGGCGGTTATATTAAAAGTTTGAGATTTGGAATTTACAACTCTATCAATTCAAAATCAATCGGCCAATTTGGGTTGATGGAAAGAGAACTTTGTGTGACGGTTGAGCTCGACGGTGCCGGTGGGTGGCTTGCGGCAGAATGCAGACAGTTTGGTGGGTCAGACGAACGGTTGATGGTGGGAGTCGGTGTAGAAATGAAGCTGCTTGAACGAGGAAATGTGCCTATTTTCTGCGACTGAATATGGACCTTTATTATTTTATTTTATTTTTCTTTTTTTTTTTTCCTTTTTCCTATTGGAGCTCAATTTGAAAATAGGGTAAATTACAACCACATGGGTCAATTTACGAAAAGTCCCCTCCTGTTTAATAATTATAACCGTCCCTTCAATTGCAATTTTTTCTTACACCTACACCCATATGGTGTCAAACTCAACATAATCATCTAGATTTCGTGGAATGTGCTCTAGTTCGTACTCGTTTTGTGTAAAAATACAGTTTCTAATGCACTACAATCTGATATATACAAGCTAAAAAACACATATTATGATCATCTTGCTTCAAAATGTGGAGTTCGAACGGGATAAAAAGGGTACAAAAGTGATAATATTCCATATAATCTCGACTATTCCACTAAATTTGAAACCGCAAGGGTGGACGTGTAAGAAGATTTATAGTTGAGGGGTAATTGTAATTACCCAAACATGAGGGGTGTTTTCGTAATTTGACCATACCTAATGAGGTGGTTGTAATTTACCCTTGAAAATATGAAGCTCGCTTTACTCTATAAGAAAAGGGTCCAACTTCATGTATAAACTACATATCATACAGGGACTTGGTAAACGCGGTATCATTTTACGAATACGGTTTGCAATAATTCACTCTCTACACTCCCTTCATCTCCCTAGGGAAAAAAAACCTCTCATCTTGTCCCGAAACCCATCTTGTTGGAGCGATTTACAAAGAAAAATTAGTACATCGGATGAGGATCAGGATACACAATACAATGAGGTAAAATTTGTTCGTTTTTGTTTTATAAATCCGGAAAAAGGTGACTGAAGACCAAAATGGGCGGCCTAAACCATTTTACAGCCCAAAATGGGCGAGTACAAGTTCGATCCACGCCCATTTTGGGCGTGTAAAATGGTTTGGGCGCCGACAACCTCTGTCCGGGTTTTTTTTATTATTATTATTTATCATGATACTACCTTAACTTTATTTTATTTCATAATTTTTTTTAGGAAGAGCAAGAAAATTCATCTACATTTAAAGTTGATCATAGTGAGTATTTTGTAGTAACAGAACTATTTAACTCAAGAGTGAGTTGATAGATTGTGCGAGAGCGGCCGCCAAGGACCGCGGCCGCCAAGGACCTAGAGGTGAAGTTGGTGAAGTGTCGTAGTTCTAAAAATAGAATATATCTTACTTTTTCATTTATTTTGGGGGAGGAGCGAGTAACTTCAACGAAAATAGATATGAAAAATAAGAGATGGCATGGCACAATAAAATATCACTGTAAACTTTACTTGGTGGGAGCAGAACACTACGAGGATAGATGAGAGCTTAAAATATTATATGAGAAAGCATAATCATGATCCCATATATTTATGGGGCATGAGTCTAGTAATATGACTCAAGAGAAGGTGAACCTTACTTGAATGTTGGCAAAAATTCATGTGCCACCAAAAAAGATTTTAATACATTTGAAAGAGTAGAACTTGGCAGAGGATATGAATTCGAGACAATTATACAATAAAAAAGGTGAAAATGAAAAAAAACAGGCTACGGGTGGACAAATAAAAACTTGGTACGAGGTCTATACCAATCCAATTAATCGGTAGCCATCTCCCAAGTTGGACAAGCTCACCGACCGTAGTAAGCCCGATCAAGCATGTGAACATATTGGATACTCCATGCCTGGCCGTTGGGCTCGTAACGTACTTTATACGATACAAGCTTTCTTTCCTTTCTTTCCGTTGGGAGCGCCATAATAATATGTCTAATGAAGTAGCAGCAGCACCAGTCAAAGCAGTCGAGGATGCAGAATTGTCATCGCCATCATCATCGTCATCGTCATTACCATATAATAAAAAATATGGCCCCGGATAAATATATTGGGAGTGAAAATCTACATGTGTATCATCGTCCTCATCATGCGATGGATCCACATGTGGCTCTGACTCCACCGGTCGCAAATTGCTTTCGCCTCATTGTGTTGATCTAGTAACCTTACGCTTGTGTGTCCCCTCTCGTTGTACATTAGTCTCATCTTCTAATTCCTCGTGTGCAGTAGTCTCATCTGCCGATGTCTCATGTTCGACATATTCGTATGTCCGTATGGCACGAGTCATGAGTCCCTTTCCTATTCCGAATCCGAAACGTGTCGACATCTACAAAATCAACTATACAATTTCATTAATCAAGTAATTAATTAAACAAAAATACTATTTAAAAAGTTAAATAAATTAAATTGAAATAAACTAACTCTATTAAGAAAAAAAAATCAGCGGTCGACCGATTCAGCCAAACAACGATCGGACAACCGGTCCAGTCAAACCGGTTATTTCCATGTCCGACCTGACTGTCCGCTCCCCTTACCCAACGCCCAAATCGGGTGTCCGCTCCCCTACTTCCAATTGAATAAGTATGAGTAAGGGATCCATGGCTGAAGATAGAAAGTCAATTTCTAACCCACGCTCAAAACGGGCGTCTGAACCCCCAATCCCATGCCCAAAACGGGCGTCCCAATAGCGCAGTTTGGAAGAAAACAAAACACCCCTAGAAAATAGACAATAGAAAACCCAATGTGAAAGATTAATAATCTTAGTTTGTATAATTCCTTGGCCTTTCACAATAGATCAATATTTCACATTTGGAAAAGAGAATTGATTTTGGAAAGAAAAATCTTACCTAACTTTGCATTTCGTGAGTTATAACAATAAAATCAAATTGGGGATTTCAAATGGGCAATGTAAAATAACATATATACCTCAAGAGGACGAATATACCGCCTACGAAGACCAGAAAATGTTGATTCCGACAAAAAATCCATCGAAAATAGTTTTTTGGGCAAAGTGCAACCAATCAAGTATTTTAAAGGGGCTTGTCTATTTTAAATTTTCATAGTGGAACGTGCGAAAATGGAAAATATCTAGGGGGCGAAGTGCGTTTGGTCCTAATATGTATAATTTTTTATACTGAAATAATTCATCCTCAACATAACTTTGCTGGAACTCAGTGAGCCACATTGATAGCTTGTAAAGAAGGCTCATGTGTCCTTCTAGAAAGTGCATCAACTGGTTTATTCTCAATGCCCTTTGTGTACTCAATCCTACAACTGAAGCCAAGAAACATTGCCAAATACTTGTGTTGTAAGGGTGTAGAAATCTTTTGCTCCAACAAGTATTTCAAATTGTGTTGGTTGGTCCTTAAGATAAAAGTCTTATGTAACAAATAGACTCTCCACTTTTGAAATGCCAAGAGAATAGCTAAGAATTCTTTCTCATAGACAAACCCAAATTCTTTGGACCAATGCTTATTAAGATAAGAAAGTGGATGACCGTCTTGCATCAACACAACTTCTATTCCATAATAACGTGAATGATTTTCCAGAATGAACACTTTGGAAAAGTCAGACAAATAAACAACTGGAGTATCGACCATAGCAGTTTTCAAGGCCGTAAAAGCCTCATCAGCAGACTTGGACCAATTAAACTAACCCGTCTTCAGCAAATCAGTCAATGGCTTGGCAATAATCCCATAATGACTTGCAAATTTTCTGTAGTATCCAATTAAACCAAGAAAGCCTCTCAGTTATTTCCAAGTCTTTGGTATTGGCCATAACTGCACTCCTCTAATCTTGTTAATGTCTATCCGGACTCCCTCTTGAGAGATTACATGACCCAAGTAGTCTACTGAGGATTGGCCTAAGTTGCACTTGGAATATTTTGCATATAATTGGTGTTGCCTCAGAATACTCAAAGTAATTTGGAGATGGTTAAAGTGGTCTTCCGTAGTTTTGTTGATCTTCTGTAGTTTTGTTGCATATTAGAATATCATAAAAAAGAAAAAGAAAAATCAATATGAAATACCCGAACTCTGAAAATGTCATTCATGAGGGACTGAAATGTAGCGGGTGCATTTGTCAATATAAAGGGCATCACTTTAAACTCATAGTGGCAAGAGGCTGTGACAAAGGCAGTCTTGTGTATGTCTTCACTCTTTTCCCTTATTCGATGGTATCCCAGCCTTCAAATCTATCTTGGAGAAAATAGTTGCCCCTTGTAACTCATCAAGGAGATCACCAGTAATAAGAATTGGGTAGCTATATTTAACCGTGATGGCATTGAGTTTCCTATAATTCACACAAAACCTCGATGTGCCACCTTTTTTTTTTACTAATACGATTGGAGAAGAGAAAGGGCATCTCATCCACCATCTTTTCAATCTATCTTCTTTGTATGTATGGAACCATTTTAAAAGTATCAACACCTGGTTTAATGACAATAGGATGTTCGATCATGACCTTTCTCAGGTGGTAAAGAGATTGGCTCTCGGAAGATATCCTTGAACTGGTCTAGTATTGGTTGTACCAGCTAGCATGAATATGCAGTTCATCATCACTTTTCCTGTCCTCATAAGTGAGTGCATCAGTGATAGCTTTCATCGCATTTACCATCACTGCTAATTTTTCAACCATCTACCACTATCAGTTTCATGGAATTTGACCTCTCTACCAGGCACTTGAGCTCTCTAGAGTACTACTAGTATATATCAACCAATATAGTGATAGTATAGGTGTTAACTCTTCCTTGCAGCTTAATAGTGCTAGTTGTCTCTTGCCCTACTAGAGCATACACTGAAATCTTATACAACTCGTGCTCACTATCTTCAGGTGGAGATTCCACTTATTTCTCTTGCTCTGTGTCAGGTATGTTATCCACTGCAATGATCATGAATAACCTTTTGTATTTGTGCCCAAATGTGAATTTCTCGTCACAAATAAAACATAACCCCTTCTTCCTCTATTCATAGCACAAGGTTGCCAGCCACGTGTCAGTAACTCACTGGCAAGAAGAAACGCTGAAAATAAGAAGTGCGATTTTATTAATTAGTTGTGCCTTGCCCCTTTATGAAACGTCGCCGTTTGGAGGCTTAATGTGGGCTCCCTCACATATCCAAAATTATTCACCTTCTTTCCCCGCCACTCACCATAAACCCAAATAATCAAAACTTTGTTTCAGCAAATCACACACCCAAACAATGGCACTAAGACCACCACTACCCACGCTTTCTTCAATCTGTTCTTCCAGAATCCACTCCAGAAACCTGTTTTTCTCGAGCTCCAAATCGAGGTTTCTCGACAACCAGTGGCCGCCGGCGCAAGGCAAACGGTTGATTTTCTCCGGGAGGAGCAGAATTGGAGGCAAAACGGTGAAGGCGTGCGTGAAATTGGAAGAGAAAAATGCACCGGAAACAGACAAAGAGTGGGGGAAGGTCTCGGCGGTCCTTTTTGATATGGACGGAGTTCTGTGTAACAGCGAAGACCTTTCGAGATTGGCCGCCGTCGATGTTTTTGCCGAGATGGGGGTTCAAGTCGCCGTTCAGGATTTTATTCCTTTCATGGGCACAGGTATATCTATAAATATCTTCCCCTATGTTGGCAATTTTATTTATGCTCTTCATCTCTCAGTGTGCTTATTGCTCAATATTTTTTTCTAGGAATTTTCTGCGATTTCACATTTTATTTATTTTCAGATTATAATCCTTAATTTTGGATTTTATTGTTGGGGATTATCTAATTTGTATGTTTTGTTAAGTTTAGGAGAGATCAACAGAGTTAAGAAATCTTCTAGTGAAATACACTAGAACCTCGATAAATTAATAACCTCGATTAAATAATAGTTCTCTCGTCCACGACTCGGTGAAAACGTGTTAAATTATTAACTCGATAATTTAATAATTCGCTAAGTTAGTGAGAATTTCCCTAGTCCCGACTGTATTATTTTATAGAGGTTTAACTGTAGCTGCATCTTTCTGTCTTAGAGAGTCATATTAGGGATAACAATGCTACTAAGTCGTTTTTTGAGTGACCATTTCTTTAAGTGACCATTTTTTTTGAAGGAGGATCTTAGTCGTTACTCCTTATCCCTCTTACTTTTAGTTTTTAGGCTGGAGATGCACTTTCTACCATTTCAATCGGGAAGTCCATTCTTCGCCGTTTTCGTTGAAATCTCTCATTTGTTGGACGAGAGCCTTGTCTGCTTGGGTTGATTAGCCTGAAATGTCGATTCGTTAATTTTGGGTGGCACTCCTGAATGCACTTACCTAGATGAAACGACTATGGATCTTGCTGATGTAAGAGAACTGGTGAAATGAAATCTGCGTATTTAAAAATTTATGTAGAAGCTCCACGCTTATTAGCTTGATGAATATAAGCACTCCAGCCTGAGCTTAGAGTTCTACGTAAAAGGGCTTTAGCAGGCAAACTGTGGTCATATATAATCAAAGTCAAGCGCATGTAGATTAGTTTGGTTTCTAAAACCTAAGATGATATTTACCTCAAAGTTTTTATCGAAAGTTTTTCTTGTATGTCATAGCCATGCAGTTTGCTGGACTATAGTTGCTTGTTTTCCTTTCAAAATCATGCAGCTTGCACATGTATTATCCAAGCTAACTAACGGATGGAATAATCCCTGATGATGAGAAAAGCCCCCCTATTCCATTACTGAGTTATTCTTAGCTGGAATAGTTCTTACCAACAAATTAAATTGTCAAAAGTTCAATTTGTATCGTGATTCCCAAGAACTATTCATCAATATGCCAACCCTTTTAACTTTTAGCAAGGTAGCTTGAATATTCTTTTTTTAAAATCCTACCATCAACCATGTGTGAGAGTCTTGTGATGGCTAGTTTGATTTTTACTTACTGACGTGATCTTAGTTTTAATGGTTTTCACCGTCACTAGCAACAAGTGCCTCTTCCTTCCCTAACTATCTATGTTCTCCCTCAATATGAATCAGGTGAAGCCAAATTTTTAGGAGGTGTTGCTTCTGTAAAGGGTGTGAAGGGATTTAATCCGGAGGCGGCAAAGAAGAGATTTTTCGAAATCTATCTGGACAAGGTGATTTGAACAATGATTTTGCACAATTTTTTTTGTATATTATTTCGCAATGTTAAAAGATCTGCTTGACTCCTTGAACTTATCCACCTCGTGTAGTATGCGAAGCCAAGTTCTGGGATAGGTTTCCCTGGTGCGTATGAACTTATAGTACAGGTATGCTAGCAAGCGAGTACTGTGGTTGCCCTTTTCCAGTATCATAAATGCTATTGATTCTAATGTCTGATGCGCAACAGTGTAAAAACAAAGGCCTCAAAGTGGCTGTTGCATCTAGTGCTGATCGTATTAAGGTTGATGCCAATTTAGCAGCTGCTGGTTTGCAGCTTTCAATGTGAGTTCATTTACACTGAATTCTATGTCATCGTTGAAGTAATATCACTAATTTTTATTTTTTACTTTCCACATTTTTGTGTATCCAATAAAAAAATGATGAGAAAGTTAACTGATTTCACTTATGGGAACTGTCGGTATGTTCATCAAGTCATGTAATACTTTTAATTTTCTAAATCTTTAAACTCTTTTTTAGCTCTCCTAATTTTATTGTGGTACTTTTGTGTTATATTAACAGGTTTGATGCTATTGTATCTGCGGATGCATTTGAAAACTTGAAACCTGCTCCTGACATTTTCTTAGCTGCATCAAAAATTTTAGATGTGCCCACAAATGAGGTATCTTTTAGAAATTTGATTTCTGGTTGTTGTTTGTGTTTTTTTTTTTCCACTCATATATTCGAGGCATAAGTGCTGAGGTATAGTTCGATGGTCTTTTGTTGTGAGGTTGCCAATTAAATAGATATTGCCTTCCACAAACTGGAGCATCTCATATATATAATATGTATAAATTTTCTTTCATAATGTCATATATTCGTCTTTTACCTGTTACGTGGTCATCTATGCTTGGAGAATTGTTCTTTTAGAACGCGGTGGGAAGCCATATTTTGTGAAAGCAAAGCATAAGGTATGCAGAGAACCTGAACTTACTCTGATGCTCTGTTATTCATGTAGTGCATTGTGATTGAAGATGCATTGGCTGGAGTGCAAGCTGCAAAATCAGCTAATATGAGGTAGTACTATTTGGCCTCGTTTGGGAATGTTGATGGGATAAATAATATCGATTGAATTTGATAGGATTACATTGTCCACGATAATGTAATATGTGATTATTTTATGTTTGGGATTTATAATTATATAACCGTTGTATTTCCTTCATAGGATTGTGTAGTAAAAGGGTTTGAGGTTGGACTCTATATCATTCATATGTTTTATAAAACTTAATATGAGGTACTGTTTTATGTTTGAGAAATGAAAAATTGAGCACGATAATTGTTACCATCTGTGCATTTTGAAGTTGTGACTTTCCCCTGATTAGTCCTCTCATTCCCTTTGCTTTGGCGTTTTTTTATTTTACTACTTGTTATTTCAATGATTATGTGTATTGCTCCATCCATTTTCTCTCCTATCATCTATCTCGATATTTGGCAATTCCATAGTTCTTACTCATTTTGCTGTGCTTCCATTGCAGATGCATAGCTGTAACAACAACGTTAGGAGAAGAAACTTTGACAGCAGCTGGTCCATCACTTGTCAGAAAGGAGATAGGAGATATTTCCCTTGATGATATTCTCACTGGTGGCTCTGTTTACCATAGTATGTAGTTACAGAAGTACACTTAAGAGTGCCTTTTTGCATTACTATTTTAATGTACTCCGTGCAGACTCCTTTTGTATAAGACTTCAAAGCAAAACTAAGGATTCTTTTTCTTGTATGAGTGTATACTATAAAGATCATTTCTGTTGTAATGAATTGAGATTTTGTTTCCTACAATAATCTTTTCTTGCCCTAGCTTTCGGCTTTTTTTTTGTTTTCTTCTTTTTGTTAGCTAGTTTGAAAGCTCCTAGTGCCTTTGTGTTTAGGTAGTTGATTTAAATAATATCTGATGATGAGAAAATATTGCAGATCCTGAGCTGTCTTCTCAATCTACTAGTGCTTCTTCACAAACTCTGCCCAATTCAACCAGTAAGCAAATTAAATCGTTTCAGGATAAAGATTCTACGGCAGACTTCTCAGTTGGAGGGTAAGGATGATTCTTTCATGATAAATTCTCGTGTTAAAAAATAATGGCTCATTCTTCTTATCTATAAATAACCTTTTATTTTCTCCACTTCTCTTCCTCATTATAAAATGTTCAATATTATTAGACCATAACTTTAATTCAGATAACCTTTCTCAAAGGTATGGTGGCAGGAATTGTTGTCAATCCAAAGTAGTTCAGATATCTTTAAGTATCATATTGTGGTCAAGAAATTGATTGCAGAAATAAGTTTAATCATTCTATTGTACAATCTCGTATAGGGAGACAAATCGTGAAGTTACTAAGGATAACATTATTAATAGTCATTTTGAACAACTATTTACCAATTTATTATTAAGTTGGAAGAAGTAAAAGATAAACCACATAAAAATTGAGTTTTAAGTAGGAAGATACTTTCTGATCAATCAATCTCAAGAAACTCTATACATACTAAACATTACTGTGAGTTCCATCACTTTGATGAATGTATACTAGGGGTAAAACTTCATTTAACCGCACGAGAAACTGAACTTTTGAAATACTACTAGCAAGTTTTTGTGCTCAAGAATAATAAATATAATGCCAAATATAAGGAAAACAGTTACTTACTCTCCTGCAAAAGTTTTATAAAAGTGGGTATATGACTGACTATATGCCAAAAACAAGTTGGACTAACTCTTTGTTAATTGACTAGATTACTACTTTGAAGTCACTATAACTTCTATTACTTTCACGTGATGCTGAATTTTCAGCGGAACGTTCTCATGTTCTTTCAGACAACAATAGAAATAGGAAAATAGGATATGCAAGTAAACGTGGGTAATGTTACGGTAGTATTTAATTCTTCTATGACCTTCGATGTACTGCTTTGACTTTCCATCGTCCATACCTTTTCCTTTCTGTATGATTTATGGATGCACATTTCAGAGTTCAACCCTAAGATGGCCAAAGAGATTGCAATCAAATCTCTAATTGTATTCATCTAATAAGCGCCATGAGTGGTTTAACATTCAGAGGTACCGAAACTCAAATATTTAACTAGTTTCGTGCACATGCATGAGGTTGCAATGTCGTTTTCTATTCCCCTTTTTGTTAAGTTTTTATTTACTTCTATGTGTAGTAGAAAGCTCTAAAAATGATGTAATCAATTGTTGAAATGCCAATTCTGGGTGATGGACTTTCTTAAATAGACTCTTCCTCAGATCTCGTAACTAAAATAGACTCCTACATATCTTCTAACAAACCCATACTTTATTTTCTAGTAAATGCTCTCAGAAGTGTAACAAGGACATCCAACCAATAATCCTTGAATTGCAGATATGATTTGTTGACAGGTTTCAGGGTTCTCGACGAGATATTGTGAGGTATGGAAGCTTGGGAATTGCTGTTTCTTGCCTTCTCTTCACCGCCTCAAACTGGAAAGTATATTACCGTTCTGTGATGCAACTTGGAACTTAAGTTTAAGTTCACCGTTCCTTCATTTAGTTTAACAGTGGATGTATGACTGGATGATCACCTGTATTTGTAGGCCATGCAATATACATCTCCAAAAGCTATATGGAATTTGTTTTTCGGGGCTAGCACTCCTTTTGGACCAGGAGGTCTATCATCAACATACTTATTGTCAACTGTTGCACTGTACTGTAATGATTAATTTTGTCCATCTTACTTATCATTCCCAGTTTCTTCTATTTAAATTTCATTCACTCGTTGTTCAGTAGTTTGATTGACAACCCAGTGCATGTTATTGCATGAAATTTGCTGCTGATCAAGTGAGGAAGAAATTAAAATTTGAATTCTCTTGCCTTTTTGGTGATTTGCAGAAGGATCTCGTAATGAGAGAGTCCAACTGTTTGTGAACTACATATCCGATTTGGAGAAAAGGTGTAATTCATATACTCTCTTTATTTGTTACATGTCAATGATGTAAACCTCTAATTAGTTGTGGCTTTATATATATATTTTTTAATTTTTTTAAAAACTTATATGATGTCTCCTCCTACTCTGTGTGATCAAGGGGTACCGGAACAACTGTTCCAGAGTTTCCATCTAAACTTGACTGGCTCAACACAGCTCCTCTTCAGCTGCGCAGGGTAAATCCTGATTGTAATATTTGATGTGCTAATATGTTAAATTTAATCCACATCCCACCATCCATATTCTGTTTGACATAGAACTTATTTCTCTAAATTTCATGTGCCTCTATTCAATCTAGAATTGTACCAAACATCTGAAATCTCGTTGTCTGGTATACTTTTCCATGACATAATTATGCAGATAGTAAAGTTGGTATCCTTTTATGCTCATCTATTAAACATTTGACGGCATAGATTAATCCATGAAGACCAACACTGCTGGCAGTATGAGTACTGATTTCTTTTGGTCTTACTTATCTCTATTGGTCGTTTAGTTCTTATACGAAAACAGGATTTGTTAAAATCTATGTACCAAATGGTGTGCATACATCATCCAAAACAGTATAAGCATGATAAGATTCAAAATATGATGCCGTTTCTGACAAATTCTCTTATTGGACAGGATTTGAAAGGAAAAGTGGTTCTTCTTGATTTCTGGACCTATTGCTGTATAAATTGCATGCATGTGTTACCAGACCTAGATTATCTTGAGAAGAAGTATAAAGATATGCCGGTAAGATCCTGTTTCTCCTGTTGTCTTTGCTTGTTATTAATTCTACAATTGTTACAGCAGTACCTTCAGATATTAGGATAAAGTTTATAATTGCAGAAACTTGTTACTCTGGAAATTAACTTGGGCATACTTTCCAACAGCTCTTTCTAACAGTGATATTATTGTAATTATAATGACCACGTGGTATTCAGCACAGAGATCTTTGTGATTCTTTGCATTTGGTTTCAAATGCATTTTCTTTGGCAATGAGAAAATCATATACATGCATGCCTACGTTCTTGTTTTTATTGTAACATGGGTCCCTCATTCTGTACGGGTTATATATAATCTGATGAAAGGAAATCGAAAAGTGTGGAGGCTTCTAGTGCATGGTCGCGAATGATTTAAAAAATAACACCCATAGCAGAATAAGAAACATAGCCTGTAAGATTGAGCTGTGATTGAACATTCGAGGAGAAGTGTATTGCTCTAACGAGCAGTTGCAACAATCCTTCTATTCCATCGGCCCAGTGTAGTGCTAAATAAAATAAAATTTCACTTGAAGGATGATAATCACATCAACCAATTTTTTGCTATTTTTTATGTTTCTTTGAATTTGATTTTTAGTTCAATTTTTCAGTTGCAAAGATGAAATCTCACCTATTTTGTACATGCCTTTTTTTTTTTCCCCTTCTTTCCCCAGTACTGCTGTTCTTCATTCCATGCTAGCTGTCTCAAAGCTGTATTGAGATGGAACATTTCTTAAATCTTCCAATATGTTAATGTTGAAGGAAATTCTGGATTTCTAATTTGGACCATGATTTGATTACGAAGATAAAAAATCATGACTTGTAAAAAGATGAAATGTTGATTAATCAAGAACAATAACTCTTTATTCAGGGGCCTTTATTCTGTCTGGGTTATGAAAGGTTCATGGCAACAAGTAGATATTTGTTTGGAAATGAGAAGGAATACGCGTGGCTTGTGTAAAATCTGAGAACTTCTGACTTTCGTATTCCACGATAACGGATAATCAAGAACCATTCAGTGAAAATTTTATGAATTTGAAACAAATTGTATTGAGAACGAAAAGTAGCAGTTTGTTTAAATGTATTACTTTAGTATCATGGAATGAATAGAACCGGGCAAATTCCCATGAAGAGCAGATAATATTATATAAGAATTTTTCGGATATGTTTATTTGATGTGAAAAATAGAAGCATGAACAATAGAAGTTTATAATGAGAAAAATACACCGTCATTGCATAGGATTGGCTCAAAAGTGCAATTTCTTATATGCTTGTATCGGGGAAAGATCCCACGATGATATACTATTTTACTTTCAACTCGAATGTAACATGTGCAATCTAAACATTTCAATCGATTAACATTTGGTTATTGCAGTTTGTTGTTGTAGGAGTGCATTCTGCAAAATTTGACAATGAGAAAGACTTGGACGCCATTCGGAATGCAGTTTTACGCTATGGAATCACTCATCCGGTTAGTTCTTGCAGTTAACCGATCCTTAATTTGATGTAGTAATAATTTTTTATTGTTCAAAATTAGGATATAGTTTGGAAAAGCCCGTATTGAGTAGCACTGCCAAGAGTTGCGAGCTTTGGAATTTCAGTTAGTTTCCAAAAGATACGTCCAAGAGTTGTAACTATTCAAGTATCGGTTTAATTCCAACAGTTGTGTCCGTCAGATTCACACCTTTTTGTTATTTCTATTTATATGAGATATTCTGTTTCATTTTAACTAATGAAAATTCAAATCCTACAAGAGAGAAAACATTGTGCGCGTTCAAAGTAGAATTCAATGTTTTAGTGGTAATTCTTTGGATTAAGATAGTTGTATCCTGGTAATTCGGTCTAAAGGACATTGCAATCTGCAAGTCTCTATCTAATTCGTGATTCAACTTCATTTATTTGCTGTTTTTTTCACCAACATATAGAGTATGGGAGATGGTCTTATAGTCATATATACATATGTTAGTCGTACTTATACACACATGCTCATGCATGTGCACAATAGAATCTGTATGTGTGCGTGTGTGTGTGTGTGTGTTTATTACTGCTGCTTTATGTGAGGTCCAATAACCTGTTGAGTTTATGACTGAAGGCTTATTGTGAAAAATACCAGGTTGTGAATGATGGTGATATGTATTTGTGGAGAGAGTTGGGTATAAGTTCATGGCCTACATTTGCCCTCGTCGGACCAAACGGCAAGCTTATAACACAAGTATCTGGTGAAGGTCGCCGCAAGGTACTGATTTCTCCACTGATATATTAGCTAAAATATTGAAGAACTTTGTGATGACTGTTGACGTACAAGGAAATTAGTTCAGTTATAACGTTTCAGCATCTGATAAGTTCGTTACGTGTAAAATTTCTTTATTGGGTTTCATTACATATAGATGAGAAGGGAAGTGGAAGTTATACATTACGTCTGTGCTATTTACTATATATTGTATGTTTCCATGGACAGTTTTGTTTCAAGAGAACTATAGAAGTGATTGAGTTCTGTTGAGTTTAGTTGCAATGTCATATTTGTTTACACTGTCTAGTTTTCAACTTTATATATTTTTTCTTCTTAGATTATGCCACATAATCTCTGACCATATATGTTATTTTCAAATGATCATCCCGCTTCATTTATTTTACTTCTTTTAGTGAGTAAAACTATTCAATTCCATGACACAATGCTTGGACTGCCCACATTCTGCTTTCATTTATTTCATTTTTCTATTGAACTAGTTAAAATACTAATCCCCGAGTTTCATTTCTCTGATGTCGAATAATCATTTAGCTCTATTCATCCCATTAGAAATTACAATTTGTTTATACGAGGCTACATGCTGCCCTTGTTCCTATATAAAACATTGTTCTCGTTATGTCTGAATTTAGGTCAAGTTACAACTCTGAACTAGCTATTATTCATAGAATATGTAATGGGGTCATTGACTCATAATGCTGAAGTGACTTCTCTGCACACTTCTCTTTCCTAGGATCTTGATGATTTGGTTGAGGCAGCATTATCGTATTATGGTGGAAAGAATGTATTGGACAGCACACCTATTCCCTTGAATTTGGAGAAAGACACTGATCCTCGATTATTGACATCTCCTTTGAAATTTCCTGGTAAGCTGGAGGTTGATGTTCTCAACAACCGACTGTTCATTTCTGACAGCAACCACAATCGCATAGTAAGTTCTTCCAATCATGTCTCAGTGTAATAGAATATTCATGCACACTCATCTCATAATTGGATCGTTTGTTTTGATATTACTCTGTTTGTATCAATTTTCGTAATGCTTAATTATACTTCAACTTTGTCCGGATTCGCTAGTGATGATTAATTATAACATCCATAGCTTATCGTTTTACTAAGATAGACACTCGTGTCACTATTTGTGTTGTCGTTCTACATTCTCTGTAAATGCTTGTCGAAAAATGTATTTTGACCAAAGTGTACTCATTAGCTTATTGGTTGTACGCAGGTAGTCACTGACCTTGATGGTAACTTCAAAATGCAAATTGGAAGCAGCGGAGAAGAGGGTCTTCGTGATGGTAACTTTGAGGATGCCATGTTCAACCGCCCACAAGTAATTATTTTCATTACTCTTTCTGATATCAGTGCACTGTTATTCTCTTAGAAATAATTGCTTCGTGATTTTTTGCATTAAAATATTTTCTTTTACATTCTTAAAGATATAATGTATGTACTGATTGGTTTTGCAGGGACTTGCTTATAACGCAAAGAAAAACCTCCTATATGTAGCCGACACTGAAAATCATGCTCTAAGGTAGCAGTGGCTGGGGCATGTGCTTTTGTTTTTCATCTAATTTTCTTTTTTATTCTGGTTAAATTATTTTGTTTCCAATTTTGTCTTCCTGATAATAGCACTGGTGTTGAATTTGCTAAATTTATATAGATGTTTTGCTTTTATACTAGTGAGTTGATCATTCTTTATGATTTTCTAAGGTTACTAGTTAGTTTTGCTCATAGCAAACTTTGTAAATATCCTGCATCTGAAAACGTGCACTATTGTAGGGTGGTTGATTTTGTCGATGAGACTGTGCGAACACTTGCTGGAAACGGAACCAAAGGTTCTGACTACCAAGGAGGAGGATCAGGAACAACTCAGGCAAGATTTTTACATCAACATAAAATTATTTACGGGCAGTTAATATCGTGGATACTGTTATTTATGCAGTTAGTAATATAATATTATTGATGCGATAGGAAAACAATTAACAGGATGTACTCAGACACTGATAAGATTCAATATGTAACTTGATGTTCTCTTATGTTATTTTCAGCTCCTGAATTCCCCATGGGATGTCTGCTTTGAGCCTGCAAATGAAATTGTTTACATTGCAATGGCTGGCCAGCATCAGATTTGGAAGCATAATACAGTAGACGGAACTACTAGAGTTTTTAGTGGCGATGGCTATGAAAGAAATTTGAATGGCTCCAGGTAATATACTTGTTTTCAGTTACAAGTGTTTTCAGTAGACACCGTGTAGAAGAAGATACACCTTCTAAACATCTTCAGAATTTCATGCGACCGCTAGTGCACTTTAACACATTATTGGTTTAGTCCTTCGTCTTTTGTCTTCTTTGCCTTCGTGGGATTTTTATTTTTATGTTTATATGCGACTCTACTCATTTCTCCTAAAAACATCTACATGTTTTCCATTTATGGATTTTTGTTTTTTCTTATATATGTTGATACAGTTCTGGAAGCTCTTCATTCGCTCAACCTTCTGGAATTTCATTGTCACCTGGTATGTGTATTCTTAGTGACCTTCTATTATTATATAATTGCAATCCATGTATTATTATTTTCACTTGTTTGTTTTGATTAGATTTAAAGGAAGCATACATTGCTGATAGCGAGAGTAGCTCTATTCGAGCAGTTGATCTAGGAACAGGTGGATCGAGACTCCTAGCTGGTGGTGATCCGATTTTCTCTGACAATTTATTTAAGGTAAGTCTGGTACAATTTGAAACCTTATCCATCTCTTAGTTGGACATAAAAAATATTCATTCGACTGTATTCGACATTGCAGTTTGGGGACCACGATGGAGTAGGTTCTGAAGTACTTCTTCAACATCCTTTAGGTGTCTTTTGTGGAAGTGATGGTCAAGTTTATTTTGCGGATTCGTACAATCACAAGGTACTTGACGTAATAATGTTAATGATAGCAGTGCAGTTTTTGCTTGGGAACCAGGACTTTACAATGCTTCCATTCTCTATAATTCGTAGAAATTGTTTATCTTGTAAGTATCTGTTGCGTATTCATTTTTCTGGTACTTTTGATGTAATAATCAAAAGTTATGGAGGTGGCAAGGACAGTTGAGGCTGCCTGGCATCGGGAAAATGAATCTTGGATTCTCTGTCACATACGAATTTTTACATTAGAGTGATACAAATTATTTTAGTTATTAAAGTTTTGAGACATTTTATGCCACCAAACAACCCAATTTTGATGTATATTTCTATGGGAAAGCATCTTTCAAAAAGTATCTAGCTTCAAATAGAATTGTGGCTTGAATTGTAGTATTTTCTGGCTGTCAATTGTCTTTCTACTTGTGGTAAAAGAAATATGAATAAATTATCAGCCTTCTATTTAGTATTGCATATATGACTTCCATTTACTAGCAATTGCGAACTATTTTTATAATTTAGGATATCAATTGAATCTTTTGATATTATTTATTATACATTGTTGTCTCGTTTGGTTATACACAAATATTAATTAGTAAAACAATATTGAATACGAAGCTGGATTTCATCTTGTGTCTTCTTGTTTGAATTTCAGATTAAGAAGCTGGATTTAGCTAGTAAGAGAGTCAGTACATTAGCAGGTACTGGAAAGGCTGGATTCAAGGATGGAGCAGCCTTAGAAGCCCAGGTAGAAGAACATCCTTTACTTTACTGTCAGATATTTGCAGTTTTCTTACACTACCTACCTCAAGGCATTTACTCGAGTGTGTCCATTGGTTGCGAGCATGCACATTTATTTGATTATATCACATGTACAAATATGGTAAGTGCTGAAATTGCTATCGGGAACTGCTAAGATGCATTTGGGTCTAGAATATCGTATAAAGTAATGCTTAGGTGGCAAATTACAGTTGCTTTTGCACGACATAAATCTTAAATTATAGAAATATGTAAGAATATAAAGTTAAGTAAATAGATTTATTAACTTGTTTGACCTATAAGGGGAAATATTAATCCTGATGCCCTTTAAATATGCAGCTTTCAGAGCCTTCCGGACTTATTGAAGCGGGAAACGGTAATTTTGCGCTGCACCTTTCATCCTTATTCTATTTATTTGCAATTACAACGTGCTTCATTGTGAGTTTTCTGATGTGAAATATGAGTATTCAATTGCAATTTTATGGACAAGCCTTGATTTATTTCCAGGCAAGTCAACAAACTCTACTGATGGTTTATATTAGGAAGGTGCTCATAGATGCCAAAGAGATGTAGCTTATTAACCTCATAAAAACAAGCACATATAGCACATATAGCACTTAGCATTTTGATTTATCTTTACATTCATTAAAGAAGTCATAAGCTTATTGTTTGTATACAGTTAACGATGGTAATGGAACCATATTCTTTAGTCTCCTTGCGTACTTAGTTAGAGCTATACGAATCTAGTGCTCGCTGCCAAAAAAAAAAAAATCCCCGAAAACATGCACTGGTCAAAATAAATAATATGTTAGGGTATTAAAAGAGTTGATGACAAACATGAAATGGGTACTTGGTATCTGCCAGAGTATTTATTTTCCTTTGTTCTCCAATGGGTACTTGGAATTCAGGAAGATTATTCGTAGCCGATACAAATAACAGCATAATACGGTATTTGGACCTGAACAAGAAAGAACCGCTACTGCTTACTTTGGAGTTGAAAGGTGTCCTACCTCCTGCCCCTAAATCAAAATCATTGAGGCGCCTTAGGAGGAGATCCTCAACCGACACAGAGACAGTAATGATTGATGGAGGTTCTTCCAATGAGGGCAAACTATGTCTAAATATATCCGTGCCACAAGGCTACCATTTCTCAAAGGTTCTCTCTCTCTCTCTCTCTCTCTCGTGATGTGCATTTTAATCTTGTTATCGTTGTGTTTTCCCCTTTTTTTTTCTTCATCATATACTCATTAAGTTTGTGAATTATATATATAGGAAGCTCATTAAGTTTGTGAATTCTATATGTAGGAAGCACAAAGTAAATTCAGTGTGGAATTTGAACCAGAGAATGCGACATCGGCTGATCCCATGGACGGGATTATCAGCCGTGAAGGATCTACGCTTGTACAGTTTAAAAGATCCTCCCCTTCATCGTCTAAGACTAGAATTTACTGCAAGGTGCGTGCCTTGTATTTTATTTCAATATTAAATTAATGCCATTCTTCGTTTTTTCTGTTTTTTTTTTTTTACCAAAGTAGTTATTCAATTTTTTTGTTCGATATGTTGGGCTTGCTGCTGAGTTTAAGAAATCACCATAAACTAGTCAGATACAGTCTATTTGACATGTTTGTTTGCCTGTTAAATGTTTCATTACTACACATTTAAACAATGTGATTGATTTGCAGGTATACTATTGTAAGGAAGATGAGGTTTGTTTATATCAGGCAGTGACGTTTGAAGTATCTTTCCAAGAAGCTGTACCTGATTCCACCCCAGCAGAGATAACGCTAGCTTATCTCGTCAAACCTAAATCATGATTCTCGTAATTATTAAGGTACATAAAATCCGTGATCCGTTACGAAAATCGTTTTTGTGTTTCTCTTCTCTTTTGCAAAGGTTGTTGAATAGAGACCAAGATTGAACGCATCCTCAAATGAAGGATCATAGTATCTATTTATGTACCATTTTGTTTTTGATTATACAGACAAACCAAATTAGCTTCATAAAGATGAAAGTGATGGATATTAATTAATATAATTAGATTCAACTTATTCCTTTGTTAATAGAATGAGGATTCATCCTCTACTCAATATTATTATTCATTTGTTAATAGAGGTAATTTTCTGATAATTTAACAAAAAAAAAAAAAAAAATTGAAATGACAAAAAGTAGAGGTGGAATGAGATGTGTCCTTCATTTTATGCAATTTGATAAGTGCAATTGATTTGGTGTAAAAGAATCTGTGTTGTGTGTGTGTGTGTGTGTGTGTGTGTGTGTGTGTGCGTGGGTGAAATATGGTGTGTGCGCGCCGAAGATGTGTATATTTGCGTCTTGTTTGTGAACGTGGCTATGCATGTTTTGAGTGTGAAATGTGTGTTTGTGTGTTTTGTGTGAATAGTGTATTTTCTTAATCTATAAATAATATTAGGGGTAATATGCCATGAGCACCTCAAATCAAACATAATTTGTACTAGATGACTACCTTAAATTCCAACTTTTAATTAAATCCTTTTATTTGAATCAATATATAATCTATATCCTTAATATTGTTTGTTATTCCTAATTTATCCTTATACCCTAAATTATGTAACGTACATATCCATGTTTCTCCAACTCATTTCTCTTCTTTGGTCTCTCTCGCTCTGTCTTTCTCTCACTCTCTGTTGTTTTCTTTGTATCTCTCTCGCTTTCTTTCTCTGTCTCTCTCTTGCATCCCTCTGCTTCAGACTCTTGAAAAACTAGGAAAAAACCCAAACCTTTCGGTACCAATCGCGTGTGGTCCAAATTTCCCGGAGTTTGGGGTCGAGTGTCTTGTTGAGATGGCGTTGGAGGTACTTGACGTAGGAGGAGTATCCGGGTTAGATCTTGAGATTAGAGGGCAGATTTTCTTCAGCAGCGGCAGCGACGGCATTGGTTGTGGTTGAAATTTGATGTGGGGTTTGGAGGGAGAGGAATGCTAAGATAGAGAGTGAGACGAAAAGGAAGATGATAAAATGTTTGAGGATTAGAGGCATATTTTGGAGATCTGTTTCCACAGGCGGCAGTGGTAGCGGATCTAGTGTTCCATTTTGGATGAGTGCGGATGACTACGAGTGACTATGGATTGTTATAAGTGTCTATGGATGGGTGGATTTTCAAATGGTGTAACTACGAATGACTGAGTAAGTACAATTTTCTATAGATGTCGATAGATGATGACTACTGTTGAAAAAAACTAAAAAAAATTATGTTATTTTCATAATTTTAATATTATGTGGAAATAAATTAAGTTTTTATAATAGTGTAAAATACTAAAAAAAAAAGAAGAGAAACTTGTCATAAGTAATTGTTTTTAACAAAAATGTTAGATGAAAAAAAAAATATTAAATGCACAATAAAAAATAATAAATGCACTTTGAATATTACTTGGTGCATATTTTATTTTTCGCGTGTGAGTGGCAATTTTTGAATGAATATAGTAAAAAATGTGAAGCAAATGTTTAGTTGGGTTGTAATTTAGTTCTAGTAAGTTTTGTCATGAGAGATCTATATCTTAAGAATTCATTCGGTTACCCATATCTGATTAGTTTAGATTATATGAGATTGCATTAATCCTACATGTTGATTATTATTTAGGGTTTGTCTACGGTGTGAACCCAGCAAAACAGCTCATATGAGATATGCCTCTCAAATCGCGCCACGTGTCTCAGCAATTTTTAATAATTGAATTTTTAATAATTTGTGTATTGTCTAAAACACCCTTATTACAAATATTTAATATTTAAAAACATAAACAATAAATATTATGCGAATTGTCTTATGTATCCCTTGTACTTTTATAAATTTTAAATCTATTTATTGTTGAATTTGTAAAGTCAATTATACATTTATTTATAAAAATCATTAAGTAACCCCATTAAACCATTCAAGAAGGCTTAACATTGGGACACAACACATTATTGAAAATTACTTAACAATAAGCGCATATATCACAACGCTACAGTGTATAGTTTATATATAAAAGAAATGTTTTGTCCCGAAACCCTAAAAATAGTTTTTCTAAAAAAAAATTTCATTTAATTTCTCCTTTTTTATAGCCAATCTTAAACAACCTGTTTTTGTTTCTTCTTCCTTTTTCAATTATTTTTTATTTTTGCCGTGTTTTGTGGATTTCGAAATGCACGTTAGTTTTAATTTTTTTGTTTCCTTTCTATTCTCCTCTTTTATAGCACACATACAAACTGATTTGTATTTTATTCCTTTTTATGCAATACGTTTCTTTATATTATTTCCTTTTTCTTTTTTCTTCTTCTTTTTTTTCCCTTCCACCACTAACTTTTCTCTCCTTTTTATATCATATATTTTTTTAATTATTTTCTCTCTCTTTTCTTACAAAAAAAATTAGTTTTATGTTTATACGAAACAACTAATGACATCTTTGTAACTTTGATTTGTCTTCAAATTATAGATGACTTTTCACTCGCACGGGGAGAAATGCTAGTGATTATAAAAGAGCACTTTACAAATAAGCCCATCAATGGGTACATATTCATAAAGAGGTCCAGACAATAAACCCTTTCATAAAAAAGTCCACACATGGTCTAGAAGTTTGTAAAAGACTAAAATAGCCCATCATACTTTAATATGCTCCAATTTTATCCTTTAATTTAATCTGACTTCAATTTAACCTCAAATTTCTCAAATTATTTAATTTTGACCAAAAACACATTTTTATGCACAATTTCGTCCGTCACCGCCGATCTCCTGCGTTGACTTCTATTTTTTCTTCCTGATTTTTCCGCCACTGGTTTCCGGCGTTGACTTTTTCGATTTGTTTTTCCCTTTAACAGCTTTTCCCCCGTTTAAACATCAATATTCCTTTGATTGACAATAATATTAACTACATTACTACTAAACACAGTAAAATTAACTATACTACAGTTTAACACAATAATATTGTTATATTAATATCTAGTACAATAATATTAACACAACAAAACTCATTATTATTGTGTAATAGAGTAATATTAATATGTTGACCGTTCAACAAAAGTAAACATAATATGTTGACAGTAATATTACTATAACAACAGTAATATTCCCGTCAACCATAGTAATATTATTGTGTTTACAGTAATATTACAATAATAGACAATAATATTATCACGTTACTCCGTGAATAACTCAAACAAAACAAAAAAAAAACCCAAAAAAATAATAATATTGATGTGGTTGGCAGTAATAGTACTATAACAACAGTAATATTACAGTCAACCACAATAATATTATTGTGTTTACAGTAATATTACAATAATAGACAGTAATATTATTACGTTACTCCGTGAATAACACAAACAAAAAAAAAATCAAAAAATAATAATATTGATGTGGTTGACAGTAATATTATTGTGTTCACAGTTATTTTATTGTCAATGACAATAATATAAGTACGTTGATTTGTCAACAAATCAAACAAAATTAGAAAAATAACAAAAAAATAAAAATATTTTTATTGACTCTAATTGTACTGTCAACGGCAGTACAATTACATAAATGTATTGTCAACGGCAGTACAATTACGTTAATGTACTGTCAGTGACAGTATAATGACGTTAATTTACTGTCAGTGACAGTATAATTACCGTTAATGACAGCACAATTACGGTCAACATTTAGCGACGGGTGTAAAAAAGAAAAACACTAAAAAAGTCAACGCGGAATTCGGCGGCGGAAAAAACTGACCAGAAAAAAAAAGTCAATGTCGGAGACCGGCAGTCAACGTCGGAATCCGGCGGCGGATAAAACAGACCAGAAAAAAATATAAAAGTCAACGCCGGAGACCGGCGGAAAAAAATATTTTTTGAAAAAGAAAAGTTAAAATTAGATTTTTGTGTTCAAAATTGATTAAATTGGGGTTACACTTAAGAATTGGCTGTAAAGGGTTAGGGGTAATTTTGTCAGATATATGAATTTTTCTTTTATTTATAATAAATATTAAAGGGATGAGCTTATTGGTGAAAGAGATATAACCCCTAAACCTAGAATAATAAAGATGGTTGGTTAGGGACTTGTGAAAAAAAAAAAAACCCATTATAAAACTTATAGTCTTATAGAAATAAGGGGCCATAGTATATAGGTCTCTAGTGACAAAACTTATTAGAACTAAATGACAAGCTTAACTAGACATATGCTTCACTTCCTTTATAAAATTCATTCAAAAAATGTCACTCCTCTCACAAATTTGAAATATGCATTAAGTAAATTCCAAACTGTATTTATCATTTTATTTATTATGCATTTAATATTTCATATTTGCATTTAACATTTTTTAAGTTTATTTTACATAATATCTGTTTATCTTCCTTTATTTTCATTATTCATTTTAGCATTTATATCTACTATAAAAACTTCTATTTTTTAATTCTACATAATATTGAACATTACCAAAAAAATAAATTTTTTTTTTTTTTTTTTCAATTTACATATTTTTTATTTGTCCGTAGTAGACTATGGTATACTACGGTGTACTGTAGCAAACTATGGTGTACTATGTTTTACTACCAAACCCTAGCCGCCAACAACTCCCAGCCGTCGTCAACCCTAGCTGCTAACGCTCACAGTCGCCGCGACCGTTGTCACCTACCAATATTGAGAAAACCTAGATTTGCCATTTGAATACAAACTAAGCAAAATCTCTTAAAAGATTAGAAAATCAGATGCAATTAATTATTCGAAATATGCTATCAATAACATCACAACCATAACCACAACCACCCACCGCATAGCCCCATGTCGTCGCCACCATAGCCGTCGCCACCTACCATAAAAACCCCTGAACCTAGAAGAACAAAGATGGTTGATCAGGGACTTATGCATAAAAACTACTAATAAAATTAACATGTAGTTTGAAGGATAAAATAGTCTTTTATTTGTTTAGTCACTCCCTATTAAATTAATCTTATGGGCAAGGATGATACCGATTTAATGAAATAGTAGCATTTAATAGGGATTTTGATTTTAATAGCAGTTTTGAAGACGTATGAATCTTGCCAACCGAATGTGTTACTTGCTCCTACTATTTCGTCAGTAGAATCTTATACCGGTAACCGCAAGATATTTAATCTTGTCCATACAAAATTTCAATTTTAATCTCATCCATTGATTTTTTGTACGATCGTACACCACTGTATACACATCGTACTTTATATAAATTACTTAATTAACGTTATAAACTCCAATTATTTAACTAACGTTATACGGGAAATCTGGGATACCCCCTAGTTTTGAAAATATATAGGGATAGGTCCTATGAATTTTTCTTCCCTAGTCAAAAATCCAAATTATAATCATAATTTGATAGAACCTTCTAGACAAATTGAAATACCGTTTTGCCCTTTTAGTTACAATTTAAAACCCTAACCCTCTCTCTCAAGTCTCGTTCTTTACTCTCTCCCTCCTCCCAGCCGTTTTCTCTTCTCTCTCCCTCCTCTCACCGTCGTTTTCTCTTCTCTCTCTCAAAACTCTCGTTCTCTTCTCTCTCTCACCTCCCACCGCCACTGCTCCGCCACCGCTTTGCACCGCTGCTCCGCCACTGGCTGTTCCGCTGCTCCGCCACCCCCTTGCGTCGTTGCTCCGCTGCTCCGCCATTGCCTTGCTCCGCTGCTCCGCCACCGCCTTGCACTGCTGCTCAGCCACGGCCTTGTGCCGGCCATCGTTGCTCCCCCCACCGCCTTGAACTTTGTATTAAACCATCCACTTTACCTCTTTAAGTTATTTTTTTAGTTTATTAATGCCCATCCATTTTGATTGATTTTTTTAAGATCGGAATTCTTATCACTATTTCACCTTTTTTTATTGTTTTTTTTTTATGAAAACCAACTGAATTCGAAAATTTCAAATCGTGATCCGACGATGTGTAGTCTTATCTAATGGTGAATTTCAGATCTGGAACCGGTGGTATTTGATTTTTATATATTTACTGCATTTATTAAAAAAAAAAAAAAACCAGATCTACTATATTTTTGAAGATCTGTGAACAATTAATATTAAAATTATTTTCTTTGGAATAATTTGATTTTTTTTATTTTAAATCATATGTAATTTGTTTTTTGTATTTATTTGAAGATGATTCGAAATGCCTCAAGTGTGAGAGCTTTGTTTGTCTGTATAGAAATTTAATCAGTAGTGGTTACTTAAATGGGTGATTTTAGTCCGGTGAATATACAATTATGTATTTAAACATATACAGTCATATGTAGTCATGTATAGTCATGGCTACATATAACTATACATGACTATATAACTTGTAGTATACTATAGTCATTTGTAGTCGATTTCAGTTCAGTAAATTTATCAACAAAAAAAAATCATTTTTTTTTGTATTTTTCATGTAATCTAGCTTGCATGTTCCATTTTGCTTTTTAACTCGTATTTTTTTGTCGCAGGTTTTGCTTTTATTATAATTTTATGACATGCAGAGAATAAGATGCGATGAAGTGCCTTGTAAAGTCAGATTCATGCTACAGTAGTCTAGACTTTATGTCACTATATATAATTATAGATAATTCTAATTAACTACAGTCACCTGTAGTAACATACAGTTATATGTATGCTATAGGTTTTTTAATGTACAGTAAAAAAAAAAATCATATTTTTTTTTGTATTTTTCATGTAATCTTTGCATGTTCCATTTTGCTTTTTAACTCGTATTTTTTTGTCGCAGGTTTTGCTTTTATTATAATTTTATGACATGCAGAGAATAAGATGCGATGAAGTGCCTTGTAAAGTTGGATTCATGCTACAGTAATCCAGACTTTATGTCACTATATATAACTATAGATAATTGTAAATAACTACAGTCACCTGTAGTAACATACAATTATATGTATGCTATAGGTTTTTTAATGTACAGTACGTAATACTTGTCCATGTTTGAAGAATATACACATGTGATTTTATTTTTTCATTTTTTTGTTTGTTAGTTGATTTATAATATCAAGATCTAAATTGTGAATTTTATTTGTTGATGTAGTTGAATTTTAGGGTAAAAAGACAGTACACATGACTACATATAACTACACATGTCTAATGTATACCTCAATCATGTATAGTTATATATAATCATGTACAGTTTTTTTTATCCCAAAATTATGATCGACCGATTATGTAAACCATTAATTCATATATAAAAAAATTCATCTTCACCAACAACTAAAATCACAATTTGAATTTTGATATTATAAATTCAATTAGTACCAAATAAAAAATTGAAAATACACTATCATCATGACCACTATACAAAAAATCACATGGCTTATATATAACTATATATTACCATATGCTACTACACGTGACTATATATGACTACATGTATATGACCACTCGTGACTATATATGACTACACGTATATGACCACTTGTGACTATATATGACTACATGTATATGACCACATGTGACTATATATTACTACATGTATATGACCACATTTGACTATATATGACTGCATGTATATGACCACATGTGACTATATGAGTATAGTCATATATAGTGTAGTCTGTATTTATAGCTTCAAATCCTACTTTTCAACACGACAACAATTCCAATCTATCGATTGCAAAAGAACTGCACCATGTCCTCTCGACAAAAACTTATTGCATAGAAGTTGTTCGAACACCAAGACCTGTGACAAAAAAATCAAATTCACCTTAAAAATTGAAGTTATAAATCAACTCAACAACAAAATACGGATTGAAAATACACAATCACATGCACACGTTACTACATATTACTATATATTCCATTTTAGAGAGATGAGGCAATTTGTTCCAAGTACCCCATCTTAAATTAACTCCTCCACTGTTGTATTCCATACATAATTCACCTCAAAACCAAATCCAATATCTTTTTCACATTTAAAAAAAAAAATTT
>NW_012193138.1:356391-413476 GCF_000504015.1 Erythranthe guttata
GAGTAAACACGGGAGCAAAATATGTGATGAATTCCCACAGGAAATAAAGCAGCAAATGTCGGCAACACTAGGTATATTCTTTTTATACATTGAACAATTAACAATTTAACATTAAAAAAATAAACAAACGAGTAATTAACTAATCAACAAACAATCAAACAACGAACAGTCCAAAATCCAAAAGATAATGTTTACAAATTTCATCATTCAAATACTTAATTCAAGTGCTTAAAAAAAACAATACTTAATTCGAGTCTTAATTAAAAAAAAAAAAAAAAAAATTCAATTAGCATCTTTTATGACATTCACAGCCTCCACATCTTCGGCAAAAATTACTCCCTCCAATTCGTATCAAGAACTCCTACATCTTCCATATTGCCAAAACCATCTCCACTCACATCCCACATTTTTGTCTTCTCATCATAGTATTGATCGTTACTTCTAGACAAAAGACAAAGATTGGTATGAATTAAAGAAGACCAATTCCTCTGCACGTTTAGGATTTAACTTATTCATTCTAAATGAATGAACAGAGAAATAAGTACTCCAACTCCTCTCGGAACAAGATGAAGAATTAGGTTGTCTAAGCACTTTGAAAGCCAACTTTTGAAGTAAAGGAGCACCCGAACCATAACATGCCCACCATTTCTTAGGCTCTAATATCATTTCTACTCACAATCGAATCTGGATCTCCAAATGGCCCAGTCTTGAGGGAGAAATTTGCAAATTAATCAATTGCATTCGTACGCTCCTCTATATTTGGAAAAAAACTTCTTAAACATGTGATTCTTTCGGATGAAACTTCCCTATCTATATGAGAAGCCAATCCATCTTGTCCCTCAAAAAGCCATTTTTCACCGTGATACCTTCAATAAAGGGGAAAAAAAAAAGAAAAACAAAAAACAAGTTAAAAAAAAAAAGTAGAATAAACTCATAAGGAACAAAAATAATTAATTAAAAACTCACTTTGAGTTTAGAGAGTGATTCAGACAATGAAGAGGAGTATTGCTTTTTGCCCATTGGTCAACTAGAATTTGCTGGATCACATCAAAGAAAGCAGAAAACCCATACATCGATTTTTTCTCTTGGTCATAAATAACTTTCATCACCTTTTCAATCATAGCATCCCACATCTCATAAACCAAATGAAGGCATGGCTTATCCGTGTCATAAACTCTAATCATCTTATATATAGATCTAGTGAATGCTAAAATATATGAAACTTTCTCCCACCACTGTTCACTCAACATTGTGTCCCTGACAAATTTTGCTTTGCTTTGATCATCTTCTCGGTATTTTGTCCATTGGTTACTCGTCACCAATAGTTGTAAAGCATGTCTGATAAGCTTAAATATTTTAAGCATGACAACAATAGACGCAAAATGAGTGTCGGCAACTGAATGCAACTTTAAAGGGAAAAATCGATTGTACATAGCCAACCTCATCGAATGATTCATGATAAACTTTTTGACTTGCACAACATCCACATGAACAATGGTAACCCAACTACACAAATTATATGTCTCTTGATTGGATTCCATATTTCCAGCTGAATAGATATTCTTCAAAGCTAGATTCAGAGTGTGAACAACACAATGAGTCCAAACAATATGATAATACCATCCTTCAATGAGTTCACCAGGCGCCTTACAATTGCTCGCATTATCAGTAATGATTTGGACCACATTTTGATGCCCCACCACATCGATAGCTTCTTTTAATAAACCCGCGATGAAATTTGTATCTTTTACTTCACCAAAACAATCAACAACCTTGATAAACATCCCACAGTCAGAAACAACCATAACATTAACCAACGGCCTTCTTTGTGGGCCACTCCAAACATCGGTCACGATGCTAACCCCCTTTTCTGACCATGTGCTCATGATTAGCTGTAACAACCTCTAGACATGCGTCTTTTCTTGTTTGAGCAATGTGGTTCCAAATTTGTAACCATGTATCGAGTGATTACAAGCAAATAAAAAAACACTCACATAATAAGGATTCCTACCAAAATTATAATGCAAACCCGCAGTATAAAATATTCTAGCAATCTCTGCAACCAATTGATTCCTAACATTAGCATAAAAAGCTTTAGCAACATGATTATCGCCAGCTTTTTGCCTTTTCAAATCATTAAAAGCATTTTGTTCACTTGTACCACCTGACAACGAACTCATGGTTGTAGTTCCAGCAGTAGGCAAAGACACATTTCGGTGATACTTTCTCTACTCACTTTTTTTGCATCTAGTAATCCCTTTATTACTTATTTGGAATAGGTGAGCCCTAACTGTAGTGTAACTCCCTATTTTTTCTTCATTACAGAAATTACACAACCATCTACAATTACCACCGGCACCTTCCTCGGTTTACCAAGTTTAACCATATATTTCCACAAACGATGGAGATCGTTATCCTTAGTTTTTTTAGTGGCCGATGTGGAATTAACACTACTACCGGTATATTGAGAATCTGTATTACAATAATATGCAATCAGCCAATTGTAATTTACCGTCACCGTCTAGGCACCCACTCGATGTCGCCGTCGTAGTTGATTTTATTAGGGTTGGTTTTTTGTTCAATGGAGGAGGGCAGATAAGAAACGATAGAAAATCTTATGTAAGATTTTAATGTTTTTGTCTTTTGTTCTTTCTCGTGTTAATTAGAAAAAGAAAAAAAATACACAAAAGAGTGAAAGATTCCAAATAGAAGAAACACAATTATAGATTTTGTTTTTAAAAAAACGTGTAAAACCTCTCAGCCGTGTCCAAGTTGGACTCGAAATGTCCAACTTTTTGCAGAACGGCCCCGACACCCCACCCCAATACTTTATGTAAATTCGGATACGGCCCAACGCCATGTCCAAGCCGTGTCCTGGCGAGTCCCGCGCAGTCTGGTGTCCAACACTTGGACTCTTCTTGTTTTTGAAAAGTTCGTATATCCTAGGCGACCAGTGACAACATTTTAGACATAAAAAGATAGAATTGCCCATCGCCTTTCTTTCTCCTCCACACTTTATTTCACCCCAAACCCTAAAAAGTGTTTCACAACTTGACATATATGATATCTGGAGATATTCTTCTTACACATATAATTTATATAATGTTACCATGTTCATATTTTCTCCCTCAAACCCACAAAATTAGTACTAAATCAGCGGAAAACACACACAAAACTTACATATATAGAGACAGAGCCGGTCCTGAGGGGAAACCAGATATGCCATCACTTAGGACCCCATTTTAATCTAGGCCCCCAAAATTAAATAAAAAAAACCATATATATATATATATATATATATATATATATATATATATGTGTGTGTGTGTGTGTGTGTGTGTGTGTGTGTGTTTATAGAAAATAATATTGTAAATAAAAATTTATAACATAGGGGCCCCGATTTTTAATCTGCCTAAGGCCCCAGAAACCTTAGAGCCGACTCTGTACAGAGACTTAGCCATCCCACCACCAACCACCGCCAGACCAACGCAAAACTGAGATGATGGGGTTTTGGAACTTGAACGAACCATTGCGAAGAGGATCGAATATCCTCATCAACCAACTTTCGCTTACCCTTGTCGGACGGGGGCGCGACTAAAAAGTCAGACAAACAAGAAAGTGTAGAAGAAACCTTCATTGGGTTAATCTAACCATTTGGATCACGTGCACATGCAGATTGGACTGGAGATTGTGGCGGCTGAGACGAGTGATGTGTCTTTCGGTGGCGGTCACAAGGGCTTCCCGTTGTTATGAATTCAATTATAATTCACAAAATAGGTAGAAAATACATAATGGATCGAAAGAAATATTTGAATTATTTTGCACTTCAAGAACTAGGGTTTTGCAGTGCAATTAAAACAAACTTGGAAGGAAAGCTACTCTTATTTTCAAACTAAGTTAAAGTACTGAGATAATCGACAAAAATGAGCACTGCAGTTGTCGTCCTTTTATCGACAATCTTCAACGGAAACACGAAGTGATTCAGGTGCTACGCGATCTAACAAAGTGTGTGGGACTCTATGTATTGTCATCAAAACGGGCATTGTAAAACCACCTCAGCTAATAACTTAAAAGGGTGTTAAATTGATTGATGCAATAACGATTCTTTTAGTTCAAAACGTCGTACCAATCTTCAACAAACTGTTAATTCGTTGTATTCTACTGCGCTTTCCGATGTTGCTTCTTCATTTCGCAAATGTGCCCAATGAACCAACCATTGAACCAAAGCAAATATTGTTTTGTTTGATCATCCTCCTCTCTGGAACTGCTACATGTTGAAGACATATGAGTCGACCATAAAAAAAAAAGAGAAGTCTGTTTTGTTTGTGGCACCCTTTTCCTCGGCTAAGAATGGTTCTAAGTCGAAGAAGAGAAAGAGAAACATTTCCTAGCCAAACAAAAAGAAGAGCAAATAATCGAGTGCACCCAAGGCAAATGAAAACAAACAAGAAGGTGTTGCTTGTCTCCACTTTGAAAAATCGGGCCATGGGCGTCAAAACTGCAAGGCTTGATATGAAGCGTTCTGAAAAAATGTATATTTTTCATAGAAAACTTATATGTTAATTATACTTTATGGGTATTAGATACCGGTTGTTTCCACATCCTTGTAATGATATGCAGCTAATGACAAGAAGTACGAAGCTCGCTCAAGTATGGAGAGTTCTACTTGAGGATCAGAAATGAAACAAAACTTGCCACATAGGCCATTAGAAGAGTTAGCTTAGACTTAGTATTAAGTTCTAGTTTGATTTTGGATGACTCTTTGTTCATTCCTTCTTTGATTAAAAACTTAATTAATTTCTATTCATGTTTTGGATAGGAAAGATTACTTTTTTCATTTGAGAAATGCGATTTGCGTTGTTTTTAAGGCTAACACTATTATTACTGAAGGAGAATTGACTAACCATTTTTATCAAATACACTTAAACGAAATTCCAATTTAGTTAAAATTAACAATAAAACATAAGGGTTATATCTTTAAACCCAACACATCTTTGATATGCCAGACTAGGTCATATCTCTTAAAGATAAATTAATGAGTTAGCTCGTGAGGGATTGTTCAGTCCGACTGACATAAACTCACTACAAACTTGTGAATCATGTCTCAAAGGGAAAATGACTAAGTTGTCCTTCAAGGAAAAAATGGAACACGCAAATTGTCTATTGGATTTGATTCATAGAGAAGTTTGGATCCACTGAATTTTAGTACCATGGTTGGTTTCAACTTCTTCATAACCTTTACTCATAATTATTCAAGGCATGGTTTTGTGTACTTAATGAAGCACATATCTGGACCTTTTGAAAAGTTCAAGAAGTTTAAAAATAAGTTAAGAAACAATTAGGACTAATAATTATGAAACTGCGATCCGATCGTGGTGGTGAATACTTAAGAACTTAATTTTTTAGTACTATCCTAATGATAATGGGCTAATTATTAACAACTAAATTTTTAAACTATTTTAAATATATAAAGCACTTAGGTTTTACATATCCTCGTGTATGACTTAATTAGCTTTGTCGCCAAATTTCGATGCATGGAGAACTAAAAAATATGCGGCTTTTTGATATAGATTTACGTTGATCTTATTCCATATTTTTGTTAGGAAATTTAATATTTCATATCTTTCATAGTTTATTAATTTAGGATATTAATTATTTTAGTTTAAGAATTTTTTTACAGACTTATCACGGCCTAATTTATGTTGTAATGATTCCATTTATTTAGGATTGATTTCGTTAGGTTGAACTAAGTTTAGGGAGCACAAATACAAGCATATATGTAAAAGATTGATTTATGTAAGTTCAAGTTAGGTTTAGGGAGCACAATGTGCTTATATTTATCCCATAATCCCCGCCAAGAACCTTAGAGCTTTTCGCAAAACATACATCTCAACGAAGAAGGCTTTGAAGGGTGTCTGTCAGGAGCAAGTGTACTAACATTGTCGCAATTTCAACATTTTCCAGTTTCTTCTATTATGCCACAAAGAAGATCAACATTTTGCAAGAAGTGTTTAATAGATATTGGGAGAAGTCGATCCGTCGTCTGAAAGAAGTTCTACACTAAGGGAGTCGAAGAGTACATATTGATGAACTGCTATGGGTACAAGAAATTTGAGTTGTGTTCAAGAATAGTGAATAACATAAGAGTTAATAAAATAAGTTTGAGTAGTGCTCACTAACCACCTAGGGTGAAGTTTTAGGTGAATGCTGACAAATTATGGTGCGCGGGCGATGCACATGACTAAGTTCATGGGCATAATTGTCTATTTAAATCAAAATTCTTTAAACCATAATTAATCGTTGATTTTTTCATGTGTTCTTGTTTTTTCTTCTTTCTTTCCCTCAATTTCTTTTCTTCTTTGTAAGGAAACAAATATCTATTCTTGACCTGAACAACATGGAACAAATTTGGCTATTGTTCACCTCACATATAATTAGACCTCAACAACAACCATTTCTCATGCTCTTTTATGCAAGTACTCTACATCTCAAATCTCATCTATTTATATATTAAATCCAATGATTTTTAGTCTCAATCCCTCAAAATGTGTTCTAGAAACTTGACGCAATCTTTCTCCACAACAATCTACCGTCCTAGAACCAAGAGCATAGAGAGATACCCATCCCTTCTTATGGAATGCTTGATAGCCATATCTGCAAAAACTTGCAGGCAACAAAAAATGGAAATCCATTTCAAATTGCATTCAAACTAATTAGTTGGCATTTAGTATGGTAAATCAACAAGGAAATAGAGATATTTGAAGTAAAATTAAAGAATTACATATAATAGTAATTAATGAAAACACAATACACATTAGCTAGGCCGAAATTGGAAAAATTGTGTTGTACTTAGAAAAATAAATAAATTGGTGTGCACATGTGAATTGATTGCAAACGATAAACTAGTTAAAAGGAAAATTAACTAGAAAATGGTTAAATGAATACATGCAAGATAAGTTTTGGTCTAAAAGAAAGTGGGGGTCCATTTTTCTTTTTCTACTACTCCTGCTTCATAAAGTACATATACAAAAAGATACATAGATAAAGGTAAATAGTTGAATTTTTTAAAATAATTATTAATTATTTCTCCTTTTCTTTTTTTGTGGGTCAAACTTTTACAAGAGTTATTAAATGACCAAGCTAGCATCATATACTTGTCTTTAAAGGGGAGCACTTCAATACCTTTGTCCACACAACCAACAAGTGTCCTTGAAACCACTAAAAAATAAGTATGTCAAACTACAATAATATCCAACAAGAAGAGAGTTGGTATTTGCGAAATAACACCCTCGGCATAGAAGAGATCCGTCGAAAATGCAATGGTAACGTAAGCTGTACATTATGCCTAAAAAAATACAGCGACAATTCTGTCGTTGTATATTTTAGGGATTGCGTGCACCTATATCACTTTACTTGTTTTGCGAACCAACGGGTGACCACTGCATCCGGGGCGGTGGTCAGATGTTCTCTTGACCGTGTCCTGGCGAGTCCGCGCGAATCTGGTGTCTGCCACTTGGACTCTTCTTGTTTTTAAAGAGTCTGTGTATCCTAGGCGACCAATGATAATATTTTTGACATAAAAAGATAGAACTGCCCATCGCCTTTCTTTCTCCTCCACACTTTCTTTCATCCCAAACCCTAAAATGTACAACTTGACATATATGATATCCGGAGACATTCTTTCTTACACATATAATTTATATAATGTTATCATGTTGATATTTTCTCCCCCAACCCCACAAAATTAGCACTAAATAGGGAAAACACACACAAAACTCACATATATAGAGACAGAGCCGATCCTGAGGAGGAGTTAGAGATGCCATCACTTAGGACCCCATTTTAATTTGGGCCCCCAAAATTAAATAAAAATAAGCCATATATATATATTAGAAAAAAGCACGTGCCTCGCACGTGTTTAATTAATTTTATAATGTTAATTATGTATGTGATTTAAAATAAAATTTTGTATTAAAATAAAAAAGATGTAGATTATTTATTTTTAACAATGTAACTTGAAAGAACATTTTATATTTATACAAGAAGTGTGGATTATTTAATTGCAATATTTAACTACAAAATTAATTTTATATTGTGTACTTAAAGCAACATGATTTCATAATAATTTACTATGTTGTTTTTCAAAAGAACAACCGTCAAACCAACATAGTTACATAATTTATTGCTCCTTTCTTTTCGAACATGTGTTTTTACATTCATGTTCTCTTAGATATCCAATTTCATTTCAAAACCAATTTAATCATAACAAAAGAAAAATAAAAAAAAATATCATTAAACTTATTCCATATTTTAATTTTGTTCAAATTCTCAAAAAAATCGTTATGACAAATATTTAATATTAAATAGCAAATACAAACATAAAAAGGGAGATTGGTTACTCAAACATACATATAAGGATGCTGGTAATTTGAAGCATTTAACAGTTTCTTGATTTTGTTGCATTACTATGGTGCTAATAAGTTGACCTAGAAAGCAATATCAGGTCTAGTGTTACTTGCAAGATACATTAGTCCCCCAATGGCACTACGATAAGGTACTTCTGGACCAAGTAATTCTTCATTATCTTCTCTATGGCGGAATGGATCTTTCTTTATATCCAAGGATCGAACAACCTTAGGATTACACAAAGGATGAGATTTATCCATGTAAAATCGTTTTAGAATCTTTTTCTGTATATGTGGTCTGATGGATGAAGATTCCATTGAACAAATGCTCGATCTGGAGGGCGAGACAAAATTTTGTCCTTCCGAGATTTTTCATCTCAAATTCTTTCATCAAATAGTTTGCGATCTTTATGAGATCTTCAGGAGTTACCAAAAGATTTAGATCCTCCACATAAACCGCTATGTTAATAGAAAGAGTACCCAATTATCATCATCTGGGTAATGTCGAGTTGATAAAATTTAAACCAAGGAATATAGTACTCATCTTCTTTGTCAGCCTCAATTACCCACCCCTCCCCAGAGCCGTCGGCGGCTGCACATGGAATTAAATTACAAATATATTTTTTAACTTGAAAATATATTATAATTGAATCCTCTGAAATTTTAAATGTTACCCATTCTCCATAAGGACATTTTTGTCTTAAATGAGCTATTTATTGGGACTCCTATGCCGGGGTAAAAATGAGGAATTGGGGATAGACTAAGAAATATTCCACGAAATCTAAAAAAAATATTTATTTTGATACCGTAAGGGTGAACGTGTAAGATGGATACAATCTACACGTGTGGATGCCATTATACGAAAAAAAAAAAGGATTTTTTTGTAATTATACCTCAACTCAGAGATGGTTGTACTCATCTTTCTTTTAGCCTGTCCAAAAATCAAAAACAATTGTTACTTTCTGGTTTATTTATTTTGAAAAATAGAGATGTTCAGTTGAAAAATGAAAAATACGAAAGCAATTACTATAAAGAAAAAGTAGAGAAAATAAAAAACAAAACCATAGAAATATAATAGAAAGAGAAAATGTGCATGCCTTTTCATTATACTATAAAGTGAAACAAAAATTGGTATTATGAATTAGGGGAGAGCATGATACGTTGATTGAAATATCAATAATTTTTTTACTTAACTAACCATAAATAGTATATAGTGTAACTTACTAATTAAGGGTAAAATATGTATTTTTGTTTCTTAACATTTTTGTGCTTCCTATTATGCCCCTTATTACAAAGTTATACCATCAATTAGTTAGGATCAATTGTGTAATAACCAAAATTAAAAAAATAAGTTAACATAGCTTAATAATGTAGATTAAATATCAAATGTCTTTTCATGTGGTATATTTATATTAAGCCAAGAGTTTATTTTCTTCATATTGAATTTTTCTCTACGTATTGAAATTTTCCATGTAATTTAATTTTTATAAAACTACATTTGAAGAGCTTTCCAATCATATCTTATAAGCATATACTTGTAAAACTTTATTTTAAAATAAATTATTTTATTTTAAGTTAAGCATTAGATACCTAAAGTAGTTTCAACTTTTAAATTAGCTCTCATATAATTTTTATCACGTATATTCCACAAATATGAAAATAGAATAATACACACTCAAACGAATTATTATTTACTAATACTATTAATAACATTTATATTATGTTATATTAAAAGTATGATAATCTTTTCATATATTATGATTTATTTTGAAAGTTGAAGTTTATTTTCTTGAATTATTAAATAAAATGTATTTTATATAAAACTCATAATAGAGTTTTTCAGTGACATATCATAAACATGTAAGTGAACATTATCAAGTTAAGTAAGTATTATTTAGAAATAAAAAAATAAAAATAAAAATAAATATTAATAACCAATATATAATAAATATGTCTAAAATAAGATGAAATAGTTGTGAATGACTAAGATTGATTTTAAAATATCGAGGTAAAATAAATTCTTAAATTTAATGTACTTATCGTTATTTATGGATTTTGTTAGTATAAGTGATAATATGATTTAACCATAGTCAATGATGTAAAAAAGCATAAAAACAAAATAAGTTAATAAATAATAATGTATATTAATTACTTTTTAGTATTATAATTTTAATGTTACGGATCTAATAGTACACTACAAAATATACTAAAAAAAAAAAATTTTATTTTTTTTTTGTTAGTGTAATTATTTTTATACATTAAATTTCAACAATGTCTTTTCTTTAGAGTCACATTTCAAGTGTTTTCCAATGATCATAATATTATAAACATTTCGAAAATTTCAGAAATTGCATTAATTTATAATCTCTTGATCCAAATTCGGATATAATGGGATTTTTCACATTGTTTTCACTCTTTTTTCGGAATTTTATAGCGAAATGCATGAACATCCAAAAAAAATTCAGCAAACTGCAATAAATAAAACCTAGAAAAAACAATATGCAACACAAAGTTCCTGATATAAGAAAAATGCTACAGATTCCTTCATTACCAAAAAAATATAAGCTAAATACTTCAAATAGACATATTACTATCAAAATTTTCAGTGATTGTTTTTTATAATATCATTCTATTCGTTTTGTCACTTGCATAACATTTATGAAATTATCATCGATCTTATCATATTTTTTTCATAAAAAAATATTACGAAGACATACTAAATCAAATGTAGTTTCATTTTACGGGTTTTAAAAGTTTCATATAATTTCTTCATTACTAAATATGTTTATTTAATTTACATATTTCGATAAAAGAAAAGTTATAAATTTATAACAAATAAAAAATAATAAATAAAAATATTCTAGAGGTTTGAGATGTAAATCATGAAACTAAATCACACAACTAAAAATATTTTATGGATTATTAGAAAAATATCATTTTCCGATGATCCATAAATCCTAGTCGAATTTGATTTATCTAATAAATGGAATACAAAGTTCCCAAACATTACTTTTGTCTATGTGTCAAATAAAAAAAACCAAAAAAAAAAAAAAGAAAAAGAACAAAGAGAGATCGAGAGAGAGCAGTGTTAAGTGTATATTTATACACTTAATTATACCTATTAATTAGAACTTTTGGTGTGTTTTAACGATAATTGGTGCTTAAAATGGTTATTATTTGTATTTTAGGTGCAAATTGAAGAATTGGCAACTTATGGGGTGAAAACTGCAAATTCGGAGAAAAAGTGGGCCAAAAGTGAAAATATCGAAATTCTGAAGAATTAAAGACCGGACGGCTGTCCGGATTTTAAAGCGTATTCTCGCACGGCTGTCCGGATTGGCGAGGTGGCGCAGTGAAGGAAGTTTAATTACACAAGGAAACCCGCCCTATTATATTTTTGCACCCTATTTAAAAGCCAAAAGCACACAATTAGATGGATCTTTTAATCTTGAGTTTTTATTTTTCATCTTTCTACACGCGATCAAGGAGCACAAGAACGAAGACGAAGACTTGACGAATCTTCATCCTAGTTTTCCTTTTATTTTTATTTCTCGACTTTGATGAATTTTCATATTTTTATTATGCTTTCCGTAGTGAACATGAGTAGCTTAGTTTTTATTCTAGGATTTTGTTGGAACCCTGTGTGGTAATTCGAACCCCTTTTTCGACTTCTATGCAAGTTTTATTCTTCGATTATTTCTTCTATTTTGATCTTATTTAGCGCATGAACGTAGCTAATTTATGTTGCTATGTGTTATTGTTAGAATTGATTGACAGATCGTTTTAATAATTAGAACAGGGATAGAAGAGCCTTCGAGTAGTTTTCACCGAATGTGTGTGTTGATTGCATGTATTATCGTAGACATATAGATAATACCTTAGGTAGCCGTTTACGAGACTTGTTATTTAATGTTTTATTTATACTAGGTTTGCATAGACATATAGTGAATCTTTTAGGAATAATAGACTTATAATACATCGACAGCTGGTTATGAGTAATTTCGTGTCTTGGGTTAATAATCGGGAATCGTAACTTGCATGATAGAAGATTAATTGGGTGAAGAATTATCGCATAGGGGGAAGATAAAATTCTAGATCCGTTTTATATTGATATTTTCTCGTGCTTAATTGCTTTCTTAATTAGTTTAATTTATTTAGTTAAATAATTTGACAACCCTGCGTAGGCTGGATAAAAATCATAATTGTTAGGATTTGGTACTTATGATTAAATAATTTGCGTATTCCCTGTGGGATCGACATCCGACTCTCACGAGTCTACTTTACTACTTGTTTGCGATACGTGCACTTGCGTGTGGGTATTTAGCAACCCAACAAGTTTTTGGCGCCGTTGCCGGGGAATACGGCTAAATTATTTATTTATCCTAATATTAAATTTGAGCCGTTTTTCTTACTTCAGCCATTTTTTATTTATTTAATTATTTAATTATTTTTTTTAGGTACTTTTTATGCGAAGAGGACACGACACGAACTTGCTACCTCTTGATCCCGAAATTGAGCGAACGTTTAGGCAAGCCAGGAGACATCAATGGTTAGCCCAAAACACTCCGGCAACGATGGAAGAAGAGAATAATCGTGGGAGAGATGACCAAGGGCGCCTACCGAATGCGGCAGGGGAAGTCGTTATCGAGCAAGAGCAACGCCAGATAATTAATCCACCACCTCGTCAACGAGCACTGCATGAGTACACCGTCCCAACACTCAATGGGTTCCAATCAAGCATCCAGCAGCCCCCCATTGCAGCCAACAATTTTGAAATTCGAGCGGGACTCCTCACGATGCTCCAAAACAATGGTTTATTCGGAGGATTGGCTCATGAAGACCCACATCTCCACTTGGTCAACTTCCTCGAGAACTGTGATTCACACAAGATGAACGGAGTATCCCCCGAAGCACTGCAACTCCGCCTGTTCAAGCACTCCTTACAAGGCGCAGCCCGAGAATGGTTACAAACTCGCGCACCGCACTCCATCTCGTCTTGGGCCCAGCTAGCACAACTTTTCATGAACACATACAACTCCCCAACAAAAACTGAGAGAATCCGGCGAGAAATTCAAAACTTCATACAAGAAGCCGGTGAAGCATTATTCGAGACGTGGGAGCGGTTCAAACAGTTAGTAAGGAGGTGCCCGAATCACGGACTTCAAGAGTGGCGCCAATTGTAAATATTTTACGATGGATTGCAAGACAACTCGAGAACCGTGCTTGATTCGGCAGCTGGAGGTATGTTCATGAGTTTGACCTACGACGAAGCATACGAGCTCTTGGAACGAATCGCTAGAAATAAATACATGCGGGCATCGAACCGGTCGAATAGCGGAGCAGTCAAGACGGGAGGAATTTTGGAGTTAGACGGAGTCACTGCAATCACGGCCCAATTGGAGAAGCTATCGAAGCAAGTAGCGGCTTTGCAGACTCAGCAAGTCCACGCAGTCCAAGTTCCCGACCAACGCGTAGAAGAAACGGAGTCTCTGAATTATGTGCATGACACCAACCGACAACAGAGGAACCCGTACTCCAACACGTATAATCTGGGATGGAAGGATCACCCTAACTTTGGGTGGGGAGGAAATCAACAAGGACAAAGGCAAGCACCACCTCAAGGTCAACCGCCTAATTATTCACGACCAGCTCCCGGATTCCAAAATCCGCCTGAAGCTCAAGCTCAACCTCAAGGTGGAGATCTCGCAAATATCTTGGCGCAATTTATGATAACCACCCAAGCCTCCATCAGAAATTTGGAAACACAAATGGGTCAACTGGCAACCCAGCTAACCGCGAGACCATCAGGAGCACTGCCGTCAAATACAGAAGATCCTCGGAAGAACAACGTCGAGCAGTGCAACGCTGTGAGTTTAAGGAATGGGAGACAATTGGAGGAAGCCCCACGAAAAGAGAAGCAAAACACGGTGAGTGAGAAGCCGAGCGTGATAGAGGAAAAAGAAGCAACTCACGAAGAACCACTATCATCTCCAGTGAAATCACGAGCCCCTCCAATTCCATATCCTCAGAAGCTTATAAAGAAAAAGCTCGATGCCGATTATCAAAGATTTTTGGACAAGCTGAAGGAAATCCAAATAAATATCCCGTTCATTGAAGCCCTTCAAAAGATGCTAAAGTGGGTGAAGTTCCTCAAGGATCTCGTGACAAAGAGGAAGAAATTGCAAGGGAACGAGATGATCCAACTCACGGAACAATGTAGTGCAATTCTTACACGGCCCCTCCCACAAAAACTCGGCGATCCAGGTAAGTTCACTATCCCTTGTACTATAGGAGGTAAAAATTTTAGATCGCTTATTGATTTAGGTGCTAGCATTAATCTTATGCCTTATTCCACTTATAAAAATCTTGGGTTAGGTGAGATTGAACCTACGGCTATAACTCTTCAATTAGCCGATAGGTCTTTGGTTTACCCAAAAGGTATTTTAGAGAATGTGCTAGTAAAGGTGAACAAATTTATCTTCCTGGTTGATTTTGTTGTACTCGATATAGATGAAGATAGGGAGATACCTCTTATTTTAGGGAGACCGTTTTTAGCCACTTCGAAAACTCTAATTGATTGTGCTAGTGGTGATCTTACAATGACGGTGCATGATGAAACGATCAAATTTAATGTTTTTTATGCTAATAAAAATCCATGTGAGAATAATGAGTGTTTTACTATTGAGCTTATGGATTTTACAAATCATGAAAAATTTGATGTTTCAACTTTGGACCATGGGAAAGCATCGTTGAGTGCAGGAGATGACGACGGAAAAGGGAATCGGAAAGAACACATTTATTGTGCGGACTCAAGTTCAACTCCTCCGAGAGATAGTCAAAAGAGTTGGGGCGCCAACGGTGATGAACGTGCAAGGAGGATGTGGCCACCTAAAAAATCAAACGAGCATCATCGGGGAGAGGAATTCAATCGCCAAGTGACTTCGGTCACGTTAGCTTGAACAAAGAAGCAGACAAAGTCCGGCTGAAGACTGTAAACTTAGCGCTTTTCGGGAGGCAACCCGAGCTTTCGTTTTTTTTTTTTTTTTTTTTTTTTTTTGTATTTATTTTATTTTATTTTATTTATTTAGCTTGTTAGTGTTAGTTCTTATTTTATTTCAGCTTTAAAAAAAAAAAAAAAATTTAGGGGCACTAATAAGAAGTTTTTATTTTTCAGGGACCTAATTGCAATTATTCACACGGCCGTGCAAGAAAGAGGCAGGAATCTCACACGGCCGTGTGAGATTTCGGGGAAGCTACTGCCCAAAATCGCAATTTGGCGCGGCCGTGCGGATTTAAGGCTTAAATCTCGCACGGCCGTCCGAGAGTTCAAGGGGCTACTGCCCAAAACCGGTAATTGGCGCGGCCGTGCGGATTTCAGGCTTAAATCCCGCACAGCCGTCCGAAAGAAAAAAAAAAAAAAAAAAAAAAAAAAACGGGTTGTTTTAAATAAAATTCTCCACACCCTAATTTTCACAATCTCACATCCTTCCTCTCCCCCAATTCGAACCCCCACCTTCCTCTTTCAAATTTTTTTTCTTTTCTTTGGCAAATTTCACCGAAATTCCACCAACTACACACACATACTACTAAATCTTGGTGATTTCTTGTTGATTTGTGCAGGGAGGATTCAAGCAAGGTGCAAATTTCTCCACACACCCATTCCACCAAGAACGCCCACAAAGTGTTCGACGAATTGCCAAAGTCAAGTTTGGGGGAAATTTTGCACACCAATTCACTCCAAATCTCCTCCACAAGCATTCTCAAAGTATGGAGAAACGAGGACGTGATGGGGAGGGCACTTCACAGGGCGAAGGCACTTCAAAAGGCAAGGGGAAGGGCAAGAAAACCGACCAAATTCCGACCCCCGACGACGACGCTTTTTGTGTCGAAGGCGCCAGTGCTCGTTTCGAGAAGCAAAAGGTGAAGAAACTAGTGACGGAGCATGCCTATGAGATCACCCTTCCACAATTTGCCCCGTTACATCAAGAATTCATACGACGAGGGTGGCAAGCACTATGGGAACCGGAGGGGTCGATCAACTTATCATTAGTCCGCGAGTTCTACGCTAACACTCGTATCCTCCTAACAACGGATCGGAAGTCGAGCACGGTTCGAGGAAAGCAGGTCGATTATTGTGCCCAAGCAATCAACGCCTTATATCACCTCCGCCATACACCATTCAATTGGGAGCAAATGAAACTCGCGGTTACAAGAGATCAAATCGCCGAGGTGTTGTGCGATGGACCCCCAATTTGGTCCAACCTCTCAACCGAAGAAGCGTACGAGTTGGAGTGGAAATGCATCAACCAAGTAGGCAAGGCGTGCCTTACGTTCATATGTGCCAACCTCATTCCCACCCGCTCGTGGACTCACGTGGACCCCGAACGGTGCGCTCTTGCATACTACATCCTCAAGGGCACACCGATCAACATAGGCGAAATCATAACCGAACGTTTTTGGATCTCCATGGTCAACAATGCCAAAGGGTTTTATTTCCCTTGCCTCGTTACCGGGCTATGCAAGAAGGCGAAGGTCCCAACCAAACCGACGGATATTCTCACACAAATTCGGAAGCCAATGAATAATCTCGCGCCCCGACAATACAAGGCACCCATCCAAGATGGCGAGCAACCCGTCGATAACCAACCACTAGCTCCACCCGAGGGTCCAAGTACAAGTTCGGACCGGCGATTTCAAAGAAGAATGGAGCAAGAGTTGGTGATCACGAGAAATCGGCTTGCAACGGTGGAGCACAAAGTGAGCACAATCGAATCCCTTCAACGATGGTCGGGGAAGATGCTCCAAGCCATAGTGCGCCATTTGGTGTGCGGTACTCCCGAGTGCGCCGAACCGGCTCCGTTGCCCGCACCGATTCTTGAGCCGGTACCCGAGCTTTTGGATGACGAGGAGGATGGTGATGCTCATGCGCAAGGTGGCGTTGGTGAGCAACCCGATGATGGTCCCGACGTTTAAACAGGTGTTTTCTATCCTTAAACTCCGGGCGAATCACATTGAGGGCAATGTGAATTTTAAGTTTGGGGGTGGTTAAATACTTGTTTTTCTTTTATGTGCGTTTTTATTTATGTTTTGCTTGTTAGTTTGCATGAAAAAAAAACTTTTGTTCGATGCATCGATGAACTATGATGATGGGAGATGGTCAATGTTTGATGATGAGATTACTTGTTTTATGTTGATAAGGAGTATGTATTCGTTTAGCTTTCGATTCAACGGAACGTAGAAGTGAATTATTGCTAGGAATCACACCTTGTGCATTGCTTTGGTTGAATGTTTTGCATTTTAAGTTTGGAATTTATTTGTGCTAAATCATGCTTTGTTCGGTTTTAAATCTCACCTTAGGACATTTATGATACGAAGTGTTGGGTAGTAAGTGATTTGGGATATGATGTGGGCCTTCTTTGAACCGTTTGAGCCTTTCAAGCCTACCCTTTTTGTTGAATTTATCCTTAGAACCTTGATTTGAGCCTCGGAGAAAAGGTGTTCTTTCTTTTAGCCAATATGTGGAATGTAGAAAAGTGGAGATTGTTGAATAATTATCCCTTGGAGGTCGATCGAAAATTCTTATAAAATCTTTCTTCTTCAAAAAAAAAAAAAAAGAAAAAAAAGAAAGAATAGATATATATTTGCATCTTTATATATATATATATCTAAATTCTTCGAGTCAAAAAAAAAATATATATATATTAATATATATATATATATATTTAAAGAAAAAGAAGAAGAAGAATAGATTAGAAGTGAGAAATAAGGACTAGTTGTGAATTGGGTTGAAAACTCGATCCATTGCCTAAAAGGCAAAAGTACTGATGTGTGAATTTTGGAGAATCGAGTTTATTAACGTCCCTAGAGGTGAATTCATTGTTTCAAACGCCTATCTTTAAAAATTCAGCGTAATCACCTCAATTCAAGAAAAATTAGCCACACATACCCATATTACCTACCTCGGACCAAAGAGCCTAACAATTGAAAGCCACAAAGTCCCAATGATCCCAATAGCTTAATATTCAATATTAGTTGAGTAGAATAATTTGGTGAGTATTTGGAGTCAAATATATGCATGTAAGTATAATTTTTTTCTATCTTTAACTTGCAAATATTGGATACTTGAAGCGATTGTATGATTTGTGGTTTTTGGTAATAGTGAGTGACTAAGTACCGTTGAATGTTAAGCTTGCGAATACCTAGGAATTATCATCATAATTGCAAGTTCTGAAAACACGAAGTTGACCAATCGATCTATGTAATGAGATGTATAGTCGTGTTTTGTGCTCTGAAATTGATTTTACTTGAGGACAAGCAAAAGTTCAAGTTTGGGGGTGTGTTAAGTGTATATTTATACACTTAATTATACCTTTTAATTGGAACTTTTGGTGTGTTTTAACGATAATTGGTGCTTAAAATGGTTATTATTTGTATTTTATGTGCAAATTGAAGAATTGGCAACTTATGGGGTGAAAACTGCAAATTCGGAGAAAATGTGGGCCAAAAGTGAAAATATCGAAATTCTGAAGAATTAAAGACCGGACGGCCGTCCGGATTTTAAAGCGTATTCTCGCACGGCCGTCCGGATTTTAAAGCGTATTACACAAGGAAACCCGCCCTATTATATTTTTGCACCCTATTTAAAGGCCAAAAGCACACAATTAGATGGATCTTTTAATCTTGAGTTTTTATTTTTCATCTTTCTACACGCGATCAAGGAGCACAAGAACGAAGACGAAGACTTGACGAATCTTCATCCTAGTTTTCCTTTTATTTTTATTTCTCGACTTTGATGAATTTTCATATTTTTATTATGCTTTCCGTAGTGAACATGAGTAGCTAAGTTTTTATTCTAGGATTTTGTTGGAACCCTGGGTGGTAATTCGAACCCCTTTTTCGACTTTTATGCAAGTTTAATTCTTCGATTATTTCTTCTATTTTGATCTTATTTAGCGCATGAACGTAGCTAATTTATGTTGCTATGTGTTATTGTTAGAATTGATTGACAGATCGTTTTAATAATTAGAACAGGGATAGAAGAGCCTTCGAGTAGTTTTCACCGAATGTGTGTGTTGATTGCATGTATTATCGTAGACATATAGATAATACCTTAGGTAGCCGTTTACGAGACTTGTTATTTAATGCTTTATTTATACTAGGTTTGCATAGACATATAGTGAATCTTTTATGAATAATAGACTTATAATACAACGACAGCTGGTTATGAGTAATTTCGTGTCTTGGGTTAATAATCGGGAATCGTAACTTGCATGATAGAAGATTAATTGGGTGAAGAATTATCGCATAGGGGGAAGATAAAATCCTAGATCCGTTTTATATTGATATTTTCTCGTGCTTAATTGCTTTCTTAATTAGTTTAATTTATTTAGTTAATTAATTTAACAACCCTGCGTAGGCTGGATAAAAATCATAATTGTTAGGATTTGGTACTTAGGATTAAATAATTTGCGTATTCCCGTGGGATCGACATCCGACTCTCACGAGTCTACTTTACTACTTGTTTGCGATACGTGCACTTGCGTGTGGGTATTTAGCAACCCAACAAGCAGTAAAGTGCAAATATATTAATTGGATGTATTGATTGCAATATACATAAATTTTTACGTACATAACAATATGTAATATACATAGATATATAATAACTTACTAATAAGGGTAGAATAGGTATCACAAATAAGTTAAGAAACATAAAACATTAATGCTTTTAAAGGTAGGGAGATGTATATAGAAAATAATATTGTAAATAAAAATTTATAACCTAGGGGCAGAGCTTTTCGCAAAACATACATCTCAACGAAGAAGGCTTTGAAGGGTGTCCGTCAGGAGCAAGTGTACTAACATTGTGCCTGTTTCAACATTATACAGTTTCTTCTATTAGGCCACAAAGAAGATCAGCATTTTGCAAGAAGTGCTTAATAGATATTGGGAGAAGTCGATCCGCCGTCTCAAGGGAAATTCTACACTGAGGGAGTCCAAGAGTACATACATATTGATGAACTACTATGAGTACAAGAAGTTTGAGTTGTGTTCAAGAATAGTGAATAACATAAGAGTTAATAAAATAAGTTTGAGTAGTGCTCACTAACCACCAAGGGTGAAGTTTTAGCTGAATACTGACAAATTATGGTGCGCGGGCGATGCACATGACTAAGTTCATGGGCATAATTGTCTATTTAAATCAAAATTCTCTAAACGATAATTAATCGTTGATTTTTTCCTGTGTTCTTGATTTTTCTTCTTTCTTTCCCTCAATTTCTTTTCTTCTTTGTAATGAAACAAATATATCTATTCTTGACCTGAACAACATGGAACAAATTTGGCTATTGTTCACCTCACATATCCTTAGACCTCAACAACAACCATTTCCCATGCTCTTTTATGACAAGTACTCTACATCTCAAATCTCATCTATTTATATATCAAATCCAATGATTTTTAGTCTCAATCCCTCAAAATTTGTTCTAGAAACTTGACGTAATCTTTCTCAACAACAACCTCTTCGACGTCAGTCCTCTACTATGTGTAATTAATTTATATGCTATGATAAAATTAAGGAAAAATTATAGCCAACCCCTGAGGTATGACCAAATTACGAAAACCCCCTCTTTTTGAGGTAATTAGAGTCACCCGCTCCTTTTAAATATTTTTACATAAAATTTATGTAATTCGGTTATTTACCGAACCAAATCGTACATTAAGTTCGGTAAACAGTATGAAATGTTGGCCTACCGAAATTTCGGTTCGATTTTACCGATTTAACATTCTTAAATTTACCTCTGGAGGAGTATTTTTGAAAGACAATACATAGTTGAGGGGGTGGCTATAATTACCCAAACAGAAGGGGGTTTTCTTAATTTGACCATAACTCAGGGGTGGTCGTAATTTGCCCTAAAATTAATGGTAACATCCTTTCAGTGTGGGAAACTTGGAATAAATGAAGTTTTGTTCCTTAATAATCAGCCCATGGGGTATATACTTGAAGGACTTGGGATGTGGAATGGTTTGCAGATTTTGAATTTGAGTTGGATTTTTCGATGGGTTATTTGCCTGATTATTTGTCTTGTTCGAGTAGGATTGAGGTTCTTAGCTTCGCGTACAAGCTGTTGGGGCCGAAGGAGTTGCTGGATTTAGTTTGTTCTTTGAGGTGGCTCTTGAAAATTGACGAAGGATGCATTTTGTTTTCTCTAATTTGAACAAGATTACAACAAATTGTTCTTCAAACACGAGTTATATTTTGTTTATGAGAATAAGAGAATGAATTGGGAGCGAGAGAAAGAAGAAGATGAGAAGAAATAGAGGATTTAAAGATTGATAATTTGAAAAGACAATTTTCCCCTTAAAATAGTCATGTGCAATGCAAAGGTTTTCAATTATGTTCAAATTGGTGGAAAATGAAGTATATATGGCAATCAGTTGCAAAATAACGAGTTCGGTTGCGAACGTCCAACTTTTATTTGTTAAGGTGGCAAAGCGAAAAAATGGCCCGAAGTACTTTAATATATAATTTACATTTATTTCATCCATGAAATCCTAACTTAATCAATAATGCACATTGACCCCAATTTTAAAAAAAAATATATCATATTAACTCACATTTTCACAACTTTTTGGAAGTTGTTTTTTCTCTCAAGAATTTGTTTTTTTCCGACCGCTGACAGACGTTGATTTTCCCCTCCTTATTTTTCTAATTATTTCCCGCCGTTGACCGGTCAACACAATAATATTATTGTAATCTTATTGTCTTACACAGTAATGTTGTTACTGTGTTCACAGTGACATTGATATTTTTAATTTTTATTTAGTAAGATTATTGCGTTAACAATGTGTTAACAATAATATTAACACGGTAAGGTTATTGTACTAGCAACAATATTATTGTGAACACATTAATAATAGTATTAACAAAGTTAGATTATTGTATGAAATAGTAATATTGCAATCTAATACAATAATATTACTAAATGACGGTCATTGTTGGTCAAATAGCTATAAATAAAATTGGAAAATTAAAAACTTCAATGACAGAGACCGACGGTGATAGTCAAAATTTCGATCAAAATTGTGTCAGGGGTCAAAATCTGTTTATTGGTGAAATTCAGGTTAAGTTGGAAATCATGAAATTTGGGTTAAATTATAGCTTTTCAAATGGTTTGGGGTAATTTTAGTGTATATGAGAGAGTCTTCCTTAGTACTCCTTCAGTTTTATTTTTCCCACATCAAGTGTCACTTTAGAGTTTCAATATAGCACAATTTATTTTTCTCCAACTCTACCCCAACATAAATGACATTAAAACAACAATAAAGAGAAATTGAAAAACTCAATGGGGATAATTTTGCTAAACAAGAAACTTTTTCTTCTAAAATCAATGTTGTTGTTGTTGTTGTTGTTGTTTTTAATAACTTTCTTAACTAGTCTGCATTGTCCTTAAACGGAGGAGGCAAATGAGTGTTCCATGAGTGGATATATTTGCAAACAAAAATAATAGAATGTTTATTTTTTTAACTAAGTGACATTGTTATATATTTTTTTTGCAAATTGCCCAATATTATAATAGTAAAAAATTCATGAAAACATAAATCGTATATTTTTCGAAATGCAAAAAAAAAAACCCGAGTAATTTTGTGTTTTCACTACCAATCAACGGGTAAATAGTTAATGGTTTGAGTTTGTTATGTGAAACATTTAATAGGGGGATTTTAGCTAGTTTTTTTATAACATGAACTTGTTTAAGGCTTATATATGGATAGTGTTTTCACTTTACTCCAGAATAATCGATAGATATCTGAAAGTCTTACGCGATGTCAAATTTCAAACTAAAATCCCAAATTAAAATTGTTAATCTGGATTTGACAACAATAGTCCACATATAGGAGATATGGGTATGGCGGCCCACAATCAAATGTTATGGGCGCTTGTATGTTGAATGCACTGTAAAGCTAGAGTTTGCATTATTGCTGAAACCAATAAGTTTCAGGAGAACTGGCAGCACATGAGTTCCTATAAGTAGTACAAGAGCCAAGGGTTGGGGCGAGTCCACCCTTGGGTAAGGGTGGACTCCAGCCCTCCCTCAATTAATATGTGTTTCCCTATATTAGAGCATCTTCAACCGGTTTACTTTTCCTTTTTTCCCCTTATTTTTTTAATTGGTCACAAAAAAATCCTAAAAAAAACAAGGGCGCTGCCCCCGAACCCTCGAAAATTTTAATTCATTATGTAACAAATTCCTGGCCAAGGTCACGAGTTCGATTTGCGGCTTTTTCGACACCAAATAGTTTTAAGGTTGCAGCTATATGCAAGACTAATTTCCACTTGTGCAAGGGCAAATTAAAATTTTTCATGTATAAATACTATAATACCCTTACTTGTTAAAAAAAATTAAAAATTCCAAATGTGCAAAACAAAAAACTCAAAAATACAAAAAAACATATCACAAAACTACAAGACCAACTCTCATCTTCTCCATCTTCGAAAACCCACAAAATCTTTCTCCTTCCTCCTCCATAAACCCACAAAACCTAAACATTCAAAATCATCAAAACTCAACAAATCCTACAAAGATGGCAAGTATGGAGTCAGAAGACATCAAAATAGAAGATTCTACGGTGGAAGAACCCAATAAAGTACGCATTTATGTATTTTTGTAGCTAGAATATCGATTTTGTCGATATTGGAGTACAAAATCGACACCTTAGTGTCGAAATTTAACTGTTAGCAAATTAGTCCAAATATACTAAATTTTGACATTAAGGTGTCGAATTTATGGACATATATTCAACACCTTAATGTCAAAATTTAGTTGTTTCATATTTTTATTAACTATCTATTTTCCAATTACTTTTTATTTCAATATTCATTTATTTTTATAGCAAAAGGCGATTGCTAAGACGCGGCTTATTGTCCAAATTCATCCAGAGTTTAAAAAATATGTACAAGACATCAAGAACGTCGCATCAAGAGCGGCGGTCGGCGGCGGAGCTTGGGCGTAGGTTAGGGTTTGGGGGGGAGGGGGGGGGGAGATTTAAGGGTATATTTGTTATTGCATCTTAATAAAATAGAATCTTATGTAATATTTCTTTAATTTGGTCTTGTACAAGTTGAATTAATATTGCATACGGCCGCAATCATAGTTTTAATTCTTTTGAAATATTACAAGTAATAGTTTAGTTATGATGTAAGAAAATGAGTTGGCTCGAATACAAAAGAAATTTCCCACCAAGAGAAGTGTGTGATAAAAGGGAAAAAAAAGGTTACTACTATTACTAGTACCTAGGCACATGAAAACGAGAGGGAAAAGGGGAAAAAAGAGAGATTATTGTTTGTGGAGATGCAATAAAGAGAGAGAGAGTATGCGTGGGTTGTCGTTTCCTTCCCAATACTCTCTCTCTCTAATTTCAATTTTTTCATCAAACATTTACATTACAACAAGGCCCCCATTACCTCTCCACTAACCTTTTCCATACCCCCTCTCTCTCTCTCCTCTTTCTCTCTCTACATATAAATCCCAAATAAATAACCTCTCTCTCTCTCTCCTCTTCACATATCCCATCCCCACCCCAGCTGTATGTGCGCTATACATACATACATATATTTACACGCACAACTCACAACTTCTCGAATTCACCGATCAATTAAGGTTTATATCATAATTTATTATTTTTTATTTTTTTTAATTCATCAATAATCTGATTTTTTTTTTTTGCAGGCCTAAAATAAAATCGGAGTTTGATTCAGAATTGAAAGGATAAAAGAGCAGTTATGGTGGAGGCGTCGTCGTCAATTTTGAATCCGGATACGAATCCCCACGCATCTCGCACCAAGCGGAGAAAAATCGGGCCGGGCTCAGCGGCCCGATCTCAGGCGGAGCCGCCGTGCCGAACCAGGTGGAGAACCGAAGCCGAGCAGCAGATCTACTCGTCGAAGCTCGTCGACGCGCTCTGCCACCTCCGCCGCGCCGATTCTTCCGGCGCCACCGTTCGCGACGCGGCGGACCGAGTCCTCGCCGTCTCCGCCAAGGGCAGAACACGCTGGAGCCGGGCCATAATGAGCCGCCGGCTCAGCCTCCGGCTTTCTCAGATCAAGAAGAAGCACAGGAGAGCCGCCGCTAGACCGGATTCCGGGTTGAAGAAGGCGGCGGCGGGTCGGAAGAAACTGCCGCCGCTGGAGAGGAAAGTGCGGGTGTTGAGCCGGCTGATTCCAGGCTGTCATAAGATATCGCTGCCGAATCTTCTGGAAGAAACGACTGATTATATTGCGGCTTTGGAAATGCAAGTCAAAGCTATGACTTTTATCACGGGACTCCTCAACGGCGGCGGCGGCGGCGGCGGCGGAGGTGGAGGTGGAGGCGGAGGCGGGTCGTTGAACAATAGCGACCAGTAATTAGTTCACGTTAGGGGGGTCTACTTTATTTTGGCGTTTACCAATTTTTAATTTCAAAATGCTTATTTATTGTGTGAATAATTGAGAAGGTTATTGATTAATTTATTCTTGTGGATATATATATTTTCTTGGCCAAATTACGAAAAAACCCCCTCTTATTTGGGTAATAACAGCCACCCTCTTTTTAAATATTTTTACACAAAATTTATGTAATTCAGTTATTTATCGAACCAAATCGTATATTCAGTTCGGTAAACAGTATGAAATGTTGGCGTATCGAAATTTTTGTTCGACTTTACCAATATAACTAATTACCAAACATTAGCGGGATTTTCATAATTTAACCATAATTCATGGGTGGCCGTAATTTGCTTATATTTCTTTTATCATTTTTCAATTTATTTTTAACATAATTTATTTATTTGTGCATCGATTTATATTGGTCAAATGAATTGAATCAACATGCCAACTAATATGATGGTATAATAATGTTGAGTCTATTCATTTGATTCCCATAAAGCTTTGTTCTTGCTTGTTTTTAAGCTCTTTTAGGTGGAATATTTGGTAAACAAATAGTTGAATGAATAACAAATACAAAATATTTTATTCATGTTGGGTATTCGTTTGATTTATACAGGTAAATAAATATGAAAGAAAAACATTAATACAGAGAATTAAATACACTTTACATCCATTCATTTATAAAATACCCCATGAAATATCAAAATCTTCAAAAAGAATATTGAAGTTAACATCACATTTGCATCCTTATGTAAAAGCTATGAATATACCTGATTTTGTCCTTGTAGCTTTTATTTAGCGATATTATTGTGATGTTAACTTCAAAGGTTTTTACAAGATTACAAAGTTGACAGGTAGAAAGTATATGTAACACTAATAGTAATATATTTTACAACATATATTTCACATGCATGCAGTGGTGAGTCTAGAAATTTGTTCCAGGGTGAGCTTAAATTTTCAGGGGTTCGGGGGCAACGACACTGAATTTTTTTAAGAATTTTTGTGATAAAATCAGAAAATAGGAAATGAAAAAAAAAGAAAAAAAAAACTAACTTTAGAGTTTTTTTTTTTTTTTTTTTTTTTTTTTGCACTTATTTGAATTTTGGGCGGGCTAATTAATAAAAATTGAGATTTTTTTTTTGCATTAATTTGGATTTTGAGTAGGCTAAGTAATAAAAAATGGGGATTCTTTTGCATTAATTTAAATTTTAGGTGGACTAATTAATAAAAATTGAGTGAACTATATAGATATATAGTATAATATAGGGGGAAATTGTAAATTGAGGGTGGGCTTGAGTCCACCCTTGCCTAAGGGTAGACTCCCCCTGCTTGCATGCCCTTTGCTACAAAACATTACTAAGATCCTTATGAGCAGACTGGGGCCTCATTTGCCTCATATTATTTTTTCATCTCAGAGTGGGTTTGTTCAGGGTCGGTTAATTAGTGAAAATATTTTATTGGCACAGGATATGGTCCACTCGATTTTGCCTCGTTGTCCGAATCAGAATCTCATTCTTAAGATAGGCATGGCGAAGGCCCATGATAGGGTTCAGTGGCAATTCTTATTTCAAGTGCTCGAGTTCATGATATTTCCGGTTGTTTCCGTTCATGGATTCGACGATGTGTTTCCTCGTGTCAGTTTCCTTACTGATCAGCATGTAATTAACGTGTTATTTTGTTTCGACTCGGGGTCTTAGAACACACTCTCACCGACTCTCTATGTGATTGCCGCTGATTACCTTTCAAGATGTCTCGAGTCCCTTTTACCGCCGTTGTTCGGGTATGCTTAATTCTACTAGAGATGGTAACCCCATTTCTCATTTGGGTTATGCGGATGTCGAATGATGTGATTACTGTTGGTACATGTTATACTTCTGGCCCGAAGAAGCTTAGAAATTATCATGATCAGTATTGTCGTACGTCGAGTCAATTGATTAGTGAAATAATGTCTAGCATTTTGTTGAATGTAGGTTTTACACTCAAATTATATTCTATAACGAGAAATTTCGTTAGATTTTATCGAGTATATGGTGCTCAATGACTTTTTTATGTGTTTCAGCAAGTTCGAAAATTGGACATTAGAAAGGCAAAACGGGTACTAATTGAAAAGACGTCCAATTGAGAAAAAAATGCAAACCCAGTCTCACATTTTGGGACGGTCATTCCAATATTGACCTGGAAACTAGGACGGCCGTCCAAGCCGGTGAAGGAAGAAAGCAACCCACGCATTTTGAGATGGTCGTCCGAGAATCTGTACTTAAATTCGGCGGGCCATCCGAGACCTCGAATCTGCACATAAAGAAAGTTTTAATTGCACAAGGAATCTCTTACCTTCTTGATCAAGTCTTGACCACTATATAAGAGCAGTCTTTCGGCACAATTTGGGGGACTGAAGCACGAAGTTTTAGAGCAACTAGCAACGTGCGAAGAACTAATATTCATGAAGACTCAAGCATAGTTTTTTTTTTTTATAAATTCTACTTTGTTTATCGTAGGAATTATGAGTAGTTAAGTTTTTATTTATAGGATTTTATTCGAACCCTGTATGGGATTTGTGAACCCTTTTTCCTGATGTATGCAATATGTAAATAATTCTTCTACTTGTTTTATTAAGTGCATGAGATTAGTCACTTTATGCGCTTATTGCTATTATTATATTTACATCAGAAGATTGGTTTAATAATTAGGACTGTGTCAGAAGAATATTCGAGTCAAATCGGCATGTGTTATCATAGGAATATAGTTAACACCTTCGTTAACCATAATTGAAATTTATGCTTAATACTTTATTTTTGTTTGAATCCCATACGAATATAGTAGTTCGGTCTTCAATAATAGAATCGTAATACACGTGGAGTGGGTTGTGATTAAATAGCATCATAGGTTAATATATGGAGTTAATAAGTTGCATACTTGAGGGGAATTGTGGAGTCAATAAACACACACGGGGAAGATAAAATCCTATGTTTGTTAAATTTGACAAATTTTCATGTTTACAGCTTGCTATGTAATTTGCTTTTGATAATCGAGTTTAGTTACAAGTAAGAATAAATCAAATCAAATTCGACTGTGTGGAGTGGGTACAAACATAATTGGGAGAGTCTAACACTTATATTAAATAGTTAAATATTCTTTGTGGAATCGATATTAGACCTTCTTGTTCACTATTGTTTGTACAATATGTGCACTTGCGTATAAGTATTTACTCCAACATATTGTCATGTTGAGTTTCGTTAAGGCCTCCCCTTTTTTCTCCCCGATGATATTCTTCTTCTACTTCTAAACCTTCAAAAGAGTTTGTGTGCACTTGCATAATCATCAGTTCCTGAGGTATGTTAGCAATATTTAAAGAATCAACGACTGCATCTCGATCCTTTAAATCTACATCTGGTTCAACATGGTAATTCAGTTTGTCCACATCTGAATCTTCGGCATTGATCACTAGCTACTCTAAGATTTCTTGCACATTGGACGGCGCGGAATCGACCCTCTTAGATTACGAATCAGATTCAAGATATGGCGTAGTCCACGTTCATCAAGAGTCTGGCGTATTTGGATGTCGTCGTTTGTCCGTTGCTCGTAAACGGTTTTTTTTTTTTTTTTTTTTTTTTTTCGGGCGGACTCTACCATCGATTTGCTCTTTACTCAGATTTTTTTTCGTGATCCCGAGCGGGATTTTGGCAGCAACCCGACTTTGACAGGAACCCGATGCTTTCTACATGAACCTATTGCGTGACTTAGAAGGCCACAGTTGTAACAAATGTGTGTTGCCCTCATGTTCGATCTTTTGCCACCAACCAAGTTCTTACGATGCTCAAACCCATAACTTCAAAAGTAAAGGGCTAGAGACATCTGCTTCTATACAGAATCTAGCATACATTGAGTATCTAAAAGCCAAAGTACGGTCATCTTAAAACCGTTCGAGGGGTACGGTCATCTTAAAACCGTTCTAGGGGTGCAAGTTGGAACGGAAATTCCAATTTCCGCCGGTTATTATCCGAAAAGTTTCGATGTTGGATCAACTTTTTTTCATTCCGACTTCTGAAATTCTTATTTTCGAATTTTTCCGAATATTTTGGATTGGAATATGGAATTATATTAAAAAAAAATTGGAATTTCTGATCCGATTTAATTTCCAAAATTAATTCTGAAAAGTTCTGATTTTTTTTTTCCGGAAAGTACACCTATAAATAATATATGGGACAATTATAGTTTTCACCCCTCAAATTTGTGCCGATATCACATTTGGTCCCTCAGTTTTCAATAATTTAACATTTTTTGTCATTTTCGTCAATTTACCGTTAGTTCGTCAGTTAAGGCAGTGATGGGCACATGCTTGATTCCGTTAGTACTAACAGAAAATTGACGGAACGGACTGAAAGTATTTAATTTCTAAATCATGAGGAAACAAATGTGTTTTTGTGAATATGGGGACCAAATGTGAAATTGGTGCAAACTTGAGGGATAAAAGCGTTGTTTTCCCAATAATATATAATTTTATATTATATGGAACTTATTTTAATTTTTCATTTTGTATTCTGAAACAGTGATTTGATTTAAGTTTTGTTTTAGAATTTTGACATATTGAATTGATGTTAAAAGTTTTATCGGATATTATGATGTGGTTTATTTTTATTTATTTTTTGAATTGAAATTTGATAGGTATTAATTTTAGTTTTATCGACGTGGATGTTCTTATTTTGGAAAATTATGGAATTTTCAGAAAATTCCCTCTAAGGTTTGATATTTGAAACTTGTGTGATTTCCGAAATTTTTCGAAATTCCGAAATTTCTGGGCCTTTTGGAATTATAATCAATTTTAGATTTCGAAAATTTTGGAATTGTAATTGAAAAACTGATACGTATGATTTGTTCCCTCGGTGAATTTGAGCTAGGCCCATGGAATTAAGTTTTACTACAAATCAACTCATCCTTTAACTTTCATTTCAAATAAACCCGCAAAAAAATCAATTTCCAAAATAACCCTAAATATTGAGATAAGCCCAACCCACCCCATCTCATTCCACCCGCCCACCAGGCCGATCTGACCCAATCCGGCTAGGTTTTTTTATTTTTTATTTTTTATTTTTATTTATTTATTTATTTATCCGGTGGCGGGTTGTTCGGAGCTCCAGTTAGTTGACTGAGCATTAGTTAATGTCAACATTAGTTAACATTTAACAATCCATTTTTTTTTTACTTTTTTCTTTTTTTCTTTCTTTTAATTTTTTTTGCGGTGGTGGGTCGTTGGAACTCTGGTTAGCTGACTCAATATTAGTTAACTTCAACATTAAATAATTTTAACATCGGTAGATAGTAAAAAAAAAATTAATAATTTGAAATTAATAAATAAAAACAATAATAATCCAAATAAAATAAGATAAAACAAACACTAATTACGGTTTGAAAGGGTAAAATGATATAAGCTAACTATTCGGGTTTATATTAAATGAAACTTAAAATTAATAGGATTTACTCAAGAATATAAAAATGTTTTGGCTTATCCTACACTATGCAAGCTCATTTAGGGTAAATAACTATTTTCATATATATAAATTAAGGGTAAATAATAAATAGGTGCATGACAATACCACTTAATTAAAAAAAGGACATCCAACTTTTTTGTCTTGCAAATAAATCCACCTCATTTAAATTTATTTGCAAATAAGAAAAACCCTTTTATATATACTAAAATTACCCCCAACTCATTGAAACTCTATTTCAACTCCAATTTCATGATTTACACCCACAATTTAGCCCAATTTCATCAATTAACCAATTTTGACCTTATTCCAATTTTGCCCGCCACCGCCGGAGACCATCTCCGGCGTTGAATTTTTTTATGTTTTGTCAGCAGGTCAACCCCTGTTGACCGCCGGTCTCCGGCTTTGACTTTTTTTTAAACTTTTTTTTCTTAAAAAATATTATTTTATTTAATATTACTGTCGGAGATAGTAATTTAACTGAGCCAGTAATATTACTGTTTGAGACAGTAACTTTACTGTATTAATTAATGTTATCTTCTTAAGTCTTAACCTACAATTTTGTTGTCTTATGCCGTAATTTTATTGTCTCCGACCGTAATATATTTATGTCTCATGCAAGTAATATTACTGTTTGGGATAGTAATATTGTTTGTTCGGGAAAGTAATATTCGTAATATTACTGTTCGGGACAGTAATATTAGTAATATTGTTGTTTTGGCATTTAATATTAATGTCTTAGACAATAGTTTTATTGTTAACACGATGATTTAGAGAGGAAAAGAAAAACTCAACGGCGGTTGACCGACTGGAAAAAAAAATCTGAAAAAAGAAAGAAAAGAAAAGCAAAAGAAAATTAACGCCGGAATCTGGCCGGAAAAAAAATTCATAAACAAAATTATTTTCTAAAAAAATATATATTTTTCAAAAAATAATTAAATCCGGGGTCAATGTACAATATTGATAAAGTTAGAGTGCAATTGATGGAATTGATGAAAATTATATTATGAGGAGTATTTTAGACAAAAGACATGGGGATTGGTTTAGTTGGGAGACTATTTTTTGTGTGGACTTATGTGTATTTAAGTCTCTTGTCATGGACCTATTTGTCATTTGTCCACGAATGAATTGCGGATATTTATGTTTGTGTACTTATAATTTATTTTAATTTATACTAATTTTATTGATCAAATGATTGTACATATATTCATCTAATAGAATGAATAGCTACCTATATAAATTCTACATGATGGGTCCAACTAATTATACGAATAGACTAATAGACAACATCTTGTTGCATGTGCAGCATTTTGAGGCATGAGCCCACGAAGTTATAGCACATGTGATGTGGCGGTAAAGATTGAAACATTTCTCTTTTCATAATGAAATGTGCTTTGGCTTTTCAATAGCATTGAATTTTGTGTATGCATTTATAAACATTTATGCTTTCATATTTTTTGCATGAACAAGTTATAGGGTAAATTACAAACATCCCTTAGGTATGGTCAATTTATAAAAAAACTCTTCTTCTTTGGATAATTACATCTACCCCCTCAACTATGATTTTTTCTTACACTTCCACACTTATGGTGTCAAATTCAACATAATCATCTAGATTTCATGAAATGTGCTCTAGTTTGTACTCGTTTTGTGTAAAAATACAGTTTCTGATGCACCACAATCTGATATATAAAAGCCAAAAAACACATATTATGATCATCTTGCTTCAAAATGTATAGTTCGAATGGGATAAAACGGGTACAAAAGTGATAATGTTCCATATAATCTCGAAGATTCCATTAAATTTGAGGATTTGAGGGGGTGGTTGTAATTATCCAAACAAGAGGGGGGTTTTCGTAATTTGACTATACCTTAGGGGGTGGTTGTAATTTACCCCAACTTATATGATCCAAAACAAGCCACTTTACCTTCCCCATTCTCTCAACCAAAAGAAGTTAGAAAATATGACAGTATAAAACATGGCTTAAGCGGCGGAAATTTACATCGTTTGTTCAATAAAATTTGTCGCTACACAATACTAACGAATTTATCAAAGGAACTGATCGGTCCGTATAAACCCTGACGCTAAATGGGGTCGGTAATTAAATCACGTTTCATCGCACAAATGATCTCCAAAAGGATAATTTTTCATCGGTAAGATTCAAGTCCACGACGTACATTTCTGTAGTTGATTGGTCGGTAAATGTTCCTGACTAATTGTTTTAAGTCAGTAAAACATGACCAACGCTTTTTCGTCTGTAAGATGCAAGTTAGTGATGTAAAATTTTGTTGGTGAACCGATTGGGATATGTTACCGACTAATTGTTACAGTCAGTAAAACACCAACGAATTGTTTGTCGGTAACTTTTTCGATATATTGCACCGACTAATTGTATTCAATCAGTAATATACCAACGAATGGTCTGTCAGTGACGTCCTTCGCTACAGTTTACCGACAGATAATATTGTCGGCGATCAATCACCAATATACCATAAAGAATTTCATCAGTGATTTAGCAACTAATATTTTCAACAATACTATTTATCAACGAGTATCTTGGCGTTGTTAATCAGTCAGTAATTATGATTCTAGTCGTTAATGACCGGCGACGACTTTACTATCAGTAATCAAATTACTATTAAAAATTACTATTAAGAGTACACACTTCTTCCAATAACCCTTTGCAACGACGACTATCGTATCAATACTCCCAATTCGAGCTACTCTCTTGCACTAGTTTACATACAATCATGGTCGGGGCCGGAGGCGAAGTAGGCGGTCGCCTAGGGCCCCCGGATTTTTTTTTCAAATTTAGGGCCCTCAATTTTTTTATACCCTTTATATATTAGCATTTATCCAAAAAAATTATATTATATATATAGTTATTGAGAACCCTAATTCATAAATAGATATAAATCAATCATTGTTACTTATTTTTATAATTCGTCTAATCATGGGGCACCTAATTATTAAATTTATAATGTAAGAATTATTCATTTTTATATATATTCACTTGTTTTAGTGCTACTCCATGCAAATCATTCATAAAAAAAAATATCTAGCCTTGTCACAAATTCACAAATCACAAATTTCTAGCCTTGTCATTGACTATATACCTTACAAAAACGAGTTAACATAGAGTTTATCACCGTTTTAGAAAAAAAAATGAGTTTTATATTTGATTTTAGAAGGGCCCCATTTTTTTTGCCGTCTTCAAATCTCGCATAGGGCCCCCAAAATTTCAGAAACGGCCCTGATCATGGTATCAATCTCAACTTCAACGTGGGCAATATCTAGTACTTTACATAGGGTGAGACCGTCGCAAAAATGATAGTACCATCTCCATAGAAAGCGGAGAAAGTTGGCAATATATTACAAGTGTAATTCTCAATAATTGCTTATTTTATAATAACTTTATTGGCTACCTTTCTTCAAGTGAGAAATCGGATCGAGAAAGCATCGCCCAAGGGGGGTTTTTAACCCGCCCACCAGATACCTGCCCATCCCAGATTTATCGGATAATCTCCGACCCGTTAGTTAATGGACAAGGTACGGGTTTTAAAATTTCCCCGTAGCGGTTATGGGTTTTGAATATATACACCCTTACCCGCTCCATAGCCAACCGGTTTATATATTTTTTTATTAATTTTATATATTTTTATATTTGGACCAAAAAAATCTTGCATGTCGTTGTAGTATAGTGGTAAGTATTCCCCGCCTGTCACGCGGGTGACTCGGGTTCGATCTCCGGCAACGGCGCCAAAAACTTGTTGGTGAAAACACCTACATGCAAGTGCACGTATAACGAAGATTTATCAGAGAAAACAATTCTAGAATTTTATTCTTCCCCCTATGTGATTATTAAGTCACCAATTCAATCAATTATGTAAACAATCCTAGGATTTTATTCTTTCCCCCTAACTTGAGTTGCTAAAATAATCATATCAGAGAAAACAATTCTAGAATTTTATTCTTCCCCCTATGTGATTATTAAGTCCCCAATTCAATCAATTATGTAAACAATCCTAGGATTTTATTCTTTCCCCCTAACTTGAGATGCTAAAATAATCATAACCGTTTCCGCGTGTATTACGATTCTAATATTGTAGATTAAATTACTATATTGCTACGCAATTAAATCTAGAACACAGCGTGAAGCACAAATCTCAATAATAGCTACCTAAGAGATCAACTATATTCCTATGTTAATACTACAAAGGCTCTTCTACCAAAGTTCTAATTATTAACCCTATCTTCCGATTCATGCGAATGCACTTAATAGAACAAGTAGAAGAGATAATCTGGAATTAAAACTTGCATTGAATCATGGAAAATGGTTCATAAATCCCACATAGGGTTCGAAATAAAATCCTAGAAATAAAGAGTTTAGCTACTCGTGATTAAATTCAAAACTAAATAAAAAAGATTCATGAAAGATAAAAACTATGCGTGAATCTTCAACGTCTCCGTTTTTGTTATTGCTTCTTTTGCTCTCGAGATTGCGTGAAAAAAGGGCCCCTAATTGTGTGCTTGAGTTGGTCTAGTGCAATTAGAAGCTCATTACTGCGCATGTCCGCCTGCTCGGAAGACCATCTGGATTTTCAGTTAAAATCCCAGATGGCCATCTCAAATCTAGACTTCACTCTTCTTGGAAATAGATTCGGACGGCCGTCTCAACTTCTAGTGTATTTCTCAGACGGCCGTCCGAGATCTTGACCGTCTGACTTTTGACTTCTTCACTTTTTGTCCACCTTTTTTTCTTATTTGCAGTTTTGACCCCCACTTTATTCAATTCTTCAGTTTGTGCCTGAAACACAATAAATCACAACTTTAAGCACCAATTATCAATAAATTACACCAAAAGCTCCAATTAAAAGATATAATTAAGTGTAAAAATATACACTTAACATGCAGGGCGGGTACGGGGACGGGTTTTATGCAGGGCATGGGCGAGTTTAATAAATTCAAACCCGAAACGGGTATGGGTGAGATATTCTGCTAGCGGGGCCGGTGCGGGTTTTCCATAACCTGCCACGTACCCCCCATGGCCATCCCTATGATTCCCAGAAAGTAGGTCGCCTTTTTGGATAGGTGAGAATTCTCAAGGTTTGTATGTGGTGAAGGACTCGGCAAATAACTAGAGTAGGATTCATTGCCACATTATCAAACATATGTTCGTAGCGAGCTCTCCAATCCAGCCTGAGATCTGAGAGTACTCCGGCCCTAATTCCATGCAATTATCATATGCGTCACCTAATCAAAGACAACCCCTTTAGCGAACATATTCGAGAAATATCTCCAAAACCTACATAGAAGGAATAAGTTTGCAACGGTTTCTACTTTGGCGTGACTGCAATAGGAACATTTGGATGCCAAACGATGCCGCGTTTTTTGTTAATATCTACAGGGAGGGCATTATTAACCACCCTCCACATGAAGAAATTTAACCTAAAAGGAATAAGAGGATGCCATATACCGATATACGAGTTTGGTCCATTAAGGATGTGGCATCATTTAACACAACAAGTTGAGCATTATGGGTACAAGCTGCCTTTTTTCAAGTATTATGGGCACGAGTTTCCTCGTTCGGTAGTTCAGGGCACTCATCGATTAACACAGTTAGGTAATCTTCGACATTAATTACAAGGTAAAGGTTGCGTTTCCAATTAATATAGTTTGGGCCGGTTAGTTTGTTTTAGTTTAGTATTGAGGCAAGTGTACTAAAAATAGTCATTGTAATCCCGAGAACCATGCAAACAAACGCATTTAAGTATTTGGGTGTTTCCAATTAATCACTAGATGTATTCAATTTATTTGGCTCCCTCAAGCCAATTTTTTTTTTAAATATACATTAACTGAGAATCCATCACTATAAGAAACCTGTAGACTATGATGTGTAGACATACTACAAGTTTTCAATAGATATACATGCAAAACATTTTCAATTTTATTATCTTTCACTTTGACGGTCTTGAAAAATACATGATAGTAGGTACTTTACTCAATAAGTATCTCCATTTGGGCTACTCCAATTCAAAATCCAATGAGTCAGATTGTACTTCACAGTGTTAGGAACCGCCAGTAAACGTTTCAGCTCCATCTGACTGTAGACGAAGTCGTGATGATAAAAACGCCACAGTCGCGCAGAACAATTCGAGAAAAAATCTACTATATATTATCTATGTAATTTCTATCAAACAATAATCTAGAAAATCTACCAAAAAAAAAAAATTAAAAATTAAAAATATCGTAGGCACACGATCTTCCATCACTATCTCGCGATTAAAAAACCGACAATTAATCACTCACAATGCTATGAGATCCATTCACTTAAAATAACATAAATATACATTCATAACCATAATAGCGGATTTTTCTATTCTGCAAAACAAGATCAGAAAAATCACTACAAGTAAAATATGATTTTTTTGTTTCATGCAATTTTGATAACATAGTGAACCTCAAACGAATTAATCAAAGAAGCTTTGATACCAATTGTTGTGATATGATTCTCATGACCCATTGAAAATTGCAAGAGGTTCTAATTAAGTCGGTTTTAATTTTTATTAATATGCTTTGATTATATTCTTTTAAATCTGAGTAATCAAATCTAGAAACTTGTTTTTGTGTGCAGATTCATTTCTCATTTCGACGCAGGAACGGGTCCTTCCTCCTATCCTCCTTGTTCCGAAATCACAGAGCTTAAAACCTCTAATCTTCTATTATATATCCCCAAAATTATTTTTCTACAAGTGTGGGCTTATATATAGAAAGATACATAAATCTATAATCAAGAAGAAAACGAAGAGATGATTTTTTTGAGAATTCTTCTCTCAAAATTCGGCCATCACTGTTGTAAGGAGCAAGCGATTTTTCTGTTGGAACCACGGCTGCAATTTGACTATTGATCATGAAACTTGTGGATTGAGGATTGGACTCCATTTGTTCTCTAATTTTATAGGTAACTAGTTGTTGCAATAAAAACCACGATAATATGAAGATAGGCAAGGTGAAGCGCGGACTATGTCGCTCTCTTAAGACGAATTTCAGGATCCCTTCTCCAATGAGGTGCAAAAAGGTTACGATCGTGTTGCCTATGGGATACAACATCCCTGCCTATCTATCCGTTGTAACTTCACCGAAATTGCACGTTCAAATGAAGTAGAAACTTACACCCGACACACAAGAGCTCAACATATAATATATATATATATATATATATATATATATATATATATATATATGATCTTTAGAAATTCATTTTTTATTCTCTTCTCTCATCTACTTGCAAAGCCACAATATCTCCTTTATATAATATATAATATGACCCCCATAAAACCTCAATTTAATATAGAATATATGGTGTTTTATGTAGGAGAATAATGACTTTGAAGGTTTCAAAATAGCGGTCTAATAACTCTCATAAAAGTGGTCAAAGTCATTATTATATTTTATAATAAAATATATTGTTTTTATTAAAATAACCCAACAATCCCACACTTATTTTAATAAAAATAAGAATATAAATATACTTGAGCTCTTGCGGAATATTATGGATAATGAAAATGGACAATGCCTTTAAACCTTCACTTAGTACAATATGTTTCTCGTACTAGAATCAAAGTGGACTTAGCCTTCAAACAGTGACCCTTGGGGCACGTAGAATCATATTGTACATATAATACTCAAAGTGTCCCGATCGAAGCTTCTAAAGCCAGCACATTAACGGCCGTGTGCTTTACCCCATTTCTCGTGAGAGCTTTTTTCAATCACATCTATCAATGCACAAGTCATTGATTTTTCACAATCTCGTTAATCAAAGCCCAAAGCATTTGATTTATCATACACTATGATTTTATATATCACATTCGTTATCAACCGGCCTCTTCATAGGCTAATGTCAAAACAATCAATCAAAATTGATATGAATTTTGACTTTTAAACATTGACATATAGCTCATTCACACAAGGTGAAAGTTTTATCTCCACATGTCACAAATATATTCAGCAAATTTGATAATCACAATTAGGCCTTTGTAAATCAGATCAATGTCACACATATACACAAATTTAGGCTATAATAGTTACTTGTATAATCAAAATTGCAAATAAAGCATAATTTATTACATTATCACTATAAAAATTTGGAATCATAAAGTGGGCAATTTAAACAAAGATCACGTTAAAATCAATTATAACATGCTTCTCAAATAGGTGGATACTAAAAACCCCCACTATTTCTCAATATTAAAACCATATTAAACAACTCACATGCAATATTGCCTCTACCAGATGAATCATGAAATTAAATTAAGATACCCAATTATGATCATGCTTATTTCTCAAATAGAGGCTCTCAAAGAATTATGTTAATAAGAAATAATTTATCAAAGTTATTTCCTCAATTTAAAAAAAAAAAAAAAAACTGTGGACTCTCATTACTGCCACAATGAAGACAAATTACTTGTCTTTAAAAATCACATTTGACAAACATGCTTATGCAAATTAAATTCGTGTAGGAAAATGATTGAACAAACAAATTCTCTTCCATCTACACTGGCCGAAAATTTGAGCCTTAATAGACTCTAAATTTTGTTCACCTTTCCTTTATCTTATCTCGTAAAATTCTAAAAGGTATTGAAGTAGGAAAGGAGTCCAAGGAAAAACAAATCTCCTTATTTTCCTATAGTAGACAAAAATTATTGCTCCAAATTAGCTAAATAATTTTTCAATTTCCCTTCACTTAATTTACTCGATTTAATTATATGTTCTTAATTATTTAGAATTATTCATTGGGCTACAATATGGTATAAATGAGAAAATATAATACGGGCGAATAATAATTAATTAAATCCAAATTCCAAAAAGAATTCATTTTACTTAAATATTAAATAATTATTTATTTTCTTACCAAATAATATTGACTCCCAATTATATTCTCAAAATTATATTTTGATCTCCCGTTTATCATTACTTGAATTCTCCTCGCATTAAAATATTCCTATAACCACCAATTAATTTAATCACTGAAAATTAAAATTAACTTGGCATATTTTCTGGAGTCTTGCCCGCATCACTTATTTGAGTACGTCGGATACAAAATCCACTCGGTTGAGTTTCTAGCAAAAACAAAACTCATAAGCTATTCAAGGCTTATTAATCAATCTCATAATTTGGTGATTCAAATCCTTTTGATAATTAATTTCCACATATTAATTCTTAGCGCATTTCCCTGATGAATTGGAGTTCGTTTGACTCAATATAAGAATTTCTCCCATTGTTTCATTTCGTTTATATTTTACTGTATCAAAAGCTTCTGATAGATTGATCACCTGTCAGATTGTTGCTAAATAGATATGAACTCGAAAGCGGATTTCTTGTTTGAGGTGAGGAAAATATAGTTTAATTAGGGTTGTTGATATGGAGACGAACGCAACTGTAGATATTCCTTAAGGACTTGACTTGTACTCTTGTAATATCAGGTTCTAAAATAAAGACAATAAAGACGTCGAACTTGTGGGTAGACTCTAACTATACTGAAGGCATGAATTAGGGTATTTTAGCGTCTAGATTAACGAATAAGAATGTGGCATTAAATATAGGATTGTTTGATCGTTTTCGATGGTACACTGGTGGATTTTGCTTTAGAAACCGTTCTCCCATCGAACTTTTCCTTTTAGAGTTGTAATTGCCAAGTTTATGAGTATTCCATATTTCGCATGTTTATGATCATTTTGTGTTTGCATGTCATTGGGGTTTATTAATATTCTATCCATTTATACGATCTGTAAGATAATACGACGAATATATAATTACATTACTCAGAATCAAATTCTATAGGTCCATGTGGATCGGTATTCAAAATTCAGTATTATATCAAATGCATACTATACAGTTGCAGTTTTTCATACATAGATTTTGCGCGTTTCAAATAAACATGTACTCTACACCTCAAAATCCTTCATCTTCTTCCTCTCGCCATCTGGCATAAATAAGAAAAACATATAAAGACAACATCAAGTATTTTGGTATGCAATTCCTTAGTCTGTGTTTGATTGGCTCTATGCACGGAATATGAAGTTTCATGCAAGAAAAATAGAAAACATGAAAGTTCTATGCAATAAAATTAACACTACAAGGTTTGGTGTAGGTTTTCGATAACAAGAGGGGGTTTAATGTTTACCCGAATTTTTGGCGACACTTTAGGAATCCAAAGAGTCTATGAGATGATACACGCGATGCATGTGATTTTCAATCATAGATCTATATAAATAATTATTCATTAAACACACATACACAAGGATGTTTGAGAGATGTCAACTTCCGTGACAATTGTAATAATTTTTTTTTGTTGTGACATATTTTAATATATTGTTTATGTTTAGACAATCACTATTTTATGTGGAAATTTTTATTTTGTGAAAAAATCATATTTAAAAATAATTAACTCAAACTTATATATAAAAATTAGTTTATGAAATAAATAAATAAATAAAAGACCCGGGTTGAACCCGATTGAACCGGTCCAACTGTGACTGGGAAGGCCTAGGGGGTTTGTGTCCGGTCCGGTTTTGACAATATTAGTTATTATGTGTAGATCTATAATTTAAAATCACCAGGTATATTTCACTGGGTGTAACATCTACAAAACCAATCCAAAAATTAGTCAATATTTGGACAAAGTATTTTCAAAAGTAAGATATGAACTTGTAAATAAACAACAGAAGACTTCTTCGACCCTACATCCGGTGATAAACATCGGGTGGGTCTTCTGCTGCCACATGTTATTTTTTTTATTTTATAATATATTCCCCACTCTAGGGTTAACCTGTAAGATTTTAGAAAAATACAAAAAAAGACACGTGGCAACAGAACACTCACCCGGTGTTTATCACCGGGTGTAGGGTCGAAGGAGCCTACAATGGAATTTATGAAAATTATTTTGGATAAAGAAAATGGATTTTTTTTTTTCTTTATGATGAAAATGGATTTACTTTCCCCATATTTGGTCATCAATAAATATTTAAATCTTCTGGGCTTGTTTGGGCTTTTTTTAGTTCGAGAAACGTGAGCCTTTAATAGATTATAAACGGTGAATTGTCGATCTTCATTAATTGTTTGCTTATGTAGCATATATCTGCTATTAAATTCCTTTGGTATAGTTTGGAATTTGGATTGTTCTAGGGTATAAATTAAACAAGGCGAGCTTGCCAGAATTTTTGGGCCTAAACTCAAACTCCTGTCAAATTTTACGAGCTCGAGCTCAAGTTCAAGCTCGTTGAGCTTTCATTTTCTACGCTCAAGCTCGAGTGGAGTTTATCGAGCTCAGTTTTTTTATTTTTTTATTTAGTATAAATTATTAACTGATTATAAAAATAAATGATAAAAATATTTTTATTTTAATATTATCATGTATTGTTATTTAATATTATGTATATTATTGATATAAAAAAATAAAAAAACTCGTGAGCCGGTTCGCAAGCTCATGAACAACTGAAAATGGGCTCGAGTTCCGACTTGTGAGAAAGATCGAGCTCGTAAGGTCCAACTCAAGTTCGAGCTTTTGTCGAGTCGGCTCAGCTCATTTACACCCCAAGATTGTTATACTGATTGATTTAATAAAGTTACCTGCAGGGTGACATTCGATATTAAATCACCATCCTCTATAATTATTTACTTTCGTTATTTCGATAAATTGTTGATCAATATATATATATATATATATATATATATATATATATATATATATATATATATATATATATATATATACCAGCATTCAAGTCTCATACACAAAACAATTATTATTTCTTGTTAAAAATACCAGTGTTCAATATATAGTAGTTGGTTCTGGAAGGGCTGCTGCTTATGATAGATACCGAAACTTAATGTGAATTAAATATGCTCTTGAATCAAAACCTCAGTCATCAATCAGATTTTTCAGGTGAAGTATTAAATATATATATATGTGGACCACTTATTTGCTGTCGAACTATATATACTTGTAAATATAATTAATCATCTTCTATTATAAATGATATTATTTTTTTATTTTTATTTTAAAAAATAAAAAAAATATATATATATATATATATATATATATATATATATAATAAAATATTTATTAACTGATGCTTTGGTGATAATCTTTTAACTGTAGGATTTGAAAGGTGCATGCTGATTATTTAAAGATTTAGATCAGTACACATTTTGCATGGGGTCCTCTTATTATATATGCTAGGTTGTTCAAATCTTCGTAAGTGTGGATCTACCCTTGTAATAGTTATTACTCATAACTACCATTTTTTTTCCGTGTGATGCACGAGAAAATAATCAATTTAATACATAACAATAAAAATATAATACACTAACATAGTAAAATTTAAGAAAATATCATATTTTATGTAACATTAGTTTTTTTTTTACGTAGTAAGAATTATAATCCAAACAAATAAGTTAAAGATTTAACAAATCGGATTTCTATCTTTATCTCTTAAGATTTGAGATATTGACGAAAAATAGGAGATTGAAGCCAGATGGATTCTTCATGGTTCAGTGCCAATTTTAATAATTATTGAAAAATATAGTTTGAAAATTAGTATATAAAAAATATTAAAAATAAATAATTATTAAAATACCTTTAGGGTTTCTTAGGATTGCCCTACCGTTTCTTTCTTTTATATATAGGATTAGTATATATAGAACCAAAAGAATATATAGGGTTAAATATTTTTGTAACATTAAGTCTAATAATTATTCAATAGCAATTCTGCCACGGCTAGCATTAAAGAAAATTTAAATATATGATAATTAAATTGTATGAAAATAATATATTACACAATATTAAAATAATTAGTTGTGAAATTTAAATTACTAAAACCGCATAAAAAAAATGCGAAGTTTTGCTAGACGATTTGCAAATCTGATTTGCAATGAAAGTAAAAAAAAATGTTATAATATAGGGAGATGAAAACAATAATAATAATTTTTTAAAATCACTAAAATGTCATTAAGGTTTCTTAAGTTACTCTAATGTTTCTGATTTTTATATATAAAAAAATTAAAAAAATGTCATTAGGGTTCCTTAAGTTTCCCTATCGTAGTATCGTTTCTTACTTTTATATAGAAAGATGTGAAATATATCTTCAAGTTTATATATATTGCTATTCTTGTATACTACTAACATTTCTAACCTTTTACCGTGGATTTATTGTCTGTCGTCTCAGACAGTTCAAGATCATAAGGCGAAAATAGAAAACGAGGCCCTTTATATTTTTTTTTATCAAATAAATTAATGTAATTACAAAATTTCAATGTGATTAGTTAAATTTATTCATTTTAATTTTCTTTTATCGATTTAGTTAAATTTTTATATATCTAATATTTATTTTAATGGGATTAATATAAAACTTTCATAAATTTTATATATTTAATTTATTTACTCGTGTAGGTAAAGTAGTAAAGTTTAAGAGCGTGTAATCGACTTCACACATGAGCCGAGCTTTCCTCAATCAAAGATTGAGAGAGACGAAATATTAAGTTATATTTTCCAATTAATATATGACTTAATTCCGTTTTGCACTCTTAGCTTAAACTATACTCCCTACGTTCTTAAATATTTGTCGTTTTTCACCTTGGTACAAATCTTAAAAATTTCAATAAATATGTCTTGATTTTAGGAAAATATATATTGATGAACCAAAATACCCTTGTTTATTAATTAATGCAGGAAGAGTACTGCAGAGTTAACAATGGTAAACTTGAAAAATAAGCAATTAATGCAGCATTGGAATTGTAAAGTGACAAATAATATGGAACAAAATAAATTCACAGAAGAGACGAATATTATGGAACAGGAGGAGTACTATTTTTGCACTTCACACATTCGAAACAAAAATAATATCACTTTGCACCCTCGAAACACAATAAATCATGCATAATGCACCCCAAATGATTTTTTCAAGCTAATAAAAGTAACTTAATATTTTTAATGGTATTTTTTAGGATGCCAAATGTCAAATCATTTTTTTTATTCATCAATATTTTGAAACTATAAAATGCAAAAATAAAAATACATCTCATCAACATATTTAAACATTATATTTTTTTATCAAAAAGGATATTTTACGAAAATAAATCCTTCGGCTATTTCATTATCGATTTATCTGAAAATCATATTTTCTTCCAAATATTTTTACATAATATTTCCATCAATTACAATAAAAGATTCATCAATTGAATAATTTAGTGATAAAAGTTTATTTTATTTTATTTTGTAAGAAAATATAGTTTTTTTCAATAATCCATTGTTACTTATTTTTTTCGTACTTTGTGCACCCCGTAAAAGAAAACCAATAAAAAAATGAAATTGCGTTTATTATTCGATTCAGGGTGCATTGTGAATTTATTGTGTTTCGAGGGTGCAAAGTGCTATTTTATATTTTTTAAGGGTGCAAAGTGCCAAAAGACTCCATTTCAAGGGTGCAAAGTGGAATTAAACCATTAATATATGGGTTAATGTTAAAAAAAGAGCATCCAACTTTTTTGTCTTTCAAATAATTCCAACTCAATATAAACTTATTTGCAAATAAGAAAAACATTTTTATATATACCAAAATTACCCTCAATTCCTTGAAACTCAATTCAACTCCAATTTCATAATTTATACCCCAATTTAGCTCAATTTCACCAATTAACCAATTTTGACCCTTATTCCAATTTTGAGCCCAATTTTGACCAGCCACCGCCAAAGACCGCCGGTTTCCAACGTTGGTTTTTTTGTTTTTAAATTTTTTTTTTGGTAGGTCAAACGCCGTTGACCGCCGGCTCTCCGGCGTTGACTTTTTTTTTCTTAAAAAAATATTTTAATTAATATTACTGTCTTGTCAGCTAAATTATTGTCTCTCCAACAGTAATTTAACTGACGGAGACAGTAATTTAACTATCATTTGACTTTTTTTTTTCTTTAAAAAATTATTCTAATTAATATTATTGTCTTGGCTGCTAAATTACTATCTCTAACATTAATTTAACTATCAGAGATAGTAATTTAACTGTTAATTGACTTGTTCTTTTTTTTTTTTTTTTTCTTAAAAAAATTATTTTAATTAATATTATTGTCTTGGCTGCTAAATTACTGTCACCAACAGTAATTTAACTGTTGGAAACAGTAATTTAACTGTCTAAGAGAGTAATATTACTGTCTGAGACAGTAGTTTTTCTGTATTAATTAATTTGATCGTCTTGGCCTACAATTTTGCTGTCTTCGACCATAATATTACTATCTCCAACCGTAATATGAGTAATATTACTGTTCGGAAAAGTAATATTCATAATATTACTGTCCCAAACAGTATTACTATCTGAGACAGTAATTTAGCAGTTACAGTAATATTAATTAAAATAATTTTTTTAAGGAAAAAAAAAAATCAACGCTAGAGACCGGCGGTTGACCGGCTGGAGAAAAATTTCAGAAAAAAAAAAGTTTTCAAAAAAAAAAGAAGAAGTCAACGCCAGAGAACCGCCCGGTCTACGTCGAAATCTAGCCGGAAAAAAAAATTCAAAAAAAAAATTATTTAAAAAAAAAATTATTTTTTCAAAAAATTATCAAAATGGGGGTTAGTGTGATATATTTGTTCAAATTCAGGGTCAATGTGTAATTTTGAGGAAGTTAAAGTTTAATGGATGAAATTGATTAAAAATATATTATGAAAAGGTATTTTAGACTAAAGACATGGGATGAGTTTATTTAAAAGTCTGTTTTTTATATGGACCAATGTGCATTTAAATTCTTTGGCATGACCCTCTTTGCCATTTACCCTTAATATATATGTGTCAGCTAATAAGATCGAAACATATATATTTCATTTCCAAAAAACAATACCCATAAATATTCAGTTGATTTTGAGTAATTTTCTTTAAGAGTAATTGGCATCCATCTCCCCTGCATTTTGGTCTTTCGGCAAGTTCACCCGAACTTTTAACTTTTTGGCATATACAACCCCTCCATCGGAGAAATAAAAAAACAAAGGACATCCAAATTTCGAAAATTCAATGTAAAATTATTCCGTAATCAGAATTTTCGATGAATCGCCAAATTTTTGAAATTTCTAATTTTTAATCACCTCAATGTAAAAGTTCGCAACAGTGTTGATATTATAAGTGTAACAACCGGGGAAAAAAAACTAGAGTTTTTACAATTATTCATGGAAATTAAGATTGGATCTTAAATCACAATTTCATCTATATTCTAATTCTCATCCAAAAACATTCAGAAAGATCGAAATTGAAAATCGGTATTTTCGAAATTCATAATGAAAAATATTGTTCCAATGTCAAAAAAAAAAAATGGATCGAAAAAAAAAATAAAAAAAATCAAATGAAAATTTCGTTTCATTTCCACCGCTAGTGGTATATATTATTTTGTAGGGTTAAATACATTTTACACCCCTAAAGTATAGCCTATGTGACACTAACCCCCTCAAAGTATCATTGCAACTAAAATTTATAAACCACAAGCGTACTGCCAAAAAAATAGGGGTTATTTTGCCTAAGTAGCAGACAACCCATCTTTATTATTCTAGGTTCAGCCGTTTAGGGATTATATCTCTCTCGCCAATAAGCCCTTTCCTTTAATATGTATTATAAATAAAGGCAAAGTTAATTTAATAACAAAATTACCCTCAACCATTTAAACTCAATTCCAAATTGTAACCCCAATTTAACTTTAATTTCATCAATTTTGACCACAAAAATCCAATTTTAACTTTTTCTTTTTAAAACTTTTTTTCTGTTTTTTTTTTTTTTTGCCGTCGGTCTCCGGCGTTGAGTTTTTTTCCTATATTGTTTATCCATTTTCTTTAGACGCCCGCCGCTGAACGTTGACTGTAATTGCACTGTCACTAACAATAACTGTACTATCGTTAACAGTGGAATTAGTGTCAACCACATCAATATTATTATCTTTTATAGCACTTTTTATTTTGTTTGATTTGTTGACGAGTTAACGTAATAATATTAATGTCGTTGACGGTAAAATTACTGTAAAAACAATAATATTACTGTCAACCACATCAATATTTTATTTATTATTTTTGCATTTTTTTTTGTTTGATTTGTTGACCGATTAATAAATAAATAATAATATTGTCTACTATTGTAATATTACTATAAACACAATAATATTACAGTGCTTGACGATTATATTAATGTTTTTACGGTAACATTACTATGGTTGACAGTAATATTACGTATTGTCAACCACATCAATATTAATTCTTTTGAATTTGTATTATGTTTGCCTTTGTTGAACGGTGAACATATTAATATTACTCGATTACAAAATAATAGTGATTTTTGTTGTGTCAATATTTATTGTGCCATAAGTAATATATCAATATTATTGTATTAAACTTGAATATAATTAATATTATTGTGTTAAACAGTAATATAGTTAATATGATTGTCAACCACAAAAATATTACTGTTTAAACAAGCCAAAAAGTATTGAAGAAAAAAAGTGTACAAAAGAAAAAATAGGCAATGCCGACGGAGACCGGCGTTGACGCCGGTCAGTGGCGGCAGAAAGAAGAAGAAAAAAAAAATTAAAAAAAAAAGTCAAAGTCGAAACCGACGAAAAAAGCAGAAAGAAAAAAGAAAAAAAAAATCAACGCCGGAGACCGGCGGTCAACGGCGGCAACGGGCTAAATTAACTAAAAATTGGATTTTGGGTCAAAATTTAATAATTGGTGAAATTTTGGGTTAAATTGATTTAAATGATGAAATTTGAGCATATTAAAATTTGAGGAAATATTTTAGTCTTTTACACACCTGTGGACAATGTTTGAACTTTTTTGTAAATAATTTTTTTGTTTGGACCCCTTTATAATTAAGTAGCTTATCATGAGCTTATTTGTAATACACCTTATAAAAATATAATTTTATTAAAGAATAAAGATATAAAATTTCTTTACACATTAATGTTTCTTCAAAATACGGCAATCTAATTCTCCCGCTTAAAAACAAAAAAATTGAAGAGGCCAAAACCTAAACAAAAGGATTAAATACACTCTGCGAAATATATTTTATGTAACACTTATTATCCCTTTGAAGTATCATTTGTAAGACTTATCTCCTCAACTTTAACTATTCTATATTTTATAATTTAAAACATAATAAAGATACCTTTCTAATATTTATTTTATTGCATCATAGAAAAATGAAAGTAACTCAAATTAAATTATTAGAAAGTAATATCTATTGTATAATAATGAATGAAAATATATTTTAAGAAATTAATGAACTAAAATAAATTTGAATACTTAAGATTACTATTAGTTATGTATTGATTTCTTAAAATTTATTGATGTGAATATATTTGATTAATTGGTCCAAGAACATATTTGATTAATTGGTCCAAGAACAGGTAGATGTTATTTATTAAACGTACCCAACATAAGATAATATTTTTAAATTTTAAAATATTGTATTTTTCAATGAATATTTTAGTTGTATAATCTAATTATTCTTTTAGTTATTGTTTTCATAAAGGAGAATATTTGAAGGTATTAGAATTTAAAATAAAGTTAAATTGTGCTTGAGAGATAAGTATTACAAATGATACTTTAAAGGGTAAGTGTTATATATGATATACTTTAGAGGTGTAAAATATATTTCGTTCGAGTTCCACATTTTGAAATAAGATGTTAATAAGATGTGTCTATTGGCTTGTGAATATCAGACTATAGTACATCATAAACTATATTTTTGCACAAAATAAGTACAAATTAGTAAAAAATCCATGTAATCTAGAACATTGTGTTGAATTTGACATCATAGGATGAACGTGTAAAAAGATTCATAGTTGATTGATGATTGTAATTGCCCAAACAAAAGCGATTTTTTTGTAATTTAACTTTATCTCGTGTGACCGTAATTTATCTTAATTTCTATTTATAAAAAAAAGTTGTTAACAAAAACAACCCAAATATTTAGAAAGGAGAAATTGAGCCCAAATTTGATAAAAGAGAAAAGGAAAAAACGTCGTCAACTTGTCATGACTGAGTGAGTCCACTGTCTCAGTCACTCACGTGAACCAATGCAATATTAGATATGTAAAATGAATATTAAATAGATATATTGAAATTTTGATGTGAAATGGTAAGAAAAGAAAATGAAAAAGAAAAACGCCCGTGTTTATCGCGTGCACTCAACGTCGCTGTCTTCTTTCGCTCTTCTCGAAGCATACTTTGATACAGTGTTTTGGGCATGTTTGATTTTTATTTTATTTTATCTAAAAAGTTCGGAAAGCAAATTAAAAAAGAGTTTTAATATCAAGTAGGTGCATGGATGAAAAAAAATCCGAAAATGCTAGCTATTCGTGGGAATTCGCTTCATTTAAAACCCATTACCAAAATCATTAGGGTTTGGTAATGGTTTTATATATATATATATATATATATATATATATATATATATATATATATATATATATATATATATATATATAAAATAATTTGACAAAATTATAAAAAAAAGTATTAAATGATTTAGGTAGGATATATTTGTATAATTTACTTTTCTTTTTTCTTTATCTTTTCTGACAGTTACTTAAACGTTATCGGACCCAAAGTTATTTTTATTAGTACAATTTAAATGGTAAATGGGTACCCGTGGGTATTCGGTTATTCGTGGTAATGGTTCTGGTATTTCCATCAACTTTTTAAATGTGTTTGGTATGGTCATGGTTTGAGCTATATTAAATGGTAATGATTCTGGTATTGCACTTTTTTTTAGGGTACCCGCTCCGCTGTCATCCCTAGGTGCATCAGCACTTAATTAAAAAAGGGAATTCCTATTTTTTTCGTAAATAAATTTACCTTATTTAAATTTATTTGCAAATAAGGAAAACTCTTTTATATATACCAAAATTACCCTTAACTCTTTGAAATCCTAATTTAACTCCAATTTCATGATTTACACTTCAATTTATCACAATTTCACCAATTAACCAATTTTGACCCTTATTTTAATTTCTGAAATGCTATTCATAGAACAACTTTTACCGGCTTGCAGTGCGACTTTATTTCATTTGTAACCTTTCTTAAAAAAATTAAAAATCCTCTCAAAGCCTATCCAAGGTCCTTCGAATTCCTGCGGATTAAACGAGCAATTCAACAACGATTTAAGGTAAATTTCGAACTCGAAATCGTTAACCCAATGTTTTATAGTAGTATATTAACAAATTTCGGGGAAAATATATACGTTTTCAGTATTTTGAAAACATTCGAAACTTTTCGGAAAAAAATTGCGTTTCGTGTAAGAACTCACGAAATTAAGGGGCTAATTTTGTGATTTTTCCACGAAATTAGCTTAACTGTTTGTTTTTCTTACGTTTCGTGCAAAATCATACGAAACAAAAGCTTACATTTCGTGAGAATTTCTCACGAAATGTAAGCTTTTGTTTCGTATGATTTTGCACGAAACATATGTCTTTTGGCCGTTTTACTGTTATGTCGTGGAAAAACACACGAAATTAGTGCTTGTATTTCGTGAGTTCTTACACGAAATGTAAGCATTAATTTCGTGTGTTTTTCCACGAAATAGCTGCATTCAGTTTTTTTTTTTTTAAGATTTGTTTTATTTATTATTATTATTTAGACTGACGTTAATAGTGTTTTATTTAACAGATGGTAGGCAAAGGGAAATCAAAGGCAATAATTTTGATCGTCACCGCCAAAGACCGCCGGTCAGCCGCCGTTGACCGCCGAACTCCGATGTTGAACTTTTTTTTTCCGAAAACCTTTATTTTTTTTCTTAAAAAAATATTTTCATTAATATAATTGTCTCAGCCTGCAATATTACCGTCTTGAAGACAGTAATATTATTGTTGGAGACATAAATTTAATTGTATGTGACAGTAACTTAACTGTCTGAGACAGTATTAATTAATTTTATCGTCTTAGTCTGCAATTTTGTTGTCTTCGACCGTAATATTACATTCCAATGAAGTAATATTACTGTTTAGAATAGTAATATTACTTCGGAATAGTAATATTAGCAATATTAATGTTTGAGACACTAATATTATTGTTTTGACATTCAATATTACAGTCTCAGAAAATAATTTTGTTATTAACACAATAATTTAAAGAGAAAAGAAAAAGAGTTAAAAGTCAACGCCAGAATCAGGCGGGAAAAAAATTCAGAAAAAAAAAATATTCTAAGAAAAAAATTCTAAAAATAGATGTTGATGTGATATATTTGTTTGAATCCGGGGTCAATGTGCAATATTGATGAAGTTAGAGTCTAATGGATGGAATTGATGAAAACTATATTATGACAGGTATTTTAGACAAAATACTTGGGATGGATTTATTTGCGAGACTGTTTTTTGTCTTGACTTATATGCATTTAAGTCATTTGTCATGGACCTATTTGCCATTTACCAAAAAAATATATATATTGAAAAGACAAAAAGACTATGCTGCTCTTATATGCAATTTTTGCGCTAACTGTATTCAACATTTTCACCAATTGCATTTAGCATTTTTTTTAAATCAAATATAAATTTATTTTTTTCTTTATGAGTTTTTTCGCGAAAAGTTTACTATTTCGAATATGATTATATATGACTATAGGCAACTATAGTCATTTTCTTGCTTCATACACTGTTTTTACATTTTAACTTAAAATTGTATATTCTCGATTACATAGGGTAGCTCAATCATATTTAACAAATTATAAAAATCAAACTATTTTTTTATGAAATATTCAATTAACATTCACACAAAAAAAATATTAATAATTTGAATCTTGGTTAACTTGTATTCGCACAATATATATCCAAAAAATCACATGTATAAATTCTTGAACTAAAACAACCATCAGCATCACTGTGCATTTAAAAAAACTACATTTATTATATATGACTGTATATGACTGCATATACCTTACCTGATTCTCTCTAATTGGCCTGTTGTTGCCCATCTTCTTCAACATCGACTTTTTTGGTTGCAACTGAATTTTCAGCAAAACACACCAAAAAATAGACTGGGATCGAGAGGAGATAGATGAATAGGGAGAAAGATACTTTAACCTCAAAAATTCGGCAGACGGAGGACTCAAAACGATTGATCAAACCACAAATACACAAAAATCGAAACAAATAAAAAAGTACCCAAAAACTAAATATTCTCTTACTTTGGTCTCAGATCTCGCGGCGGTGGCAAAAACTCGACAACGGCTCCTATCTATCGTCTTCCCTGACTGTTGCCTCTAATCTCACGGTGACGGCGACAGAGGACTCCACAAATTCCGTGGGGCGGCCCAAGGAGCGGATCCAAGAACACAAATAAAAATCAAAATCATACATATCAACAGACGTTCATAAAAACGGATAAAAAAAATCACAAAAAAGCACAAACAGATCCAATCAAAAAACAGATACACACATCTATAATCTATCTATACAAGAAAAATAAAACGGGCGGTGAGGCGTTCTTTGTAGAACTATATCACACAAAAAATCAAGGAACAACAGCCATGAAATCTTGCAGCAAGATCCGATCAGACCGACTATGGAGATTAAAGGAGGCAATTTGGCGATACGGCACGGCGAATAGGAGCAGCGACGGAGATTGCGCAAGCGACGACGAAGCGGCGGTGGGCGACGAGAGAAAGAGAAGAGAACGAGAGTTGAGAGATAGTGACGAGAAATCACGATTTGGTGTTAAATCGGGGGGTTAGGGTATTAAATTGTAACTAAAAGCGGATTTCCAGTTGAATTCACGGGATGGAATATACAATGCGTAACTTCAGTGTCGTACTCAATTTCGGTAAATGGTGAGATCTTTTCCCGGCGATGCAAGGATTGAGGCAAGGGGATCCGCTATCACCATACTTGTTCGTCAGATGCATGGAGTACCTCTCCCGGTTACTTCATGTACGGCCGATGGAACAGCAGTCAAACTACCATCCGATGTGCCATCTGCACAAGATCACACATCTGATATTTGCCGATGACTTAATGGTTCTGTCACGAGGAGATGTGGAGTCGTTCCGCTTCCTTGCCAAGACGGTCCTCGAATTTGGTCAGGCATCGGGGCTCAAGGCAAATCATGCGAAGTCGAACATTTTTCTTGCGGGCGTCAAGCCGGGCGATCGAGCCACCATAAAAAAACGAGTTTCATTCTGCCACGGGGGTGTTTTCGTTTTGATACCTCAGTATTCCACTCGCTGCCTGCAAACTTCGGGTGATCAACTATCAACCATTGCTGGATATAATTGAACAAGCAGTAGGAGCGTGGACTTGCCAAACACTCTCCGACGCCGGCCGCTTGGACATTTTCAAAACAGTGGTTCAAGGTACGTGTTGCTACTAATTGTCAATATTTTCGAACCCGCACTCGATTATAGAGTATATTGAGCAACTTTGTAGGATGTTTTGTGGGGGTAAGGCAGTAGCGAAATTAGCGTGGCATAAGATGTGTAAACCAAAAGGGGAAGAGGATTGGGCCTTCTCGATTTGAATGACTGGAATCGAAGTCTTCTCGTGAAAAGTTTATGGGATTTTCACTTGAAGAAAGACTCACTTTGGATACAGTGGGTGAACGAATTCTATCTCAAGGGACGAATCATATGGGAGTGGTTGCCGCCAAATACAGCTTCACCCTTCTTAAAGAGCATCATCCGGATCTGGGACGAAATGCTGGGAAGAGTGGGGAATACTCAGCTATTTATTGCTAAGCTGGAATCGTGTACGGAGCTTGGCAAATTGAACATGAGCAAGGTTTACAATTGGATCAGAATCAAGGCCCCGATCAAACCATGTGGTAAACTACTTTGGGACACGTCGATGACTCCAAAGCACTTGTTTATTCTATGGATGGCATCACTCAATCGTATGGCCACGATGGACCGGGTAGAGTGAATGGGGTCTCCAATCGAAAACTCTAAATGTGTCTTGTATGGTGTGGTAAACGAAAATAGGAAGTGCATTTTCTTCTGATGCAGCATGTCGAGGGAGGTGTGGGACAACATTCGGATGTGGTTGGGGATCAGGTGGAGACCGACCACATTGGATGCAATATTCAAGTGGCTCAAGAAGGATGTACGGGCAAAGTCTTACCGCAGCAATACGAAACGATGTGTACTGGCTAGCATCGTATACCACATTGGGAGGTTCAAATCAAGTGGAAATTTGAGAAAATTGAAACTAATCCGAAGGATCTAACAATGAAGATTCAAACACACGTTTATTCTGAAATGTCAACCAGCATTAGGAGCTTGAATTTCAAGGGGGAACGGAAAACCGGACAGCCATATGCACCGATGATGGAAGAGTCGTGGAACTAGTGACTAGGGTTTTAGGGTTTACCCCATGTTTTAGTACGTTTTTAGTATATTTTTCTACTTTGGATTATTGCATTCAGTAGTAGGTTCTACAATTTCCTCGGGTATGCCCGTTGTAATTGTCCACGAATTTTTTGATTTATAATATTTACATTTTAATAAAAAAAAATAAACGAGATTATTAATAAATTAATTATTAAACTAATGTAGCTCTACTATATTTATTTAATTAAACATGTTTTGGCTTGTTTATTGCAAACTCTTATTAAAACAAGGAGAAATTTGCTAGACACCCCTTATTTTGGACTTATATAGGTGGAGATCTATTCTATTAGATGACTATAGGTATAGGTCTTCTAATCAATAAAATTAAGAGAAAATTAGAGAAAACCCCCCACCTAGAAATATAGTTAAGGAAACACCCCCTCCCAAAAATAATTAGAGAAAACCCCCTTAGCTAATATTGTACGCATGTGATATTTTAATAATTCCAAAACTACCCTTAATTGTTTATTATACTCTTTCAAAACCCTAATCTTATTTTTAATTTTTCATCCGCCGTTTTCAACGTTCGAGCTTTTCTCTTCTTCTCTCCTTTTTCTTCTTCTCTCTTTTCTCTTCTTCTTTCTTTTTTCTCCCTCTGTTTCCTCCGGCACCGCCGCCGGAAGATGGAGAAAGAAACAAGAGGAAGCACCCATCAAACATTATAAATGATTTTGATAGCGATTCTGAATTCTAATGCCAGGATTGCTACATCGGAGGCGAAAAGAGGTAAGATTGTCGATTTTGTCGCTGGAACCGGATTTTGATGGGTGGTGGTTCTGCTTTGGTTGGTGGTGCGAGTTGTGATTTTATTTATTTATTTGTAATAAAAAACCGTCATAATGTCAAAGTAAGATGGTGATGGTGTGTTGTGGCGGCGGTGTGGTGACGATGGGAGGCAGATTTAGGGTTTTTTGGTGGATCAGGCGGATGACGGCGCTTGTATAGAATTTCGTGCAGGCTGAAACCTTAATCGACTATGTACATGTCCGTAGTCGATTACGCTAATCGACTATGCTCTGGCAGTCGATTAAGGTTGATCGACTGCAATTTTTTTATTTTTTTTTTTTGAATTTTTTGTTTAATGATTCCAATTGTATAAATCATTTATAATGTTTGTATATTTTTTTTTTTTGTTTTTGTAATATATTGTTGATTTTGCATTTTTTTCGTAGTTGTGATTTGTTATTTTTAGTAGCAGATTCTTAATCGACTATGCTTCACATCATAGTCGATTAATATGCTTCATTGACTCCAATTTTTAATTTTTTTTTTTGGATCTATTGTTTATTGATTCCAATTGTATAAATCAACTATAATGTTTGCATATTGTTTGTTTTTGTAAAATATAGTTGAGTTTGCATTTTTGTAGTTATGATTTGTA
>NW_012193138.1:414226-429292 GCF_000504015.1 Erythranthe guttata
ATTAATAATAATAATATTAATAATATTAATAATAATAATTATAATTAATAATATTAATAATAATAATAATAATAATGATAATTTCATATTATTATTATTATTAGAAAAAAAAAAAGAGACACGGGATGGGTCATGGGGATAGTGGACTGATGAGTCATAGGAATGTGTAAGGTGGATGGACATAAATGAAAAAAATGGGTGGCTGAAATTCGGAGTGGATTTTTCTCAAATGATGCAATATAGTTTGAACATTTTTCTATTAAAAAAAGTATTGCGGGGTATATCAAAAAATCTCTAAAATTAAATAAAATTATATATATATGGACATAAATATTCTCCTTTAATATTTATATCAAATATTGATTTATTTAAATAAGTGAATAAATTACACATCACTTTATCTATCTTCTCTCTCCTCTTCTACATCTGTCTCAACTCTCATGTGCTCTCCTCCCTCTCCCTCTCTCTCTCTCTCTCTCTCTCTCTCACACACACACATACACATATATTTTTCTTGACCGGTCGTATTTCTATTCTCTCTTTCTTTTTCCCCTACTTCTTTGTATTTATGTACAACCAATTATAATTTTTGTTTGCATTTTCTAATTGATCATGTTTCAATAAATAATAAAAGTTATTTGAAACAATAAAATATTATTGCAATAAAAAATAAAAAATTGAAAATCGCAATTTAAAATAGAACTAAACTCATTTTCTTATTTGCATTTGAGAGAGTCTCATACTTCTCAATCTCATTTTACTCTTACATTATTCTAATTCCTCATCTTTTTTTATTTTCTACCTTTTTTTTCTTTTTAATAAATTCGTCTTTTTTTCCTCGCAAATTTACCACATTGTAAACAATTACAAATTACAATAATCAACTATAATTTTTTTTTAATTTTTTTTCTTTTTTACTTAAATCATAATCAACTACACATTACAGTATTCAACTGCAAATTACACTTATCAACTACAAAATTTTATTATATAATCAACTATAGTTTTATTACGTACAATTGAAAACATTTTTTTTACTATAACAAAAACGACTATACAGAAAATTATAATGAATTAACAAAATCACCAAAATCAACTACTAAAATCATCGAAATCAACTACAAAAATCACGGAAATCAACTATAAAATAACCGAAAACCAACCACAAATTATCGAAAAACAACTACAAATTCACCATCTTGTACTGCGCACGACTAAACCCTAGGAGAATGATCTCCGCTGATTACTCCTGAAAGAGCCACCGCAAAACCCTAGCAAAATTCCTCCATCCACCATAGAACGAACCACCACCGCCAAACACTAGCAAAATTGCACCATCTACCATAGAACGAATCGCCGTTGCGTTATTGATGTCGCTCGTACCGTTGCCATCTTGCACCGCGCGCCACCAGCGATAGCCCTAGTAACAACCGTGGTCTACCCTAGCAGGAACAGCCGCCGCGTCGCCGGTGTCGTGTCTCTTGCCGTAGAAGAAAAGAGGGAAGTGAGAAGTATAGAGAGAGCGAGAGAAACAAAGAGAGAACATAGAAGATAGAGAGAATGCTGCAAATGACGAGATATGTTTTGGGTAAGATTTTTGGTGGAACACATATGTCTAATCTTATATATAAAAGAAAGAAACGCTAGGGCAACCCTAAAAAACCCTAATGACATTTCTGAAATTATTTATTTTTAATATTTTTTTCTGTACTAATTTTCTAATTATATTTTTCAACAATTATCAAAATTGGCACTGAACCGTGAAAAATTCTTCCGACTTCAATCTCCTACTTTTCATCTTATATATAAAAGAAAGAAACGCTAGGGCAACCCTAAAAAACCCTAATGACATTTCTGAAATTATTTATTTTTAATATTTTTTTCTGTACTAATTTTCATCAATATATCTCAAATCTTAAGAGATAAAGATAGAAATTTGATTGTTAAATCTTAACTTATTTGTTGGATTATAAAACTTACTACGTAAAAAAATTAATGTTATATAAAATAACAACAATACTACTTTCTTAAATTTTAATATATTAGTGTATTATATTTTCTTTTACTATGTATTAAATTAATTTATCTTTTTTCACTTTTAAAATATGATTCCGTGCATCTCACGGGGAAAAAAAATGGTAGTAATTATAAAAGTCAAATAAGGAGAGTACTGGTAAATAGAAAACAAAGATAGATCCATACATTAGATAAATGAGTTTTGAGGGGTTCTCATAAATTAACAATTTTTTTTTAATAAAATTAAGAAATAAACCTCTTGGTATTTGAGGGAAACAGTGCCCACTCCAATTCCCAAAAACTAAAAGAAAGAAAAAAAAAGAGAAAAGAAAGAAAGATTTGCACTAACACAGAGCCCCACGCTTCTTACAAAGCCTTGAGAAGACACATTTTCTTGATCCACGTCACCATTTATAAACCACCTTGAAAATTGGGTGCCTCTGCCAAAAAATTTCTACCCCATCAATCCCAATATTACACATACACATACTACACACACATTTTCAAGCATTTTCTCTAGTAATTTCCACTTTATAATAATAATAATAATAATAATAAAATAAAATAATAATAAAAAATAAACATGGGAAACCACATTCGCAGAGACCAAACAAACTCTAGTAATTTCCACTTTATAATTATATATATATATATATATATATATATATATATATATATATATATATATATATATATAATTTTATAGTAAATAAAGATTAAATTCTTTTACACACTAACTAATAATTCTACTCCAATTGAAACGTAAATTAAACCTATTTCTTTTCACATACATAATTTATCAACACACACATATGGTAACCTCGTCACACATATGTCAACCTCATCGTTTCGAATATTATAGAAATTATAATCTAAAATAAGTTCTCCAAATTCATAGTTTTGTATTCTGTTTTGTTTTGTTTTGTTTTTTTTTTTTTTTTTTTCTCTTTTCAATTGGGTAGTAAAAAGATGTTTTTTTGTTTAATTTTTTTTAAATAAAAAATGCACAATTTTGGGAAAAAACCTCAATTTCTATTGGAGTTATGATATTACGGTTCAACTGGCGCAATCAAACTGGGCAAGACAACAGTTCGCAGTTTAGCCGATTAAACTGTTCGGTCATATCCGGATTTTAAAACACATTTCCACCACACTCTCTCTCGCGCGCCCGCGCGCATACACACACACTCAGAAACATGTAATGAACTCTTATTCTATCTTACATGAAATCAAATCGCTACTAACCATATAAATATACACAATAAGTAAATTCATTCTTGCAATAATTTATAAAATATATGAGATTTATTAGATTAAACAATACAAACTTAAATAATTTAATTTTGCACTGAGTGACAATACTTATTTTTCATATAGTTAGGCAAAAAGTGTTGTCACTATGCTTGTCACTAATTGGGTGCCGCTAATGCTCTATAGTGAACATAAATAAGGATTAATTGACAACAAAAAGAGTTATTAATGAAAAAAACAAAAAATATTGTCACTTATTTATACATTAAGTGACAACTTTTGCATTTATCTCAATTGGGATATCGTTAATGCAACTTTTTCTTACAGTGAGATCACCCGTTCAAAACGAGAAACAAATCCTTGACTCTTGAATAATTTAATTTTCTTTAAATTATTCCAATTAATTAATTTGTGGTTATTCCAGGCAGCAGCATCAAATAAATAATAAATAAATCACTATTTAATTTTTATTTTAATTTTTTTTATAACTTGATAAAAAAAAATAATCGGACCCTATGTTTTGATGTGTTGGTGACACAGTGATTAGGACTTGAAAGCGCCCATCTTTTCATGTCTAATTGACATTGATACTTGATATGTCACTTTTGCCTTCCTCCCTTTTCTTTTTTTCTCTCTCTACCCATCATTGTCACAACCTTATTAGCTATATGCATTGAACAATATATATACACATACATATATATATATTTTTTATTACACACACACACACAGTAATACACTAACGTGAACAATAAAAAAAGAAATAAAAATGGGTTCTTTGGGTGGAGAAGCATCAACTGCAACACAACACAAGGCAATGCTGGTTTATCCAAAGATGTTTGGTGCTAACCCTTCTGAGAGATGGGGGCATTCGGCTTGCTATTTCAATGGTTTAGTTTACATTTTTGGTGTAAGTATTTTTTTTTTATATATTATTTATTATTTATTGTATAATATTTTTTTTTTTTTTTTGGAATTAGGTAGTGTTGTTCTATTTTTAGTTTTTGGTGGTGGTGTGAGCATATGTAGTTAAATTTGCTTGTGTTGTTTTTGGTTGAGTTGGTTAGAACTTTTGTTTCTGTCTTTATGTGTACTTGTTGATGTTTAAATGTTTAATTTGGTGAAGAGGGCTACTTCACTTTCTTGAATGAGGGTTTTTTTTATTTATTGTTTTGTCCTTTTTATAGTCCTGAAAATCTTGAAAATTCCTTTTCTTTTACAAGAAATTATTTGATTTTTCTTTCTTTTTTTTTTTTTTTTTTTTTTTTTTGTTTTTCTCGTGCATTTGGTCATGAGAGAGAGAGAGAGAGAGAGAGAGAGAGAGAGAGAGATTTGGTTGGCCAACTATGTAATTCTTTATTTTCTTGAAGGAAAGAAAAAAAAAATTCTCAAGGAGTAACTAAAGTTATGTAGATTGAATTTTTGGAATTATGCTTTAGGCTTTGGAGAATTAAATCATTGTGGATATTATTGCACCACCTCCAAACACATTGTATAAGGGAGTACATTACCGTATAAATCGAAGCATGTCAAGGAAATTAAAAAAATTCGCGATCGTATAGTCGATCGGTTTATTTATCTATGTACTTATTCTTGGATTAAGGGATGCCGTGGGGGCGTGCACTTCAGCGACGTGCTCGTGTGCAATCTCTCAACAATGGCATGGAATATTCTCAAGACTTCCGGGCAGGGGCCGGGGCCCCTCGACAGCCACGGCGCAGTACTCGTGGGCCACAAGATGTTAGTCTTCGGAGGCACCAACGGTTCCAAAAAAGTCAACGGCCTTCACATTCTCGATCTCCTCTCTCGAGAATGGAGTCAACCCTCGTGCATTGGAAATCCTCCCTCCCCTCGTGAGAGCCACACGATTAATGTTATCGGTGAAGATAAATTGGTGGTGTTTGGTGGCAGTGGAGGAGGGGAATCCAATTATTTAAACGATTTGCATTTTTTGGATTTGAAAAATATGGAATGGTCTTCGCCTAATGTACGTGGGAATTTATTTCCCGCTCCTCGCGATAGCCATAGCTCGGTGGCGGTTGGGAATAGGCTATTCGTGTTTGGTGGAGACTCGGGCGATAGATACCAAGGCGATGTTTGTGTGCTCGATGTTAATAAGATGATTTGGTCCAAGGTGTGAACTTTTTTTTTTTTTTTAGGTTGCGAATTGAATTAAATCGAATAACGTAATAATTAATTAAGTTTGTAATATTTGCTTTGGCAGGTCGATGCTCGTGGACCTTGGCCCGGTGCTCGTGCGGGCCATGCTGCTGTGAGTATAGGGACCAAGGCAAGTTTAGTTTTTTTCTTTGTGTTTCAGACTGTACTAATGAAACATTTAGCGGGTAATAAATCGTAAAACTTTGGGATTATTGCATTTAACACCCTTGTGTTTGTTGAAAACACCTTTGTGTTATAAATGTTAGCAAAATCGCTCCTATGATTCAATTTTATTAGCAAATTGCCCCCAACAAACGCACTATATAGTAACATGAGGATTTTGTTTTGAAAAAAATGGATCATATAAGATTTGTGTTGGAAATATTTTGTAACACGAGGGTTTTTTGTAGCAACTCGGTATAACTCAGTGGTAGCAAATGCAATACATTCTCAAACTTTGATACGTGAATACGTTATTCAAGAATTCGTTTAGACTCTGTTTTTTTTTTTTCTTTTTCCAATTATTTATTTGAATGGTTCTTGAAATGAATTATGTTATAACCAAAGATGATATAAATAATAATCGACAGATTTATGTGCTCGGAGGAGTCGGTGACAAACAATACTACAACGATCTTTGGGTACTCGACGCAATCACATTGTCATGGATTCAGCTCGACATATGTTCTCAAAAATCTCAAGGACGATTTTCCCATACCGCCACCGTCACAAACCTCGGAATTGCCATTTTTGGAGGGTACATATATATACATATATACCATGCAATTTTACAACTCTCTCGTTATATTACTATAAGTTTTAAATGTAATCATAAATTTGTTAATTGGCAGGTGTGGAGAGGACGAGCATCCGTTAAACGAGTTACTAATCTTACAGATCGATTCACCAACTTGTAGTCGAGCTTTCGGAAGCACGTACAAAGAAGAAATAAAAATGTTTTCTAGAAATGCGGAGAATAATAATTCGGTAACACTACTACATATTCTCTTCTTATATAATTAAATAAATGCGTCGCGCGAAGCCGATATGTAATACTAACAATAATTTCTATTCGAAACATGTGCAGAAGTCGACAGTATTTGTATGCGACAACGAAGATTTATCATCGTCGCAGGAAGTCGAAGAGCTCCCCAAACAATCTTTCCACTTTAGTTCCGGTTTGTCGATCTCTATCATTCGACTAATTATTTCTCATGACAAAAAAAAAAAAAAACGAAAATTCACTTGAGTTTATTTATTTTTTTATTTTTTGGTAAGGAAGATATGTTGCATCCTAAGAGGAGAAGAACTAGTAATAATAACTCGGCGCTGACCGAACAAAAACTCGAGCTCGAGAAACATTCCGTTTCGAAATCACAACAATCGTCCTCTTCACAATCTGATCAGGATCAGATTCCCGCGAAGAAAAGCATCTCGAACTACCCTTCGTCTAGAACTCATCCATTGTCTAGGCAAAAAAATTACGGTCCAAGTTATTATCCCAGAAATTCTATTCCCGGGACATGTCCAGATATATATTTTAAATCCTCGGATCATCGAAATCCGATAAATCAAGAAAATCCGAACGTAATTTGCACCAATGGAGCGGAATCGTTATCCCTCGAGGCGGGGAAATTCAGAAATATGGTACGACAAATTTATTATTTAATTCCTCTACATTAATTCACTTATTCGGTCATTGGTTATAATTTGATATTGCTTTTTTTTCACCGTAGATTGGAGCTGAAGTTCGGGGCCATGTTGACGTGGCATTCGATTCGGGCTACCTAATGACTGCTACTGTTAACGGAAAGGTCTTTCGAGGAGTTCTATTTTCTCCGGTAAGCGCTCGTAACTTTTTAACGAAATTAATCCATTTTGCAACAAATTTGAGTTTCTATCTAAATATTCGAAGTTTATTGTTTTAATATTTGATGCGAAGGGACCCGATCTTGTTTCGAGAGGTGCCTTTCTTGGACAACATTCATTACCTCCGGCACACCATAACGGCTTTAATCATGAAAATTCGGGCGTAAATAACAATGCAAGTGTTGCTTATCCGAGGCTTACAAACCTGCCCGTAAAAAAAGCTCGATTCTCTCCGGAAAATGGAACTACTCTTCGATTGGAGAAAGACTCGAGGGCTATTAATAATACTGAACTTCAGGGTGTGGTGTTAACTCTGGCAAGTCCGGGAAGCGATCATGTTAGGTTGTAGAAACTCAGGCGATTTTTTTTTTTTTTGGTGTACATTTTTAATGTGTAGAATTGGACTTATTTGTTTGATTTTCCCTCCATATTTTGGAGGTTTTAGATAAGTTGTGTGATGAGAGAGTTTAGTAGAGCCTGCTGAGAGTATTTGATCTTTTTCCATTATGAGTTCAGTCTTTTTTGCAAGAAAAATACTTCATTGTGTAAGTTTGGTATTCTTAATAATTTGATGCATTGGTGTCAAAAGCAATTATCATAAGTTATCATTTTTTTTTTTGTTAGAATTTTTTTTCCCTTAGAATAAATAAAACATAATGTTAACAGACATTTTGTATAAATTTCCATCAAAATTTATCTTATCTTCCCTAAATATTTTCCCTAAAAACTCTTAAGGATTATCTTTCATGCACAAACAAACCTCTTGAAAATGGTTTCTAGCAATTGTGAATTAAAAAAATAAAACCCAATAAAAAAATGCATTCAATCACACAAATAGCTGATATAATATGCATACCACTTTTGACAGGATCATCTTCACCAAATATGCATATACCCAATCGACACTTGAGAATTTTGAACATCTGGTTGGTACATATATTCTTCATATCTGAATTTTCATTGTTACTAAATTCAGTTCGTATCGAACACGAAACCAACCAAAATAGCCAACTATTCAATTTCGCCCCTTAAAAAATTACAGGCCAATCAAAAAAATTGGACAGTACATCTAAATCTAGCAGATATATAGTTAAGTGTTTCATAGAGAAGAGGAATAGAGATATTATGGAAATTTAAAAAAATAAATATTAAAAAATGCAATATTAACAATAATTTCTAAAATAAAAAACTAATATAACTGAAACACTTATCAATAAAACTAACCATTTCAAAGAGATATTGTCCGCCAAAACAGATAATAAACATTATTATATCAATAAAGTAGAGCAAATACAATACAAAATTAAGAAATAAGTTAAAATATTAATAAGGCACGTGCAACGCCGTGCACCTGTCTAACAAAATAAAAACGAATCCATGGCTATAATTAGCCACAAAATCTTGTTTAATATTTTATATCTAATAAATGCATATCTAAAAATCTTTATTGAACAAATTACCTCTCATTTTTTAACACCAACACTAAAAAAATATTTGATATTGTGATAAAATGGCTTATTTATCTCTTTGGTTTGATAATATGTAATAGTAGATGTTCCTTTAAAGTGAGCTCTCCTTATTGGTGAGTTAATATTAAATAATAAATTTCATTAATAATTTAACCTTTTGGTTCATATAATTTTTTGATATTGTCAAGTCAACCAAATAAGATGTGTGACATTGAATCCCACATCCATTTCAAATATATAACTTTTTGATATTGTATAGAGTCAAACCAAATTAAATAAAATGTGTGACATCGAATACCACATTCATTTCAAATATTTTAAGTGCTTGCTTCAAATGTAATTTACTTGCACATGAAGGAGTGTATTGATAATATTAATATTAAATGATATATTTCACTAACTGTTTAAATCGTTGGTTGAGATGATCATTCAACACTCCATACTATAGGGATGGACATTGATCGGGGGCATGGATCGGTTTCATCGGCCAACCGATTCACTTTCGACCCGCTTATTTCGGGCGATAATTTTATTGTCGGACCGATAATTTTAACCGACTCATACATAGATGGGTCGGTCACTGGTTTTCAGTTTAATCATAAGCCGGTTGGTCAGGTAATATCCGCCAACCAACTTTTCTAATAATTATTTTATTGTAAATATTTAATTATAATTCTTATTTTTTTAATGTTAAAATAATACATCGTAAAAGAAGTAAAAACTCAAAAACTCAAAACACAAATTTATAACCCTTGCGACATATCCAATTTCGTCGCAAAAAAAAACGTCGCCTGAAATGCATTTTGGCCTAGTGACTGTAGAAGTTTAATAATAAAATTAAAAAAAACTCTTAATTTTAAAGTTAACATTTTTACTAACATTATAAGTTTTCCCAAAAGTTTGAATTTCTTTCGAAAAAACTTTTAAAAAACATCTTATTATTGTATAATAAGATGTTTACCATTGTTTACCCGATACCGACCCATAAAAGTCTGACCGGTAATGGTTCTCAATTTTCAGCAAACTCGGATATATGGTGAGGTTTGGATAGGTAATTTGTCGATTATTGTATGATCCGACCCATGCACAACACTACTCCATACTGGACACGGCCACGGGCTGGGTTTGACCCGGACCCGGCCCCGCCCCGCCCCCGCCCCCGCCCCATTGACCACGGACCCGCGCAAGCACGGGGCGGTTTCGGGTCCAGATATTTTGCACCCGAGACCCGACAGGACTACACGGCGAGGGGGCCTGAGGACCGGGACCCGTCGACCCGGATTTTGGGTTTTTTTTGTCAAAAAATTGGACATTGGGGGATTCAAACTCGGGTAAAATGGGCAGAATTGGACAACTCTAACCACTGGGGCAACGAACATATTTGATTAAATGTAGACAATAAATATATATAATATAAAACGCTAGTGTAAAATGATAAATATGTTAAATATATTAGTGATTTTCACATTAATTATTATTAAATAATTTTAATTAAATTATTAACAAATGCAATATAAGAAACTTTTAAAAATATATATAGAATCACGGTTCAATACTTCAAAACATCTATTATTAATTACTATATCAATATAATCTCCACTATTGAAAAATATAAAGTATTGAATCAATTCAATATATAAACAAACGCGTTGACTTAATACAAACTCACTTATGTTATTAAAATCGATAGTGTGAAAAATTCGAATGAAAAATAAAATAAGATGTTTATTTAAAATAAAATAGATTATAACTCATTTCAATTAATTTAAATTGATTAACCTCAATTGTTGACAAGAACTTATTAAAATTATTGATTATTTTATCATAAGATAATTATTTAAAAATATAGATGATGTTTATTTTAACAAAACTAGATTATATCTAATTCTAATTAATTTTTTACTTTAAAAATAAAACTATATATGACGAGTATAATCAAAATATTATGATGTGATTTCTCTTTTAATAATTAGTTTAATTTGTAAAAATCGTAAGAATTAAATCGTAAGTCATATGATTTAATCAATCATTTTTTTTACATTTACATTTTATTCAAATATTAGAATCGAATCGTAAGATTTAAATGAATTAAGCTCAAGTCCTTTCAATTTCTTTTATTTTTTTATTATATTATATTTGTTAATAATTTAATTGAAAGAAAGATTGAATTTTGAAAGTTTTTGAATTTTGAAATTTTGAAAAATTTCTCAATTATTACTTTCACTTATAAATACCCATAATTCAATATTCACAACTTTTATTTTATTTAGTTTATGTCTCAAAGTCTTACTCGTTTCATTTTTTTTCTCTAAAATTGTTTAGTGTTTAAATTCAATTATTTTTTTAAATTTGAATTTTAAGTTAATCTCAGGTTTTTTTAAGTTTCAATATAAGTTTTTTTTTCTTTCTTGTAACAAAAAAAAAAATTGAAAAACCGGGTGGACCCGCCTCCCCGCGTGTCGGTTTCCGGTCCCCTAAAAATCGGACCCGGAGCCGGCGGGTCCGATTTGGACCTGGACTCGACCCGCCCCGTGGCCATATATCTTCAGAAAAAAATAGAAGAAAAAGAAGGAAAAGAAAAGAAAATGGCTTCTCCATAACACCCGCAGCAACTCACTCATACACGCAACCAGCCAAAGAGATAATATTTATATATTTATTTAAGTAATATTTAAATTTGGATATATAAAAAGAAATTAAAACCACTAAAAATAGAAGGAATGGAAAGATAAAAAAACAAGAGAAAGACATCGCACTGTGGGTGAGTCAAACCCTATAACCAGCAGTTACGTTACGTCTGTCAGTCAGCTTTCAGTATCAAATATTTCACACACAGTAGAAAAAGGCAGAAACATGATTTGTTTTTGATTTTCCACGTGGCAGAACCCAATAATATAATAATGTATTTTTAATTATAATGTGAAAGAAAAAAAAGAAAAAGCTCCCGCGCAAAACGCGGGGGTGCTTGCTGCTGCTGGCAGCTATATATGGAAGACGAGTCACGAGAGCGAGAGAGTCGCTATCAGCCGTCGATCAGTCATTTCCCACGTCAGACATCGTCATCTGTCCCGTCAGATATGACTGCTCTCCGACGTTGATTACGTCATCCTCTGCCCCCCTCAAATTTTCAACTGCTACTGTTCATCTAGGGCACGTCGTCCAAATTTCAATTGTTGGTTTTTTGTTTAATTTGTTTGTTTTTTCTCTCTCTCTCTCTGAAATAATTGAACAAAGAATTAAATGAAAATAGGTACACGAAAAGATTCCAGTCCTTTTCTTCTGGTCATATTAGAATTGGGTGTTGGGTTGATTCGTCAACTGTCACATGCATATGTGAATAAATTAAATGGAGTTAATATCTGGGATGTTTCTATCGTGAGATCGTGTATTTTAAACTTATATGAGATATCCCCTTTAAATTGTGACACATGTCCTAGCAAAAAAACCTATTTTTTCCTCATTTATGTATTGTCGCAAATACCCTTTGTACAATAATTATTTTAAAAAAATCGGCAATTATAAATTATTAATGAAATGTCAATTTTACCCTCTCTATTTTAATGCAATTTTAAATTTATATTTATTGCTAATTAAAATTTAAGGATTATTTTGTAGACCTCCTCATTTCCAAATTATATAGAACCAACTACCAAGTGGATTATACTTTAGGAGAAACCCCCCTCATTTCGAAAATATTTTGACATACCCCCTGGGCCACCCTCAAGTTCCTATAATACCCTTCTAAAATCAGTTTTAAACCCTAACCACTCACATTTCGGTCTCTCTCTTCTTCTCCCATATTCAAAATCCCGCCTCCACAAACCTCCCACCGGCGAAATTGCTTCCCGGAGCCATAACTCTCTCTCCGGTGGTCGGAATTCGATGGTTTAACTACCGTTGGATTCCTCTCGTCGAGCTCTTTCTTTTGGTGGTGATTTCATTCAGTTTCGAGCGTTGATCTGTTTCTGCAATTTTTTTTTCATTCGACGACGGTGGTCTTGCCGGAGCTTTATTGTGTGTTCCACCCGTCGAAATTTGAAGGGCCACCCACCGTTGGATTCCTCTTGCCGGGATATATATTTTGATGGTAATTTCGTTTATTTTTATGTTTTCAGATTTATTTCTATATTATTTGCATTTGTGGGCGCGCGGAACCGTGGGTGGTTATTAGCGGCGCCTAGGGTTTTGGTAGCTAGGAGGCGATGGGGGTGAGGAGTCACTGTCTGTTTGATTTAAAATCTGTAGCATTTCCCAACAATAACCTCTCTCTATCTCTCGATCTCTTAGTGTTTGTTGATTTTGAGTGTTTTGATGTTTCTTCAAATTTTGTTGATTTGTACTAAAGTAATTTTTTTTTTTTTGATTTTGCAATTGCAGCTTAATGAAGGCCATTGATCCTTTCCTTGAAGGTGGCAAATTTTTTTTTGAAGTTACATCTGCTCTGTTCAACAGATGTATACATTCCTGTGCATTACTATACATTACTATAGTAACGCGTAGTTACATATGCGTATATTTGTGTATTTTCGATTTGTATTTTATTGGTTTTGAGGTGATTTATAAAAAAAATATTGAAATTTGTAAATTTTTTTTGGGGTTTTAAGAATTTATTTTGTATAAACCAGTATTCGTGTGTATACAATTGATCGACTAAAAATATGGGGAAAAAAACGAACATAACTACGAATTAATATAGGTACTATAGTTACATGTAGTTATTTTCAGTACAGTAAACATATTGTTTTGAAAATTAAAAACGAAAATTTAAATTTTTTTTATAATTTAAACAAAAAATTAAAAAAATTAAAAAAAATAAAATAATATATATATATATATATATAAAAGAAAGAAACGCTGGGCAACCTAAAAAACCCTAATTGTATTTCTGTAATTATTTATTTTTAATATTTTTTTCTCTACTAATTTGTAATATAATTTTTAACAATTATCAAAATTAAAACTAACCCGTAAAGAATCCTATCTTATTGCTACTTATGTAATTATTTATTTTTAATATTTTTTATGTACTAATTTTTTAATTATAATTTTCAATAATTATTGATCTCCTAATTTTCATCAATATATCTCGAATCTTAAGAGATAAAGCTAGAAATTCGATATGAATTATATTAGTATACTATATTTTCTTATTATATATTAAATTAATTATTTTTTTCACTATTTAAATAATATCCCATGCATCGCACGGGGGAAAAATGCTAGTATATATATAATAAATAAATCAGCGAAAATGATAAATGCAGGACCAGAAATGCTGAATGCAGTTTGGCTGAAAATTGCATATAAGGGTAGTATAGTACTTTTGCTTCTCTAGGGGGTATGTCAAAGGATGATTTGAGCTTGGGTTTATCCCTATTTTATTTGTTGGCTAGGTTGGTACATAAAATAACCTCTAAAATTTATAAAGTCAATTATATCATTATTCATAAAAATCATTAAACCACCCATCCAAAATTCCATCAACCTGAATTCGAACTTGTGAAACATACAAGAATACTTACCATTAAAACACAACACATAATTGACAATAAATTAACAATACGGATATATATCACAAAGCTACAATTTATAATGATTATAAAACTTATATAAATAATGTTAAATAAATTATTAATTGTCATATAATTATTGTTATATATTAATAATATCCCATACTAACAAATATTTACACAATATATTTTAAAAATCAAAGGAAATGCCGATCAACTCATGTAATTTAAAAATGAATTTCGAAAGAATATGAAGTTTGAATTCAATCGTAAATTGTAAGATTTAATTAAATTTTAATATTTGAATCAATTAAACTCATGTGTTTTCAATTCAAAAACAATATTCAAAGATTTGATCGACTAAGCTCAACTCATTTCAATTTGTAGACAATATTCAAATATTTGAATCGGTTAAACTCAATAATTTACAATAGCGTATTAATCAAACTATGTATAGTTAAAGTTTAGTATCTTTTTTTTATTGAATTTTATCATAAAAAATAATAAAATTTAATTCGTAAAAATCATAAGATTTAATCGGTTCATGGTTAGATGAAATCTTACGATTTACGATTTGATTCTTACGATTTTATGAATTAAATTATTATTTTTTTTATTAAAATTGAATTAAAAGGATAGTAGACTTTAATTATAAATAGTTAACTCGATTAATACGTTCTTGTCAGTGGTTGAACTTAATCGATTCGAGTTTTTGACTAATATTTACCTATTCAGAGGATTTGCTCTTAATTGATTCAAATCATACGCTTTAATTAATCTTCTGATGTGAT
>NW_012193138.1:433503-541003 GCF_000504015.1 Erythranthe guttata
ATAGTAGACTTTAATTATAAATAGTTAACTCGATTAATGTGTTCTTGTCAGTGGTTGAACTTAATCGATTCAAATATTTGAATAATATTTACGAATTAAAAGGATTTGCGCTTAATTGATTCAAATCATAGGCTTTAATTAATCTTATGATTTGATTCTTACGTAATTTAGGAATTATTTTTTTATGATAAAATTGAATTAAAATGTATTATACTTTAATTAATAATAGTTAATTTGATTAAGACGTTCTTGTCAATAGTTGAGCGCGCTAATTAATCGATTCAAATATTTGAATAATGTTTACAAATTGAAAGGACTTGAGCTTAATTGGTTCAAATATAACGCTTTGATAAAATATTACGATTTACGATTAGGTTCTTACATGTGTAAATTAAATTTATTATTTTTTATGACAAAATTAAATTAAAAAGATATTAGACATTACTTATAAATAGTTAAATCAATTATGTAACATGTTATGTCAATAGTTAAGCAACCGATTCACATATTTGAATAATGCTTACTAATTGAAAGGATTTGAACTTAATCGATTCAAATATTACTATTTGATTAAATTAAATATTAAAAGAAAATTCACAATATAGTATTTGTTGTATATAATTTTATTTTAAAGTGAGAAAACTATTAATTGGAATGAATTATAAATTTTTGTTCTTCTAAATAAACATATTATTTTATTGTTTATTTGTATTTGTCACACTATCGATTTAATAACATAAGTGAGTTTGAATTAAGTTATGCATTTTTTTATATTTAATTGAGCATTCTTTACATTTTTAAATGGTGGAGTTTATTAATAATTCTAATATTATATAATTAATGATAGATGTTTGGCGTATTGAACTGCAATTCTTTATATTTTTCAAACTTTATTATATTAAATTTGTTAATAATTTATTTAATGTCATTTAATAATAATCAATGTTAATATTTTAATTAACAATATTTATACAATTATGTTAAATATATCATAATAAGTTAATGTGTTTGGATGGTTAGGAGCGATGAATGTATTAAGATGTCCCAAGTTTTATCCTTAATGAATGCATTTTTATTAGACAATTCAATGTTAATCAATTTTATATTAATTTAATAAATAAAAAATCGAAGCATAATTTGGTAAAATACTTCATTTTTTAGAACATAGGCCATGTTATTTTCCTAGGGTACAGATTTAATCTTAGAAAATTAATGGTGATTAATACATATCTCATATAAGTTTAGAACACACGTGGTCTCACCCTAGAAAGACCCTAATATTTGAATCTATATAATGTATAAAAGTTGAATTTCACTCTTAATTGCTTGACATTTGGCAATTTCAATTAATGACATGTATTCATTTTATCCCATGGCAAATTGATTGGTGAAAATAAATCATCAAAAAACATGTCATCATTTCAAAAATTAAATGTAATTAAATATATTTTATTATGTTATTAATATATTTATATACTATCCTTTATAAAATCTCTAAATATATCAACTCTCTTGGAATGTATAAATATATTTATTTTTGAATTTAATTTTAATTGTAATTAATTTAATTTAAATTTAGTTAAATTCAATTTAAAGTCTTCCCTCATTATAATTGTGTGATTGGTGATATTACGCAAATTTTGTATTTTAAATAATACATTTGGATTTATATTAGAAAGATATGCAGAATAAATCATTTGGTATTAATATATTATACATTTTATACGAACATAACCGGAGAATATGTTTTTTCTGTACTAATTTAATATTATATTAACATTATCTGTATAAAAGAAAGATACATGTTCGACTTTACTATATTGCGGAAATTGACACTATTTTTTTTCCTGCCATGAGTTCAGTAATACTATCCCATTTATTTATTGTATTGAAAATTATACTACATGAATTTCATGTTATTTTTTAACTTTTCTTTTTTCTTCACTGAATCCAGTGACAATAATTTTATGATTGATTTAATTTTTATAATTATATACTAGTTAAAATACAAACTTTCTCATGATTATACTAATAAATTAAAGAACAAAGTTAAGTTTAATCAATTGATAAAAAAAATATTGATTTTATATATTTCAAAATATAACAATGCTATTCTAAATCTTTGGTATTAAATTCGTTTATTTACTTTATTTAATACCAAAAATTAAAAATATCAATTGTTTTGTTTAAAATGTATAATGATCTTATATACTATATATCGCATTCCACTAATAAGTATTTCTCTATAACTTTGATAAATATAATTAAGTACATATCTAGAGCAACTCCAGCTCAAAAGTATCAAAATGATTTTGCAAATATTAATTTGATATTTAATATACTCCAACCATGGGTATTAAATGGTTGTTAATTAAAAATAATTAAATTGATTTATATATCTAATTGTCACATGTCATTTTCTAAGTGGACACTGAGGTGGTTAAATTCAAAACACATGTTTGATATTTTATTCCGCATGAAATATTTTTACATTCCGAAAGATGAAATATTAAAATACAACCCTTATTTCATAACTCTATTGGAATTAAAATTACTATTTTTAGTATGAAAATGGCGGTTAAAGGTTTTGATAGCCTATTTAATAACCCCACTTCAGGTGCTGTTATTACTTTAAATAATTTACATTAACAAATATAATATCAATCGACAAATCAGTAGTTTGTTCTACGATCCATTTTGTAGTTACAAACTCAAAAAAGAAATTTATATATGGGGTCATTAGCAATAAACCCCTCATATAGTTAATAAATGGTGATATGTCCACCCCTTAAATCTTTCTTTGTGATAAACCCCTAGAAATTGTATTCCCAATTCTACCCTTATATCAATTAGCATAATTTCACCCAATTATTCCTTTTTTTCTCTCTTTCCATAATCATAATTTAATTCCTAAAAATATATTTCCAAATTCCTAAAAATTGCTACCAAATTAAAAAAAATGATTTTTTATTATTTTTTATTATTTTTTATTATTTATTATTTTCGGATTTTATTTAGTCATTTTTTATTTTTATTTTTATTTTTTTAATTTTTTTTAATATTTTTTTAATAAAAATATATTTTTTTTAAAAAATTGAATTTTTTTGGACAGTTTACAATGCCGAATATGACTATAGTTGAATATGACTATATGTGACTATGTCAATTGTAGTCGTATTATTTCTTTATATTGCACTTTTTTTACATTTTTAGCTTCAAAAATCCGATTATATAGTGTTGTACAGTCATGTTTACCAAATTATATAAAACAACTAAGATTCCCTATTGTTTAGGGAAACAATACAATCAACATCCACAAAAAAAATCGCAAAAGAATCACAATTTGAATCTTGTTTTTTCAAGTCAACTTGAAACGAGAAGATAGAACATATTCGAATATGACTACAATCATATTCAACAATAGTCGTATTCAAAATGACTACAGTCATATTCGAAAAAAATACATAAATATGACTATAGTCATATTTGAATATGACTATAGTCATGTTGCTGCTTCTGTACAAATCTGAAATTATATTTTCAGATCTGGAGGAAAAAAAAAGAGAGAGAGAAATCGAAAGTACATATAAAAGGGGAGAAAATTAACGAACAAGATGGAGGGGGAGTACGCTTCAATTCATCAAACTAAATACATAAATATGACTATAGTCATATTTCAATATGACTATAGTCATGTTGCTGCAACTGTACAAATCTGAAATTATATTTTCAGATCTGGAGAAAAAAAAAAGAGAGAGAAATCGAAAGTACATAAATAAATGGAGAAAATTAACGAACAAGATGGAGGGGGAGTACGCTTCAATTCATCTAATTAAATACATAAATATGACTATAGTCATATTTGAATATGACTATATGTTGCTGCTACCACAGTGAAGGGAATGGGAAACAACACACCTTTGCAACCTTTTCCGTAGCATATACCGCAAGTAAGAGTCTGTTCCAATAGAGCTGATTCCCATGTACTTGCACATATTCACTAGACGAGGCCTAAATTGCAAAAAACACAACCATATCATGTAATGATTGTTGTATATTTTAATCTTAAACAATGAGATACAATTATGAATACGAAAAAATGAACCTGCTGATATTATCTAGTGTGAGTTCATCATTGAACAGCTTAGCAAATCCCAAAATTTCCTCATTATCACACTTCGCAAGCAAGGAAACATTGATTTATCATAAAAGTGGAAACCAGGTATTGAACCGGCACATCATCTTCTATAAACGAAAAATCTAACAGAGGTACGAAATATAGGCAGGTGCAACTGATGCATACTTTAGTAAATTTTATGATACCAAATCTATCAAAAATTAAACAGTTGCACAATCATCATAAGCTATGTTCCTCGGACAACAATGATTAGCTTTACTATGTAGAAATGACTCATATGCACAATTCCCAAAAAGAATATTGCTGCTACTGATACATAAATATGTTCCAGATCTGTAGAAAAAAACAAAAAAAAAACAGAGAGAGAGAGATAGAGAGAGAGAGGGAAAGAGAGAGAAATCGAAAAATAAATAAATAAAGGTAGAAAATTAATGAAAGAGAGGGAGGGGGAGTCGACGACAACGGCGATGGCGGTGGTGGCGGCGCGGCGTGAGAGAGGCGACGGTGGCGGCGGCGTCGACGATGAGCGGCGGTGGCGGTGGCGCCGACGATGAGCGGCGGTGGCAGCGGACGATGAGCGGCGGTGGCGCCGACAATGAGCGGCGGTGGCGGCGGACGATAAGCGGCGGTGGCGGCGCGGCGGTGGATGAAGCTTGAAATTCTAGGAGTGTTTTGAGAGTTTAGGTGGAGAGGTGGAGAAGAAGATGAAAGTGGTAGGTGAGCAAATAATTAGGGTTATAGTAGTTGAGGGTAGGTTTGTCTTCTCACACTAGTCTAAGGGTTCTCACTAATTAAGAATGGAATTTGGGTGTTGGGAAAAGTCTTTCCAAGTCAATTGGGTTTAGTTCAAAATATTTTCTATTTGAGGGGTGTATTGCATATTTCCCCTTTATATATTATATAGAAGACCGTGTTTGATACACACCCCATAATTCAGGGATGCAAAATGAACTTTCCCCTAAATATTATATCGTAACATTAAACCACCTTGACTAAGGCTGATGATGATATCCCAAAACTCTTGCTAGCTACGTGATTAAAACATATAATCAACGCACACAATTAGTCCTAATTAATTATGAACACATTGAATATTCTTCCAGAATACATAGTTTTGGAATGATTGCAGCTAATTCCACGGCCAATTAAAAAACATCTCATTAAAATTGAATTCTATTAATTAATTTGAGAGAAGATCCTATAAATACGAAGCTCATCGAAACCCATTTTCATCAATCGAAAAACCAATCTTCGTTCTTGAGAAATTCCAATTTAATTAGAAAAATGGCTAAGAGCGTAATCTTCTTTTGCATCGTAGCCCTCGGTTTCTTCGGTATCGTCTACGCTTTTGATCCTAGTCCACTTCAAGATTTTTGCGTTGCAGATTTCACTAGCACAGGTAATTTAATAAGTACTATCAGTAGCGGGTTCAGAAATTTGTGTTCATGACCGTTTTTTCTTCTTTGAATTAATAAGGACATAATCATAAAATAGAAAAAAAAATAATAATAAATAAAAATTAATAGAACTTTTTGTGCATTAAATTAGTTTTGGGTAAACTAAAATAATTAAAATTGAGTGAGCTAAATAAAAATATATGTATATATAATTTGATTTGGAAAAAATTGTAATTGAGGGGAAACATGTGTAAGTCCTAAGTTTCTATATATATTTTTTATTAATTTTGTATTATTTTTTAATAATTACATTTTTTGGGCTAGTGAGAATCAATGGTCTACCTTGCAAGGACCCTGCAACCGTAGTAGCGGATGATTTCTTCTTTAGAGGGTTCGATGCAGCCGGAAACACGTCCAACCCTTACGGCTCGTCCGTGATCCCAATGAACGTGGCTCGAGTTCCAGGGCTCAACACGCTCGGCTTGACGGTGGCTCGGCTTGATTTCTTGCCAAGTGGGTTCATTCCACCTCACCTTCACCCTAGAGGTTCCGAAATCTTGACGGTTCTAGAAGGGTCTATTGAAGTGGGGTTCGTCACCACGTACCCGAACTACAAACACTACAGCAAGGTACTCGAAAGGGGTGACGCTTTTGTTGTCCCGGTGGGACTTGTTCATTACCAGCGAAATGTGGCCGATGGGAATGCGGTGGTGTTTGGGATCGTGAATAGCCAGAATGCCGGGATAAATGTGGTTTCGAATGCCGTTTTCGGGGCCAAACCGGCGATTTGTAGTCAGTTTTTGTCGAACGCTTTTCAGTTGGATAAGAAGACTGTGGAAGAGCTCCAGGCTAAGTTTTCGATATGATATGCTTGCAATTGATCATTGCAGATTATTATTATTATTATTATGATAATTATGTAGCTTTTATTTTTGAATGTTTATAATTAAAATAAATTAAAAAATAATCGTGTTCTTCATTTATGTAGCTTTAATTGTGTAACTTAATTTATGTATTTATTTATCCGCAAATTTTATTGGGGTCTTTAGCAATAAACCCCTCCAACCGCTAAGAAATAGAGATAAACCCAACCCTAAATTCATCCTTTGTAATAGACCCTCCAGCTTTTTTTTACCTAAAATACCCCTCATTTATCTACAGCATTAGTAATTATGTGGACTTGCAAAAATCAATTTTGGACTGCATTAGCAATTTCAAACTGCATTTAGCATTTTTTATTTTTTATTTTATAATCTTTTATTTAAATTTTCTTTTAGATTTTTTTTTAATTTTTTAAACAAAAAAATCAATTTTTTTCCTAATAATTTTACTACGCCGAATATGACTATAGTCTAATATGACTATATGTGACTATATCATCTATAGTCATATTCTTTCTCTATATTGCCGTTTTTTACATTTTCAACTTCAAATTTTCAATTATATAGTGTACTACAGTCATGTTTACCAAATTATATAAAAACACGAAGATTGCCCATTATTTACGAAAACAATCCAATCAACATCCACACAAAAAATTACAATTTGAACCTTGTTATTACAAATCCACCTGTAGCTACACAAATACATCAAAAAATCGTGTGTATGAATTCTTCAACTATAAACAACCATCTACATCATTGTACATTAGAGAAAAAACATACATGTCATATATATGACTATGCACGACTACATATGACTATAATATGACTACAATATGACTATATATGACTATAGAGCTGATTCTCTTCAATTAGCCTGTTGTTTGCCCATCTTATTCAGCATCATCGATTCTTTTGGTTGCAAACTGAATTTTACACCAGAAAACTTCAGAAAACAAACTAAGATCAAGTGAAGATAGATGAATAGGGAGAAAGATACTTCAACCCCCGGCAGGTAAAACACAATATATGACTATATATGACTATGAGCACAAGTGTTTGCAAACATAACAGGTGTAGTTAAGCGACTATACGTAACTATTATGGTATTTTATTGTTAAAATTCATAACAACCAAATGGTATGAACACTCATACATTATCAGATAAATAAAACGAATTCGAACGACATGAAACACAAAAAAATATAAATCACAACTCTTATCATGCCAATCCACAATTGTCAATGCATACAAATGCATACAAACATGCTCTAGGATACGAAAAAACAAAAACTCACAAAAATTAATAAAATGCATGATAATTGAAATCTATGCATTCATAACAAACAAAATAATATAACTATTGTAGAACATTGTAGGAAAAAAAAAGTAACTATTAAAACGGACTTTTGGCTTAGGAACAACACTGACCATCAACCAAACAACTTTTTTTTTTTGGCGTTAGGATTATAATTTGTGGGAACAACAATTTACTCCTTTAGTTCATCCTTGTATTAGGTACTCGGAGAATCTAATGTTAATTTTTTTTTCTAATTTTCATGATATTCTAACCATTTAACTAAAAAAAAATTAAAATAAAATAAAATAAAATAATATAATTGAAAATTCAGATCCATAAATAATACCGGTTAATTTGTAGAAATTCAACAGTTGCGGTTTTGGCAAAGGACGGCGGCGGCGATTTTGACGGAGGGCGGCGGCTGCGGTGAGAACATGGGCGGCGTGGGATGATTTCTAGATCTCCATCGGTATCCTGCTGCTAGTCCTTTGAATCCTTTACCGTTTGTGTTTGTCGATTCCTGCCGTCGGGATCTTCTGTTGCCTCCTCAATTTTTTTGTGGTGGAAAGATTAGATCTAGGGTTTGGTAGGATGAAGAACAGAGAAAAGAGAAGAAAAAAAAATAATTGAGAAACGAGAATGACGATTGGGAGCGGAAGAAAAATAATTAGAATTTAGGAATATTGTGGTTGAGGGTATTTTTGTCTTATCACATAGGTTTAGGGGGGTCTCACAAATTAAAACTGAGATTTGGGTGTAGGTAAAAGTCTATAAAGTCAATTGGGTTTAGTTCAATATATTTCCCATATGAGGGGGGTATTGCATATTTCCCCAATTTTATTTTGTTTGATTTATTGACCGATTAACGTAATAATATTACTGTCTACTATTTTAATATTACTGTGGTTGACAGTAAAATTACTGTAAACACGATAATATTACTGTCGTTACAGTAATATTACTGTCAACCATTTAGCATATATATATATATCACAAACCGTTTGTCAGCTTAAAAGCTAAACGAGCTTGGATTATGGGCTTGACAATCTTGGGCCACCGGCGCGTGCAACGACAATTCAATGTCTTACTAGGCTTCATAACTTTGGTAAATTTTGTACACATACACATAATTGTGTGTTATTATATGTAGATCTATGGTTTAAAATCACCCGATGTATTTCATCGGATATAGCATGTACAAAACCCTCTTTCAGTTGATGGTTTTATCATTTGCTAATAGTGCACATAAATTACTTTTTAAAATTATTAATTCATGTTAGATATTTTTCTACGAGTAGCAAATGCAATTCACTGATTTATATACATGTTTTGTCAATCCAATATATATAAAATAAGAATTACCTGCACACAAGGTAGAAGGAAAACAATATTTAATGAGCATTAAAAATGAAGATAATTCACATCATAGTACATAATATATATGTATGAACAATTAATTGTAAAGCTATTCCTAATTAATATGATGCAAGTCTAAGCGTGGATATTGCTTTTATGGCTTGAATGGGGATAGTACATTAAGGTTGGTGTAATCATTCGAGGGTGCAAAGTGCCAATATTAGTATCAGTATTAGTATCAGTATTAGTATCAGTAGTATTAGTATTAGTATTAGTATTAGTATTAGTATTAATATTAGTATTAGTATTAGTATTAGTAATAGTATTAGTATTGGTATTAACATTAGTATTAGTATTAGTATTATCATTAGCATTAGTATTAGCATTATCATTAGTATTAGCATTAGCATTAGCATTATTAAGAGGACAATAATATTATTGTCTTGTCCTGTAATATTACTGTCCCATAGAGTAACATTACCCTTAGTACAATAATATTATTGTGTTTAAATTGGAAAAAAAAGTCAAAAATAATAATATTTCTTTGAGCACAATAAATATTACTAAGATTATGGTGGATTTTTATTACCAGATAACTCTACCAACTTGTTGCCCTATCGAGCCCTACTGATTTTTACCGAACTATTTCTACCAAATTATTACCGTACCCTACAGTACCGTACCGAATGTTTTGGTAGGGCAATGGCACTCAATATTATTAAAATGGTATTACCCTATCGTACAGAAATATTATTAATAAATAATAATAAATAAAAAATTATTTTACTAATTAATTTATTATATATAAAAAGTGAACATAGTTTCCTGACTAACTGTTATTAGTTAAAATTAATTATACTCTTTAGGTATGTCAAAAATATTTTGAATTGCTTTCATTGATGATGATATAAGTGATGTTAAAAGCTTTTATGTTATAATTTTATTTCAGAAATATTTTATATTAGGTAGATTAAGAACATGTATTTAGAATATTTTTATCTTAAATACTAGTTTCGAACATTTTAAACATGTGTATACCTTAAATTGCTTTGGAAAAATGATATTCAATTTATACTTATATAATATGTAGCATAAATTGGTAATTACCATTACCATACTCTACTGTATCGAACTTTTGGTATACCGAATTTCGGTATACCAAAATTTTTGGTAGGGCAATGCTAATGAATTTCATAATACCGAAATTTCGATAATCGTAGTGATTCGAGGGGTTTGGTACGGTTGCCCTACCAAATCCACCCTTATGTAAGATGGTAAGATTACTTTACTGTGTTCACAATAACCATACTATGTTGACCGGTCAAAGACAGAAAAGTAAAAAAAAATCAGCATTAGAGACCGACGATATAGGCACTGGCGGAAAAACAAATTTAGAAAATGTGTTTAAAATTGAATGTTGAAGGTGAAATTTGTTTACTTTTAAACAAGAGGACCAAAAGTGGTATCGCCAAACATGAGAAACTAAAAGTGTGATTCTCCCACTTTTGGCATTTGATATTTTTAGCTATTTTTTAGGTTGTAGTATTTGGGGTGAAACTATTCATGTACTCATTGATTTTTGATCTATAGACTGGTTGGAGATACAGTCCAAACCCCATCAACTTTAAATAAATAAATAAATAAAACTCGGAAGAAATAATTAATTTTTTTTCCCTTTTAAAAAAAATAAGGGAAGTAGTTAATTAAATAGATGAAAGATGAAGCTTGATCTTCATCTCCTTCATCTGTAACGATCAACATGGTTTCAGCATTGCCACTTACACATGATTAATGCGATTTAATAAATCGTGTTCGTGGACAGAATTTATTAATAAAAGCCAACTCTCTATGAATAAATATTCAATTAACTATGAGGAAGTGTACTAATTCATATCACCATTCATTACTTCTTAATTTAATTATTGTCTGTGATATATGGTTAACCTTCCATATAATTGAAAATTTATATAATAGCATTGGGATTAATTCAGAGATTATGCAAACTTATACATAAATAATTGAAAATAAATTCAACCATTAATTCCACTTCAAAGGAACTTAAATGATAAATACCAGATCTCATAATATAATTGATTATATTTAGCTATTTTTTTTAGGATGATGAATGTGCACAGATTACACAAGACAGATGAATAAAAGGAAGGTTTACCATATAAAACTACATAAATAGCATTCGAGTCGGCGACGAAGGTTATTTGTCGAGTTGCCATCCGAGACTCGACAAACACCATTACAAAATTAGTAATTGACGAGATATTTAAACTTTAGTATGGAGTGATAATAATCTACTAATTCAATTCCAACGATCTACGTCTCGCTCAACTCATGCAGTACTTAAACATCGGAATAAAAGGAAAAAAGAAAAAAAAAAAAAAAAAGGGTCTCGTTCTTGGTGTTCGTTTCTAGCCATTCAACATAACGAGGCTATCGACGTAGGTCACCAAACTAAGGTAACCTTGGTTGTCGACTCCGAGGGGGGTAACTGCATTGCTATCAAGGCGGCACACGCTCAACTCAAGCTCGCCGTTTTCATATATTATCTCGTCGTTATTAGTAAATATGATCGGACTAACGACACCACCATCAACCCTAATCGAGTACAATTTAGTCCAAGAACTCACCACCCCATATTCCTTCATCACCCACAAGTGACATTTTTCGTGCCAAGGATAATTATCTGTCAAATGAAACGCGAACAAAGCAAGATCTCCCTTGAAAACACCAATGTGCTCCATCAAGTCGTCCCCATCGGCTTCAAAATCCGGTTGATCGATTTGATAGAAAACCTCTTTTCCCATATGGAAGGCCAAAATCACCGCGATATCCTCGTCCCTACTTCGGTAAACCGCCTTCCAATGAATTGAGTTGTTGATTAAAGCTTCGGATTTTCTTTCGATCCAACCCCACGGGAAATAATCCACTTCTATACTCTTCCATGAATTTGTCATCATTGAGTAAACCTCGATTTTACTTGCCATCACTACTTTGTATTGAAAAGTCGAATCCATATCATCGTCCATTACGGAAGCAATCCTAACAATCTTGTAATCGTTTGTTACGTCATAGTATCCAAACCCTAAAGAAAATTTAACATTACTTTGCTCCGATGGAGGGTTTATTGTTTTATATGTTCTAACGAAGGGGTTACACAAATATATGGTCGTACCGAAGTCAACCGCCACGGTGAGGCACAACAAACCGTTACAAGAACCGACTATACTAAAGCTCTTCCAGTAAAGCTCGAGAGGAAGTCTAATTTCTAGAGATCGCTCGAACGTTTCATCGTTAAGAAATCTAAAAGTGCGATCAATTGAATGTTCCAATTTTACGTGAAGGAGATAACGCGTACCTTTAGAAGCCCGATTTCGCATATGTTCTTTGATAAAGACGGGGTCTCTTATCAACTCTTTCCAAGATCGGCACACGCATCGAAACCTCACCAAGGTTGCAGCCGGCAGCATCGACAAAATAACGATTATGATATCTAAAGGAAGAGTACTTGAAATCATTTTGACACAATTAATCTTGAAATCTATTTTTCACCCTTTGTTTATGAAATGAGTATGGCTGTATTTTTTTTTTTTTTGCCCAAAATCAAGAAATATATAGAACTAGGGTTTGACTAAACACATTTCTGAATCTTATAAAAGCCCTTGCAGAACAATATATATTGTAGATAAGTTGTTCTTTAGGGTATGTTGTGATATTTCAAACATTAATTAATTTTTGCCATAATTCTTTTTTTCCCCCCCTTTGAATATGAGCAGAATTAGCATGTTTGTAACTGCATTTAAGAGGTTCATGCCATTTTGAAATAAGTCCTGTCTGGCGAATTATGAGGATAGTTACTGGAAATTTATTACACGCAACCACTGTTGTAAATATCGCGGACGATATATCGATCTCCAAATCCGTGGCGATCGTAAATCTTTACCATTTTTGTGAGGCGGTTTGCAACATCATTTTTTATACGGTGAGGCGATTTGTGGCTGGTCAAATTGATATATCAGGTCAATAAATTGGAAAAAAATATCATTTTTTTTTTAAAAACTAAATGGAAACTAGGTTTTTGTTTTGTTTTTTTTTTTTGTTTTTTGTTTTTTTTACCTAATTCCAACCCGATTTCTTTTAACCAAAACCAAACCAAGTCACCACCCCCCTAAGCAAGAAGAACCTGGCCAAAACTTACTAACCCAAAACAAACCACACTCTGCCGACGGCTGCTAAAGACTGAGGCGGTGCTCGGCTGCGGGTTGTGGTGGGGATAGAATCATGTTTAAATATTTCTTTATAAATGTTTTGAGTATTAATTTACAAATAATATTTGGAAATATATTGCACTAAATCTAAAAGCCGATTTATTTCCGATTTATCTCCGATTAATTACCACCGTACCGATTTCTCGTGTGGCGGGCCCTAACCTCCTCGGACCCGATAAGCGCTTTTCAGAACCTTGCATGCAACTATAGGCTAAAAAAAATCAAAGAATGTAGACTGTACTGCTCTAATATATGTACGATACATAGTTCTTCCTTTGATACATTCTAAATTTATTTAAGAATTTAAATGAAGATACGTAAGTACGTAAGAATTGTCGTCAGACGATAGAGAAGGGATTCAGATAATAGATTCCATTAAGCTGCATATTCATTCAAAGTTAACTATATGCTAATGAACGACAACGATTGAACTCGTAATAAGCAAATCTGCAGAGTATATGCAGTGCACGACCTAGCTCAAATATCATAACTCCATTTCACCGTTTAGTTATTACTTTTTTTTACGCACGCAACTTTAACTTACGAAAAGGGAAATGTAACGAATTATTAGGCCGTCATGAATATAATATAGTACTACATTTGTCATCGACGATATTTTAAAATAATATAATTTATGAAAACATGATTATAACTAAGTCTACTTTATTTAATTACTTGTTGGACTAATAAAATTTTGAATAGTTGTGTTTAATTTGGAGAAGAACAAGATAAGGTTTTTGATTTCGGGATAAAAGTTTTGAGAAAATTTAATTATCTTTGGACGTTATAAATTAATGGATTATGATTATGATTATTCATGTTTGAATTGTATTTAGTGGATATTTTAGAGTTTATTGCAATTACTACGGCCATGAATTATATCGAACTGCTAAAGAACTTCTGTATGTTATTTTATTAGCAAATTCCCCATATTAAATTTTTCTTTTTTACCAATTAGTACCCTTGTTTATTAGGGAATTGTGTGCTAAAAAAACTTGAAGCATTGCCAATAAAATAACACGAGACAATTCGATATAAGACAGGGGTACTAACTGCAATAAACCTGGTTATTTTATTTCACTTATATTAGGTTAAGTACAATGGGTGTACGATCTCTTTTTATTAGGTTCGTGCATTAATTATAGGACCCCTTAGTGTTGTACTAGGTCTTAAATATTTTACGGTCTGAGAAGTACAAGCCTAATAGACAATAGCCCCTCTTTAGTCGCACGTTCTTTAGATGATGATTGATATAAAAATATATACGAAAATGTAAGCTGGCCAATGGCGACAGAGTGTAGCCGACGGTGATTAAAAAAACACGAAGAGTAGGGAAATAAAAGGACATCTTGCGACCTTTTTGCGATATTCTTCGCATATATATAGAAAACAAGAAGAAAAAAAAGGTTTAAAACGTGTTGCGTGATTTATGGAAATGTTCATTGCGAAAAAAGTAAAACGAATATAATGTACATTTGCTACGTTATTTGTTATTCATCGCAACACAAGTGTTTCTGAAAAAATTATGTGACCTTTATGGAAATTTTGGATTCATATTTAATGTCCCAACTCGCAACATTTCGAATATTCTGCGTAAATCATTCATAAAAGTTAAATTTTATAAAATTTCTTAGTAGAATGGTGATTTAGGTATATGTATCTATATATGTATGTACATGTATAATTATGTGATTATTTTTCTAAGTGTACTTGCTATGCTAGGAATCCTCATAGAGTCTCACAGACTCATGCCGGTGAAAATACCTACACGCAAGTTCACGTATCGAATAAGTAATATAGAAATTAAGTTTGGATATCGATCCCATGAGAAATATTCAACTACTAATTAATTCTAAGTGCTAGATTGTACAAGTTATGTTCTAGTCCACCCTACACAATTGAATGGTGAGTTGATTAAACTAAAGTACACTAAATTATAAAAAGCAAATAAGAGGAAGCAACAACAAATAAGCAAATAACACGAAGATTAATCAAATTAAGAAGGCCTACTACTTTATCATTCTTCTATGTGATCATCGATCCTCCAATTCTCTCAATTATGCAAACAAATAACTCGGATTATTAACCTGAGATGTTAATTTAATCATAACTCGCTTCCACGTGTATTACAATTCTATTATTCATGACTAAATTATTGTATCCCTACGCAATTCAATCAGGGACAATGAATTAAAGACAAAACTTAATAATGGCTATCGAAGAGGTTAACTATATTCCTATGATAACACAACAAAGGTTCTTCTGCCACAGTTCTAATTGTTAAGTCGATCTTCCGATTCTTGCATTCAACAATAACAATATCCCTACCAGAATAAAAATCCCTTGGACCAATAATACTACAAAATTCAATATATGCTCCCACCTTTATAAAATCGCAAAACATCACTTTTCTTATAATCAAACTGCGATCCTATTTTGGTCGATGTGGAAAGCTAGAAACGAATTCATTTTCCAAAATAAACCCATTAATAACTTTTTAATCTGGAATATGTCACACTATTCCCTCCAAAATACCCAACCTAAACCTCCAAAAATTACTTTAACTCTCAAATGGAAACCTCCCCCAACAAACTGGTTCAAACTCAACTCTGATGGCTCGTCAAATAAATACATAGGAATAGCGGGTATTGGTGGAATTATCCGAGATGATGTTGGAATTTTGTCTCTGCTTTTTCCAAAAATATCGGATATACAACGAATAATAAAGCAGAAATTTGGGCTTCCACCTCCATTCCGAACGCCGACAACTGCCGCCTCCACCACCTCTCCGGCACCACCGACAACCACCGCCTCCACCACCGCCGACAATCTCTCCGGTGCCGCTAGAACCATCCCAGCCACTGCCACAGGTCAATTCGCCGGAGCAACCGCGTCGATCCGCTGCCGCCACCGCGTTTCTCTCCCCATTCCTGCATCTCTTTCTTCTTCCGTAACGATATAAATATCGTTTTGGTTGGTGAGTGAGTGGGTGGGTGTTAAATAATTTTGTTTATTTATTTATTTATTTTTATAATATTTTTATGGTAGAAAACTAATTTTGGTTTATTGGACGAATGAAAAGGAAGAGAATATAATTTTGATTAAATCTTTTGTAAAAAAAAAAAAAACTGTTCAATTATTTAATATGTTTTATTTTAATGTTTACTTCAAATTACAAAACAAAACTAAAGAAAGTGATTTTCCTCAAATAATTTTCATCACCTTTTTTCTTAGGAACTAAACACAATTAGGATTTCAAAAGTCGTCATTGATTTCCTTTTCTTTTGCATTTCGTTTTCCTTATTTTGACATTCATGAATCAATCAGAGCCTTAATGGAAACGACAAATTTTAACCTAGATTTTGCATTATCATATATATAATGGAAATGATACGTTCACATCAATTGCATATGGTTATCGTTTACCTTGTTTTGATTTTTTGCCATTCCTTTAATTTTCTCTCAACTTTATTAATACTGCAAGTAAGTGGCAAATTGTAATAAATTAGCCTTGAAAAGCCCTTCAAATTTATTTAAGAATTATTGTTTTCTTGTACTGAAGACAAGTATCCCACATCAAAACAAAACCAAAAAATAGTTTATTGAACTTGATTCAACTTGTAATGTAACTACTATAGAGTATCATAAATAAGAAAACTTGTCGCTCGAATATGTATTTTGTATATGTACTCTAATTTTGTGGTTTCATATATATTTCTTTCATATAGTAAACGAGAAGAATCTGTCTCGAGAAAAAAGACTAAATTACAAAATTGCGAACCTCCTATACATATATATATCCATACATGTCATGTTCTTCTGAAACGAGAAGTTAAATTAACCAATTGATCTTTTCACTACAAGTAATTGTAAGGCCTGAAATCCAAATTCTTCTTCGGCTTGGCATAGCAAATCTTGAAACAAATGATGATTCAAAGATGATAGTGGAATAACGAAACGTTTCTTTTCACTCTCAAACATAAACTGCTAAATGGCCCTTTGGAACTTCGATTGATCTTCTTTCGTTGGATAAAAAGATCGTTGTAACATTTGTCGGATGGCCATCTTTGTATGAAGAAATCAAAAAGTTTTTTGAAAGTACTGTGAAATGAGGTAAGAAAGGTAAGGGTATTTTTTTTTTTTAAATTTGTTAATGGTTGAAATCAAGAAATGATGTTTGAATATATAGGTGACCTATAAATTGTACATAATTGAAAAAATCTAAATACGTGGATTTTCACTCACTTCAACATATACATATGATATCACATGGATTTGTTTTGAATTTATCAGAAAAATTTCAAGGCAACAAGAGTTTGTGATTTAAAAATATTGTTCCTACCAACTCTAACAAAATTAGTTACTTTTAATTTAATTAAGTTATTTGTGAAAGGGATTTGTAATACTAAACCTAATTATTCAAGTTAATTTAATAATTATATAAACTATTTAATTAAGATAGCATTTTGAACTAGTTTTGGGTGGGGGCCGCGCGAACGCAGGCCCCCTCTAACACAAATTATGACGCAGGCTCGACCACTTGGGCCGACCTTACGCGAGCACCCCTCCAAGGTGCAATGGAGGTTGCCAGCATAGGCCATAGGTCTTATTGATCGCCTATTGACCTCGTCCAGGTAAGTGAATTCTTTAGTCAAATTTCTTCTCTTTATGTAACTCCATAGATCACTATCTAAATTGTTTGTTATCGATGTGGGATAATACTCTTGGTTTTTTTTTTTTTCTAATTCTAATTAAATCTGCATTAGCACTTGCAGAAATCATGTCAAAGAGAGAATATATCAAGAACTCTTAAGTATGTAATTCCACATCAAAATAATTCAAGAGTGTACACATCTTTTCAATGTAAATACAAAGTATGTATCTTCTCTGTGTTGAGGAACTAGCTAACAAAAATTGTATTGCTCTAAGACCTATTATCATATGTGTATCATGCTTTTCTCAATAACGAAGCGCTTCTTTTCACTTTCTCCGACATGAACCGCTAAATGCCCTTTTGGAACTTCAGTTGATCTCTTTTTCAGCCGATAAAGACCGTCTAAGAATTTTGTCACTAGTCATCATTTTTTTGGTTGAAGTAATCTCGGTGAAGTTGAAGATGAAAAATGAAGAAATGTATATGAGATTCTTTGAAGCAATTGAAAAATATGAGAATTGCGTTTTGAAATGTTTGCCACGAATCAATATATATATATGAGAGAGAGAGAATGACGAAGTCGTATTCGTAAATCGCGTAAGTACAAATGAGAATCAAGTTGGATTCAGTACTGAATAATTCATATACGTAAAATGTTGATGGAAATGATAAGTTTAACCTAACTTTGAATAAGTATGTAGTTTAAACATTGTTGAGAATCTATTATCTTAATCCATTCTTCATCACTCGACGATAATTCATACATTGTAAACTATCTTTATTTAAATGTTTATATTAAATTTAGGATGTATCAAATGGAAGAACTGTATATGGTAATTATATTAGAGCAGCCTCTACCTCTCAAAGAAATAATAAACCTTAAAATCGTTTAAATTTATGTTAAAACATCAAAATTTGAAATTTTTTTACCCTGTTGGTTCATGTAATAAATTAGCTATATCAAACTTCATACACTACCAGATACGATTTTATTACAAATGGCAGAAACCTCTTAAATGCAGTTACAAACTTGCTAATTGTGTCCAGATACATTATAACTCCGAATGGAAAAAAGAATTATGACGTAATCCAATTAGTTTTTTCCTTGCATTTTGCAACCAACATTATAATTTTTCGAGCATTTCAAATATCGCTACATTCTTAATTGAGGGCCTATTACGATATTCAGAATCGCCGTTCAATCAAAACCTAGAGTTGTTCAATAAAAACCCTAGTGCTATATATTTGATATTTTGTGCAGATAGAACAGTCCTCGCCATTACATAAACAAATAGAACAGGGTTAAATAGATTTTTTTTTATTTCTTTCTCCGTTTGTGCAACTTTTTCACGCCAAAAGGGATACAAACGATCTTCCGTTTCATATCATAATAGTTATCCTCTCGATGCTTCCAGCCGAAACCCTAGCCAAGTTCTAGTGCGTCTACAAAGCCTGGAAGAACATATTCTGCGATCCGCGCAGTTCGTAGAAGAGCACATTCAAATCCAGGCTACTAAAGATAAATACTATCTTCTTTATATGGCATTGGAATGTACAAATGAGCGTGCTTTCACATTACTTTGTGATGAAACGTTCGATCAGGCCCTAGAATTCAAAATTCCTTCTGAGGTTCGTGATATGAGCTTCATCATAATCGGCTTGTAATGGTGTGTTGTGCTCACTGATGCGAATAGCTTTGGTATCACCGTGTATTTGTGTAACCCTCCATTAGAAAATACAAGACCGTAATTAACTCAATATTTGATGGTGTTGAATTATCGTACCAAGGTGATGTTGATTTTGCTTTAGAGTTTGGGTATTATGAACAAATGAACGATTACAGGATTATTAGGATTGTTATCCTAAGTGATGAGGAAGATGAGACAACTACTAAAATTTTGGACACCGAACAAAATATTAAATGTAGACATTACGATATTCTAAATTTTACTTAAACATCAAATGTACTACTATAGTACGTTCATGTCGACCTAATAATTCACGTAGCCTATTACATCTCTCTTGTGATAAATTTAAATCGAATATGGAAACAATTTAATAACTAAACGATCTATGTATGATATCGGTCACATTAACTGAATAATTCCTACCCATATGTTTCTATACGTCTGCACGTGTTTTCATCGAGTATTTCCCGTAAGGCGTTCATGGAAATGATAAATTTAACCTAGATTTTGCATTATTATGTATATAACTTAGAATGCATATGTAGCTTAAAGAATAGTGAGACTCTATTATCCGAATCCATTCTTCATCATTTGATGATAATTCCTACATCGTAAACTATCTTTATTTAAATTTTTATATCAAATATAGTATGTATCAAATGGAAGAACTGTGTATGGTAATAATAAACCTTAAAATCATTCAAATTTATGTTAAAACATCAAAATTTGTATTTTTTTAGACTATCGGTTCGTGTAATAAATTAGATGTATCCTACTTCATACGTTGTCAGAGAGGATTTTATTACAAATGGCAGAAACCTCTTAAATGCAGCTATAAACTTGCTAATCGTGTCCAGATTCATTATAACTCCAAATGAAAAAAGAATTGTGACGTAATTCAATTAGTTTTACCTTACATTTTGCAACCAACATTACAATTTTTCGAGCATTTCAAATATCGTTACGATATTTTGAATCGTTGTTCAATCAAAACCCAAGTGCTATATTTTCTTGTTTTTGTGCAAATAGAACAACATTCCTAACCATTCCATAAACTAATGGAACAATGTTAAATCGATTTTTGTTCGTTATTTCTCCGTTTTTTGTAATTCTTTCGCGCCAAAATGGGTACAACTGATCTTCCGTTTCATATCATAATAGTTATCCTCTCGATGCTTCCAGCCGAAGCCTTAGCCAAGTTCTAGTGCGTCTGCAAAGCCTGGAAGAACATAATCCGCGAACCGCAGTTCGTAAAAGAACATTTTTAAATCCAGGCTTCTAAAGGTAAAGACTATCTTCTTTATGTGTCATTGGACCGTACAAACAAGCTTGCTTTTACATTACTTTGTGATGAAACGTTCGATCAGGCCCTAGAATTCGAAATTCCTTCGGAGTTTCGGGATATGAGCTTCATCATAATCGGTTCTTGTAATGGCATGTTGTGCTTCACTGATGCGAATAGCTTTGGTAGCACTGTGTATTTGTGTTACCCCTCCATTAGAAAATACAAGACCGTAATTAACCCAATATTTAATGGTATTGTTGATTTTGCTTTACGGTTTGGGTACTATGAACAAATGAACGATTAGTTCATTATTAGGATTGCTATCCTAAGTGATGAGGAAGATGAGGCAACTAGTAAAATCGAGGTTTATTCAATGGTCGCAAGTTAGTGGAAGAATCTAGGAGTGGATCACTTTCCATGGGAAAGGATTGAATTAAAATCGGAAGTTGTGATGCGTGATTTGGTTCATTGGAAGACGGATTACAGAGATGGGGAGGAGCGTATTTCGGTAATTTTGGCATACCATATGGGAGAAGAGGTATTCCGACATATAGGAATACCTAATTATAAAGGCGATGGGGAAAACTTGGTAGAACACATTGGAGTGTATAAAGGGAATCTTTCTATGTTTGTATTTCATCTATCGGATCACTATTCTTGGCACAAAAACTGCCACTTGTGGGTTATGAACGAGTACGGAGTGGTGAGTTCTTGGACGAAACTATAAACCATAGTAATAGATGCTGGAGTCGTTACTCCGATTATGTTTACTAATGACGACAAGATTGTATTTGAAAATGGTGAGTGTGATTTGACCGTATGCGAGCAACACTATTTCCTACCTTGGAGTTGTAGATGAAGGTTACCTTAATTTCGTGACCTATAACGGTAGCCTTGTTATGTTGGAGGACTTAAAATTTGCATTTGATCAGTTTGTTATCGTAAGACTTTCTTTTTTCTTCGTGTGTTTAGTAACGGATTATCGTTGTTTGTAATTGTATGATGTTAGAGGATTGTATATGCTCGTTATTTTCCTTTTAAGGTGGGAGTTTGTTGTTTTGTTTAGTTTTGAATTATCGTGATTTGTATTTTGTATGGTATTTGAGAATTTCTTGTACGCTTAACTGTTGTTGCGCACATTTGTACACTTAACATTTTTTGCACATAGATAAAGCCTAGCAACTTTAATGCACTAAACACACACAACATGAGCATATTTCTAATGAGCATAGTTGATACTCCGCATCGCAAAACGGGTGCTCCATAGTGCACATGAGATGAACAAAAGGACGCAATTAATGCACTAAACACACACAACACGAGCATATTTCTAATGAACGACTGGTGAGACTCACCTAATAAATTATCTCCAAAATCTCTAGGCATATTACTCATTCTCCCGTATTCTAAGTTATTTAGTTGTTATTTATTACCTTTAGTGGCCATTTATATAACCAAGATGTTAACAATGCTTTTAATACATGATTTCTATATAAAAATTGGTAATGAAAAATATTTGAACTGTAGAGACTCACAATTTTCTCGGCATGTGTATATATTGCCTAGAACAAGCTCTTTATGATTTTTGCTTCTTGATTATTACACATGATTTTACTTGCATTCCTGCGAATTCTTTTTCTTTGTCGCACTACTCACTTGAAACAGTTTACCTCATTTTTATGTGAATGTAAAAGATATGGTGATTAATAGAGCATTTTCAACGGTTTTGTCTTGACCTAGAATTCATTTTTCATGCACAACTACGTTGAAAATTTTCATCTCCAAGAACATAATGTTAAACTAAACAACTTGATAAATTCTATCTTTCACTTCTCAAATTTGTGATGCCACTTATAAAATTTAACAAACTTTTTATAATATTATATAAAATTATGTTGTACTCTCTATTTATTATTAAAAATATTTTTTATTATTGGGTGGGGAAGGTGTGGTTGGTTAAATAAATTTAAAAATTTGTGGGTTATTTCTTTCTTCTTTTGTGCAAGTTTTTTAGCACCAACATGAATCGAACTGAACTTCAATTTGAGCACAAGGTCAACACAGTGGAGGTGCTCCAAAGGTGGTCAAGAAAGATGCTACAAGCCATAGTACGACACTTGGATTGTGGGACACCCGATTGTGTGGAGCTGGGACCTTTACCGGCACCGATTCTTGAGCCGTACCAGAGCTTTATGACGACGAGGAGTGTAAGAGAGATGGAGAGGAGCACCCCAATCACGTTGACTCCTATTAGTCAGGTGCTTTCTATCCTTAAATTTTTCTCTAATTTTGTTGAGGGCAACGAAAATTTTAAGTTTGGGGGTGAAAAATTATTTATTTTATTTGTCATTTATTTGCGTTTAGTTTGCATGCATTAGCTTTTATTTTCTTTTAGTTTTTTTTATTCCTTTAAAAAAAATGTTGCTGAAGTCCACTGCATCGGTGAGTTGTAATGATGAGAGATGACCAATGTTTAATGATGAGATTGCTTGTTTTATTGTGATGAGGACTAGATGTTTGGTTAGCTTTCGTTTCTACGGAACTTATAAGCGAATTATTGCTAGGAATCACAATTTGTGCACTACTTTTGTTGAACGCTTTGTATTTTAAATTTGGAATTAATTTATGATAGATCATGCTATGTTTGGTTTTAAATTATCTCAATATGGCATTTTTGTAATTTCAAAACTTAGACCAAATTGGTTTAATGTCAAATATCTGACAACTAACTGCGAGGGCCACATTGAGATAATTTTTCAAGTCTAGGGAGGCAAATCGAAACAATCGTGAGTAGAAGGAGGTAAAGTGATACCGAACCAAAGTACATGGGGGGAAAAGTGGAATTTGCCCTTTTTTTTTTCGGCGGCGGGTCATCGGAGCTCCAGTTAGCTGACTCTGCATTAGTTAACTTTAATTAGTTGACATTCATTTTTTTTCCGGCGGCGGGTCGTCGGAGCTCTGGTTAGCTGACTCAACATTTGTTTAATATAATTCTTATCAATTCTATCCAGTATTCTCTAACTTTCTTAATATCACACATTCACACCGAATTTAAATAAATATATCACATTAACCCCCAATTTTTTTTTTTTCAGAAAATAATATTTTTTTCTGAATTTTTTTTTTCCGGCCAGATTCCGGCGTTGACTTCTTTTTATTTTTTTTAAACTTTTTTTTCCTAAAATTTTTTCCGGCCGGTCAACCACTGTTGACCACCGGTCTCCGGCGTTGACTTTTTTTTTCGAATTTTTTTTGTTAGAAAAAAATATTTTAATTAATATTACTATCTTGACTACTAAATTACTGTCTCAGACAGTAATATTACTGTTTGAGACAGTAATATTATGAATATTATTTTCGCGAACAGTAATATTATTGTCTAAGACAGCTAAATTACTGTCGGAGACAGTAATTTAGCAGCCAAGAAAATAATATTAATTAAAATAATTGTTTTTAAGAAAAAAAAATTAAAAAAAAAAGTCAATTAACAGTTAAATTACTGTCTCCGACAGTTAAATAACTGATGGAGACAGTAATTTAGCAACAAATACAGTGATATTAATTAAAAATATTTTTCTTAAGAATAAAAAAGTCAATTAACAATTAAATTACTGTATCTGACAGTTAAATAACTGTTGGAGACAGTAATTTAGCAACGAATACAATAATATTAATTAAAATATTTAAAAAAAAAAAAGTCAATTAACAGTTAAATTACTGTCTCCGACTGTTAAATAACTGTTGGAGACAGTAACTTAGCAGCGAATGCAGTAATATTAATTAAAAATATTTTTAAAGAAAAAAAAAGTCAATTAACAGTTAAATTACTGTCTCCGACAGATAAATAACTGATGGAGACAGTAATTTAGCAGCAAAGACAGTAATATTAATTAAAATATTTTTTTTAAGAAAAAACAAAATTAGAAAAAAAAAAAAAAAAAAAGTTAACGCCGGAGATCCGGTGGTCAACGGCAGTTGACCTACCGAAAAAAAAAAGTTTTTTTAAAAAAGAAAAGTCAACGCCGGCGACCGGTGGTCTCCGATGGTGGCAGGTCAAAATTGGGGTCAAAATTGATTTTTTAGTGAAATTGAGTTAATTGAGGGGTGTAAATCATGAAATTTGAGTTGAATTGGATTTCAATGAATTGGGGGTAATTTTGGTATATATAAAATAATTTTCCTTATTTGCAAATAAGTTTGAATGAATTGGATTTATTTGAAAGACAAAAAAAGTTGGATGTCCCTCTTTTAATTAAGTGCCCTTTTCATGGGCGTATTTAGTGGCCTTATTTTAATTGTGAAATATGAAATTAGACTAGTTAGGAAATTATTATTTTATTCCATTTGTCATTAGTTGTACACTTGTACATACCAAACATGGGAATGACAATATCCCAGCCCTAAATATCTTCTTAGCAAACGAAAAAAAAAAAAGATTTTAGGAATAAAAATTTCAAATTTTAAATATATAAAATAAAATTTGATTAAAATAAAGATATGAATGGGTATATTTAAAGGAAGAAATATTTAAAAAAGAAGAAATGGAATGTAGAATATGCAGTTAGCGTGAAAATGGGCCAACAATCCCCATCAACTCAATCTAAATAAACTCCATTTTAGGGGAACAATTTGTCTACCTCTCCGCCGCCGTTCTTTGCCTCAGTTCCCTTCGCCGCCGCCGCTGCTCTGTTGTAATCTCTCTCTCTCTCTCTCTCTCTCTCTCTCTCTCTCTCTCTTAATCTCTCTCTCTAGTTAAGTTTTTTGCTTAAAAAAAATAAATGATTTGGTACTATTCAGTCAGTGATTGATTCATTCTCTGGGTTGACATATTTGCTTTGTCAGTAGGTCATATGTTCTTCAATGGTGGAATTTAAAACAACCACCTATTCAATATCAATATAATTAATCCCCCTTTATTAAATTAGAAGATACTTTTTTCTCCAATCTGATTTGAAGTTAATACAACTTAATTCTCACACCATTGTTTTACAAATGCACAATTTTGTCTCTAATAATTAATCATTTATTTTCTTCCCTTTTCTTTTATAAATAATGACTGAGCAAATAAGTATATACTTATAGAGATTTAAGATATATATATAATTAAGCCTTGGTGATTATTATTATTAATGTGACTTGGAATGAATTTGTGTGTGCAGATATCGAAAAAGGAGGCAATGAGTTCGAGTGGTGTTGATGGAAAAGTTGTGCGCAAAAAATTGAATAAAGTAGTGCTGGCCTATAGTGGCGGTTTAGATACTTCTGTTATTGTACCGTGGCTTCGGTATGTATGTTTATTCATCTCTCATATTCTAATGGACGATTGATTCATCATCCTTTCGTCTTTCATACTTCAACGGATTCATCTCTAGTGTTTGTTGATTCACCGATTTTTTCTTGCGTTGTTTTGTCAAAATACTATATAGAAAAGCGACTTTTGATTCTCTTGTTATGCATTCATGTCTACACTTACCTTTTTTTTTTTTCTTCTTTTCGTTTTCTTTTCCGGTTGATGATCTTCTTCCATCATGTAATTATATGTAGTAGCTCAAGTTCTGGAAAAGCCTAAGATTGTATGTAGAGAAAGATAAGATTTCTGTTGTCATTTGTTTAGTTTTTCATTTGTGTGCTGTTTGGTTGATTGCAGGGAGAACTATGGATGCGAGGTTGTTTGCTTCACTGCAGATGTTGGTCAAGTACGTTAAAATATATATATATGTCAACAGTAATTGAGATTGGGAGTATTGCAGGACGTTCTTTTTGGTTTTCGAAATTTGAATAAATATATAGGTACAAAAAGAATTTGTGGTTAAACGCAAAGTGTCTGATGCAAATACAAAACTACTGCAGGGCGTACAAGAATTGGAAGGTTTGGAAGAAAAGGCGAAGGCTAGTGGAGCATGTCAATTAGTGGTAAAAGATCTCAAGGAGGAATTTGTCAGAGATTTTATATTTCCGTGTTTGCGTGCTGGTGCTATTTATGAGCGCAAGTACTTGCTCGGGACATCCATGGCTCGTCCTGTTATTGCAAAGGTCTTTTATTAAATTAATATTAAATTATTATAAAATTGTTTCCACGGCTTTTCTCATACATAATAAAAATGTATTTTATGCATCGAAAAATTTAGGCGATGGTTGATGTTGCGAAAGAGGTTGGAGCTGATGCAGTTTCACACGGATGTACTGGGAAAGGAAATGATCAGGCATGCATGCTTCATAACTTCGATTCCCGTATTTGTTATTAATTTTTAATATTCTTTTTTTTTATTATTGCAGGTCCGTTTTGAGCTCACCTTTTTCGCTCTGAATCCTGAACTAAGTGTTGTTGTGCCTTGGAGAGAATGGGAAATAACCGGAAGAGAAGATGCAATTGAATATGCTATAAAGCATAACGTGCCTGTTCCCGTCACCAAGAAATCCATCTATAGCAGAGATAGGAATCTGTGGCATCTCAGTCACGAGGTAATTAATTAATTAATTAATTAATTAGTTTCCTAACAAAAGTTGCTTATACGCATCACCGCTCGTAAAAAAATTTTAAGGGGCTAATTGTAATATTAATATTAAAAAGGGGGACATCTTGGAGGACCCAGCAGTTGAACCAAATGAGGACATGTACATGATGAGTGTTTCCCCTGAAAACGCACCCGATCAACCCGAGTATATTTCATTTAGTAATTCCTTTTCAATTTCATGCATATAATATAATATTTTATTTTATGTTTTCTCTTTCAATCAATCCCACATCTCTTCAGGTACCTGAAAATCGGTATAGTTTCGGGTCTGCCAGTTTCAATAAACGGAAAGGAATATTCTCCAGCATCTCTACTCTCCGAGCTTAACGAGATTGGAGGGAGGCACGGTATTGGCAGAGTGGACATGGTCGAAAATCGGCTCGTCGGAATGAAGAGCCGCGGTGTGTACGAAACACCAGGTGGCACCATCATATTCACTGCTGCACGTGAGCTCGAGTCTCTGACACTTGATCGTGAAACCATACAGATTAAGGATTCTCTTGCTCTCAAATACGCCGAGTTAGTGTACGCTGGCCGTTGGTTCGATCCGCTTCGGGAGTCGATGGATGCATTTATGAAGGAAATAACGAAAACTACAACTGGAACGGTGACGCTCAAACTCTACAAAGGGACTGTGAGTGTAACAGGTAGGGAAAGTCCCAACAGTCTATATCGGCAAGACATTTCCTCTTTCGAAAGTGGTGATATCTATAATCAAGCAGATGCTGCTGGTTTTATCCGCCTCTATGGATTGCCGATGCGCGTCCGTGCTATGCTTGACAAAGGCCTCTGAGATTTTGTTACTCGTCATTTTTATTCTATTCTAAGATTTTGTTTTGAACTTCAATACTTTTCTTTCGTTTCCCGTGGGTTGAACCTTTTTCAAGGAAATATAGAATAATGGGAACATTTAAATAAGTTTGATTCTTAATTGGATCATAAAAGCTCACTTGTCTAACATCTTTTCCTTCTCTTCTGGATTGAACATCAATTGCAACGATTCGATAGATGGCTCATTGGAATGGATGTGGATCAACAACACCGCGCTAGATGGCTCATCCAGAAAAACAAAAAATGGATTTTTCACGTGCTGGCAATTTTTTATTTATTATTTTTATACTGCTCCTCTAGACTAGAAGAAATTTATTAGGCCTCGTTTGGTTGGGGAAATTAGCCATGATTAACTAAATAATAGGGCTTTGTTTGATGTTTGGTATCCCCAATAACTTGCCGGGGCAACCGGCAAATATTATATTATCATGGCTTATCTTGCCTTCTAGGCATGTTTTTTTATTGGATCATCGAAGGTTCAATAATATAATTGGATTTCATTAGATTATTTAATCTTGTATTGGCTAATCTTATTTTGGCAACCAAACGAGGCCTTAGAATATAAAATAGCGATCAATAAGATTACACTTAAGTGGTATTTGCAAAAGCTTTCAAAAAAAACAGAATGTGGTGATCATGAGGCCTAACAACTTATTTTAAGAGAAGTTGTAAACTTACAAGAATTAATGGCAAACTTCTGAAACTAAGGCCCCGTTTGGTTGTCATTTGTCAAGATAAGCCATGATTAACTAAATAGTTTGACTTAATTTGATGTTTGGTATCCTCAATAAATTGCCAGGTCGACTCGCCAAAATTATATAATTATGGCTTATCTTGACTTATCTTACCTTCAAATGAGTTTTTTTTGTTGGACGTTTCAAGCTCCGATAAAATAATTAGGTCACATTAGGTTATTTAATCTTATCTTGGCTAATCTTATCTTGCCAACCAAACGTGGCCTAAGTATTTTAATAGGAATATGACCGTACGTTTATAAATATTGATAATGAACTTCTGAAACTTTTGATCATGGAGTATTAACTAAACAAAATATATATATGAGATTTTTTGTTTTTTTAAAAGTGAAAAACGGCAAACTTCTGTGAACTTATATAAACCGAGTACTGAATAGTGACAACGAATTGAACTTCTATAATTAGCTTATAATCAACAGCAAATTTTTAAAACTGGGTGATATAAATGAATAAAAATTTGACTGAACATGCATCCATTTTTACCGATTAACATACACATCCACATTGTTGTCATACACTTATAACTAATAGAAGAAAAAGGGTAAATTACGGCAACTCCTAAGGTAAGATAAAATTATGAAAAAAACCCTTCATGTTTAGATAATTACAATCAATTTCAATTATGAATGTTCTCTCACGGTGTCAACTTTAGTGGAATCGTCTACATTATGTGGAATATTCTCCAGTTTGTACACGTTTTACTCCATTCGAGCTCTACATTTTGAAATAAGATGATCATAAGATGTGTCTCTTGACTTGTAAATATCAGATTGTGGTGCATTAAAAACTGTATTTTTGCACATAATGAGTACAAACTAGAGAACATTCCACGAAATCTAGAAGATTATGTTGAATTTGACACCATAAGTGTGGACGTGTAAGAATACTAATGAGTGGTTGATAAGCCACGTCGTAGCATGCGAACCATCCGACCTAACCGACGCTACTTGGACTAGTCAGGAGAAGAGTCGTGGCTTAGGGGTCCTTATTAATAGCTTCCTTATTATTATAATTCCTAGTTATTATATTTTTATAGTATTTTAGTTAAGTTAGTCTTCTTTAATTATTAGGATTAGAATTATTCCTTGAGCATTAGTTTACGTAGCTTTAGGATTGTCTTTCTTTTTTTTCTATATATTTCAACCAACGTGATAAACAGAGGCATGTTGAATAAATAAAGTTTTCTCTAGTTTTTCTTGCAATTCTTGCGTAGAAAATCTGTCGGTACCAAAGCGATCGCATCAGTGGTTAAGTGTTTATTTCTAAATGTTGGGGGTGTTTGCAAATTTACTGGAAACTGGAAAGTAGACTTAAATAGGAAAGGCAAGGTCATCGGTGTTTAACAAATTATAACTTAAAAGTTGTTTATTTTAAGAGAATCAAAAGCAAAAGTTTGTTTTGCAAACACCTAAAAATAGATTATGAGAAAAAAACTCATAATCTATTTGTAAAAGTTTTTGCAAACACCACCTAAAACAACTTATTTTAAGAGAAGTAGTAGCAAAAGTTGATAATACAAACACTTCAAATGTGATTCTGATCCAAAAAAAGCTCATAATTACTTTTCAAAAGCTTTTACAAACCACCCTCTTAATCATCTGTAAGCACCCTGTGACCAATACTATAGCATGTATAGACATCGACGCAAGCTTGGTCAACCAGTTCGTTATCAAGAACCCTCGATTCCCAGTCACCCTTTTTATTACGATTTTCAATCACGCGCTTCGGAAATCCGACAATCCCATTTGCAAGAGATCTGAGAGTAGGCCTTCCTTTATAGCTAAGAGGAAACCATCTCTTTGCCAGGAAATGCACGTCGACTTTTTGCTTCACAATAATTTCATATTCATCCGATAGTTTACGAGAATTCTCCAGAATTCGAACACCGACGAATGTAGTACGAGAGTCGTCGCAGAGAAAGTCTCTAATGGACTGTGGTATATAGTCCATGTGCAGCAATTGAAGCACTAGGCATTTGGTGCCTACACATAGCTGCATCAATGCAATTTTGTTGCTCATCGACACGATTGGATGACGGATAAATTTAAAGTCAATTCCAACAATTCTATTTAGTACTCCATGTTGATTCGACCAGTTTATGATGCTGCTTTGAATCCAGTGTTCAGCCGTGGAGGCCTCGTTTGTAACCGTAGTATCAATGGTTTCGCCGTAGAATTCGACCAAATGGTGACTTGTTTTCATTTTTTCGTTCGCTTTATTTCTTTGTTAATAGTCTCTCAATCTCAATAGAATATAAATATGAATGGTTTATTATATATATTGTGAAGATGCATGTATATATGTGGCCGTCCATCTTCTGACTCTATAAATTCATTCTTTGAATTTTGGTCACCTTTTGAGCGAATGCATTGTTTCTTTACTAGAACAACTCAGTATTTTATTTGTTTTATTTTAATAATAACTGGCTTTGTATTTTGAACACAATCTATTCAAACGTCTCAAATCATATTAGAAATTACTTCATCTGTTCTACAATAACTGTCTCTTTTTAAAATTATTTTTGTTCCATATTATCTGTCACTTTACATTTCCAACACTGCATTAATTGTGTAATTATCAATTTTACCTTTATTAACTATATCCAACACTCTCTCACATTAATTATTGGCAAGGGCATTTTAGTATAAGAACATATATTTTTCTAAAATTAAGCAACATTTATTGAGATCCTTAATCCTTGTGCACAAGCTAAAAACGACAATTATTAAGGAACGGAGGGAGTATTTATTAAGGATATGATCCTTTATTTATTTTGTAATCCACCCCTTCCCATTTTATTTGTTACTTTTGCAATTTTCTTTTTTCCAAATTATTTATCACTTTAAAATTCCAATAAATTTATTCATGTTCTGAATTCTTGAAGGTGTGGATGACCACCGTTACTCACCATCAACAAGCACCATCGCTCCCACCATTATCTCACACCATAATACCTATTGATGATCCCATTATGGCCTTGTAACTCATAACCTTCTAGTGCTATATATATATAAAACACTATGTAATGTATTTTTCACACAAGAATAATAAGAGAATAATATACTTGTTGATATCTATATTGCTATCTCAATTCCCTGTTGCTTTGTTATTCTTTATTAGTTTCTCAACACGTTATCAACGCGATTGTTCTATTTTTATTTTCGAGAAAAGATGATCCAAAGAAGATAATTACTTCTCAACCATAGAAGATGAAAAGTGAGTTGATCTCAAATATTTTATTGTTGTTTTAAATTGATTTAATACTAACCATCTTAATTTTGTTGTAGGTGATTTTTTGTGCAATTCACGAATTCGTACTTTGAGCCCAGTTTTGGATATGAAAATGTCCGAATTTCAGCAAAATGCAAAATACTAAACTTTTAGAATTTTTTGTTGTCTGTTCGGAACACTTTGAACCATCAAAATCGGATATCGGTCGAGAGAGATATGCGTAAAATACTGAGTTATGCCAGAGCTGTCCCTTGTGCAATTTTTTTTAGATGAACATGTTCTAAAAACAAAAGGGATGATTGTAGGCGTAGAGCCTAGATTAAATACGAGATTAGAAATCTCGATTGAGTATATTAGACTTTATGTCTAAATGATAAGACTCTTGAACATTTGAGTTAGTCGGTATTCCCCATTTATAGTACTATTATTTCACAATTAAGTACTATATATTATGTAACCTATGGTGGATGTCTATAGGAGTTACAAAATCATTAGTGTGTGTAATTAGAGGTGATAATGGTGGATATTAAGGCCATTCATTCTCTTGTAACTCATGACCTTTTGAATGGTCTTCTTGTACTATAAAAGGGATACCATTGTATAGAGTTGATACACACTTGAATAAGAATACAATACATACACACTTGCTCTCTTGTCTTTCCCTTGTTTTATAACACGTTATCAGCACGATACTTCTACTTTAATTTTCGAGTAAAGATGATGCAAAGTAGATTATTACTTCTCAACCATAGAAGATGAAAAGGGAGTTGATTTCAAATATTTTATTGTTGTTTTAAATTAATTAAATATTAATCATCTTAATTTTGTTATAGGTGATTTTTTGTACAATTCACTAGTTCGTACTTTGAGCCCAGTGTTAGAGAATATTATATTATAGAATTCTCCTAATATTAGGATTCTAGTATGATTCAGTTACCTAGATTAGTTAGGATTTAGTTACCTAGTCAAACTCTATTACCTTGCAATATTTCTCTATATATATTCCATGTAATCAACCCATAACATAATGGGGGTTTCTATTCTATCTTTCTCTCCTTCTCCTATTCTATTCTTCCTATATGGTATCAGAACACCAGGTTTAGGTTATTTTTAACCTAGCCGCCTTTCTTCTCCATGGCGGTGAAAACCTAGCCGCTTTTCCTCCCCCAGTGGTTCTCTATCTTTTTCTTCTTCTTCTTCTTTCTTCTTCTTCTCCATGGCCGCCGCCTCTTCTCTTCTCTCTATCTTTCTTTTTCTATCTTTTATGTGAACACCACCCGAATTTTCTCCCTCCCCCGGTGGTGCATCTTCTCTATTTTTTTCCCGTTCTTCTTCTTCCTCTTTTCTTCTTCATGGTCTAAAACCTAGCCGCCGCCTCTTCTCTTCTCCATGGCCCGCGAACACCACCCAATCTTCTTCCCCCTCTCTCATCTCTTCCCTCTATCTCGATTAAAAAAAAAAAAAAACTGCTTATTTTTCTCTTTCCCGTTATTATTATTATTTTCTTTTATCAATTGGGCAGATATTTCCACAGAGGAACTCTCTAGCGATGTGTTTCGCGGTTTCTGTCCAGTCTTCATGTTTGAAGTTTCCAGTCTTCACGTTTGAAGATTATTCGTTTTGAAGTTTATTCGTTCCGACTGCGGGAGCGTGTTAGCAAGGGATTGTCCAGTCTTCACGTTCGTCACGTTTCGACTGCGGGGGCGTGTTAGAGAATATTATATTATAGAATTCTCCTAATATTAGGATTCTAGTATGATTCAGTTACCTAGATTAGTTAGGATTTAGTTACCTAGTCAAACTCTATTACCTTGCAATATTTCTCTATATATATTCCATGTAATCAACCCATAACATAATGGGGGTTTCTATTCTATCTTTCTCTCCTTCTCCTATTCTATTCTTCCTATACCCAGTTTTGGACATGATAATGCCCGAATTTCAGAAAATGCAAAATACTAAACTTGTTGAATTTTCCGTTGGATGTTTGAAACATCTTGAATCGCTAAAATCGGATCCCAAACGAATGAAATACGGTCAAAATACTCATGAAAGGCAGAGCTGCCTATCGTGCGCGGCTTTTTTTCGAATCGTCAAAATATTGAGGTAAAGAAAATTTGTTAATGGAGTATAATAAATTTTGGCACGTTCATCATTATCTGATAATTATAATAGTGTTGCAATTGAATATTTATATTAAATGTTGAGTGAAGAATAACTGTATAAAATTAAGATGATGAAAAAAAAAAACTGTAATAATAGAAATTATTCTTGTGTTATCCGAAGTTACAAGTTATCACTACACTTATTGCATGATCATCTTAAGAATTTTATTTGGAATTCCAAACATGCTCTCTAGTTTATGCAACTTGAAAAGCTCACTCCATTAATCGAAAAAGAACTCGAAGTTCATAAATTTTAGGCTCAAAGCCTATTTTAAATATGAAGGCTTGAAAGCTTATGTGGAGGCATATCAAATATAAAGATTTGAGGCCTACATTAAATTTGAAGACTATAAGTCTCGATTGAATATATTAGACTCACGGTCAAAGCGATGATATTCAAAATTGAATATTTGAGTTAATGAGTATTTCCCACTCAAGGTATTATTATTTTACGATTAAGTATCAATTATAGGGCTAAGACCCCAAATTAAGTACATAAATTCAAGGCATAAAACTCAATCCTTGGTATTTGAATTGTATATTGTACTCGAAAGAACTATTCAGTTTGTGGTTCAATATTATATATGAAGATTTAAGTTAATTATAGTACTCTTATTTCATAGCAAGTATTAAAATGATTTATATGAAGTCTACAGGCTCAAATCGAATCGAGTACATAATTTTAAGCAATAATACTCAAATCTTGAGATTATATCTATACATGTACTCAAAAAAGACTATTCCTTTGTGATTCAATGATATGAGACACATCGCCTAATTTGAAATTATTATTGATAGCCCAAGAAGAAACGTAACTATGAGCTTTGGATCATTGAAGTTGAAGATCCGTTTATGTGTCATGAAGGAATAGACAAATATTTCATATGAGAATGCGTCTTAAAGACACAACAAAGTATTATTGTATCTTGAGCATATAAATAAAGTATTGGTAATACGTGTCTCAATGACACAAATTGAATATATGTTGCTATGTGTTTTGAAGATACAAAAATGGAAATTTGTAAGAGAGAATATTATCTAATCCATGTGACTTGAAATACTCCGTCAATAGCAACATTTTGATTTAAATTATGCTCGTGAAGTAGCAACATAAAAATTAAAGTTACACTCGTACTAGCAAAAATCAAGAAAATTTGATAGCATATCGTACTATAATACGAGTTGTGGAGCTAAAATTGAAATAATGCAAAGCTCGTTTGAATGTTATTATTCTTTGACAGTTAAAATAACAAAATATTTCAGGAGATATCTTATATAGGTATCATGGTACTTATTACAATATAAATTTATCTCACCATTAGAGGTGAAGAGATGTGAAAAATATGAAAAATGATTGGTCATAAATCCATTTCACGATAAAGCATGTTGATAAGCTTTATCGAGCACCAACACAAAAATAAAAGAAATTGCGTGATTTTGGAGTCACGATATTGACCAATTCAATTAAAGTTGTAAATTCATTCCAAATGTATATCTATGGAGGTAGGTATATGATTTTTTTTTATAATTGGTCTAGATGAAATGAGATGAAATTTCAAACCAAACGAAAAAAAGGGGATCTGATTTTTTTTGTTAAAATTGCAAACCCTCTGCATATTCTGATTTTTCGAAATTTACAGTTTACTCTTTCAAAATTTTCAAAATTTTCATTTTTGTCCCCGGTTTTAAAAAATTTACCATTCAGTCCAAATGTTTTTTAGAATATGCAGCTCGTTCCTCTCATCATCTGCAATTATGAATCTATTCCAGCATTTTCAGTTTTCACCGAAGTTTTTAAAATTGCAACCATGTCCCTGAAGTTTTCAAGATTTACAGTTTGATCCCTAAAATTTTCAAAATTTATAGTTTGGTCCCTGGATTTTCAAAATTTTAAAATTTGATCATTTATGTTCAGAATCTGTTACATTCTCAAAATCAATTATTTTCAGCCACATAACATGATATCACATGGTTTGTTTATAATTAGTGCTATGCAATATTTTGCATCCCTAATGGGAGAATTTCTATGGCATACATTGTCAATTGTTATTTTAATGAGACAATTTTCCCGCCGTTAAGGGGGAGATAAGAAGCCGGTTCTTGTATAACGGGCTGAATTATATGAAATGAACTTTGTCTCGTCTACATTTGTGCATGGAAATATTTAAGCACAAAAGAAAAAAGAAATCATAAAAAATATCGATCTCGACAAGAGAAATCCAACGGTGGGTAGCCCGTCAAATTCCGACTGCCGAAACACAAAATACACCTCCGGCAAGACACACTGTCGTCGAAATATGCGTCGACTGAAAAACAATTGCGGAAATAGATCGAGTGCTCCAAACTGAATGAAATCACCACCAAAACAAAGAGCTCAACGAGAGAAATCCAACGGTAGTAAAACCATCGAATTCCAACCACCGGAGAGAGAGTTGTGACTCCAGAAAGCAACTTCGCTGGTTGGAGATATATGGAGGCGGGATTTGAATTTGAGAGTTGAGAGAGTAAGAGAGAAACGACTGTGAGTGACTAGAGTTTAAAACTGATTTTAAAAGGGCATTAAAAATACTTCTTGGTGAGCGAGGGGGGTATGTCAAAAAATTTCAAAATGAGGGGAGATTCCCTTAGACTGTAATCCACTTGGTAGTTAGTTCTATATAATTTGGAAATGAAAGAGGTCTGTACACCCAATAATGCGAACAAAAATGAATCAAATCTAGACAATATAGATTAATAATTTACAATTTATGATTATTTCCATCTTCTCTTCTCTAGTCGTTGAGTATAAAAGTACAAAATGCAATTAAGCTCACTACGGTAGAGTATCAAAAATACACTTGAAAAGCTTCACTGTTAATGACTATCATTTCCTGATAATTTAAAAATATAACTTAATTGCAATGAAAAAAGAGCACAATGAAAGCCAAAAGGAAGGAAGACCAAAAATCGTCCAGCCAAACAAGACCGTGACGTGACGTGGCGTGTTCGGCTAATGTTAGATTAAATTATAGTAAATTATCCATTGAAGGGGCAAACTAGACTCTAATAAGTCTTTCAGTATGTCTTTTTTCTGACAGTAAACTTCTTAACATCTTTCTTTGCAGTTGAAGAAGACATGTACATTCCTACCAAAGCTTCATACAGATCTTTCAACCTACATTTCACAATTTCAAACAAAACAATTTAAATTTATATTTCTTATCAAACAAAAAAAATTAAATTAAATATAATAAAAGATGCTGTTGCATGCATACCTTGGCATACTCATGAACAGAGCAAACACCGCAACTCCAGAAAGCAGATGATACACAGGTACAGGAGTCAATTCCTGAAGCCCATCAAAGTGCAAGCGTTATATATATATATATATATATATATATATATATATATATATATATATATAGGCAACTGCCCTAATAAAAAAAAATTGAATAAACAAGAGAAGCAAAATTACCTGCTTGTTGTGGATGTCCGCTTCAATCCTATAATTAAGTGGACCGACATGGATTTGAGGTTGGCTCTCCAAGTCGATTTCAATAACTTGAGACTCAAATTTATGTGTAGTGGATGGGAGAGCAGATCGAAGCTGGAGAAGGTGTTTACCCTTTGGTAAGTCCTTCACCTGAAAGAAGTTTGAAATTGGCAACGGAAACACGGACTCGACCTTTGATGGATCACTAGCAGATCTTATTTCCACCCTGATTTGGGAACCTACTTCCTTTATATTTTCTCCCTCAACGTGACCACTTAAAATTGTCATTTCTGGTTGTTCGAACACCACAAAATCTACCTCCTTTGTATCCTCATGCCCAACCTAAAATTACATAGTGACGAGAAAAGATGTTAAAAGTCTGCATAGTCAGAATTTGATATCACAATCATCAAAAGTCAAACTAACCTTTACAGTCGAGGAATCTGGCGATGCACGCTCAATATGTACGCCATCAAGCTCACTCTTCCTTGCTATTTTAATAACATATGTAGTGTCAGGTTGGAGTCCCCTCAGCCGATAACTTCCTGATGAATCTGTTGTTGTTTCTTCATAAAAGCCCTTTGCCTCAGCCCTTGCTTCAACTGATACTCCTTCTTTTGGCTGACCAGATAATAAAGTTACCTTGCCCAAGGCACTGCAAAAGAAAGAAAATGTTTAGAGTTCTTTTGAAACTATTAGGCTTCGCTTGTAACGCTACAAGTCCATTAAAAAAAGCCAAACGGATTAGAAATAGTTCAATTTCAAACAAAAAGACACTACTGAGCATCTAATAACTAATATAGAGCACAAGTTTACCAACTCTCATTAGGAGAGTTGGTACCTAGCCTCTACTATTAGGAGAGTTCATCTAGGGTTCGAATCCTGCCCTTCCCCCAAATTCTAACAGGAGTGATAACGAAAATATCAAAGTACATGTTCCGATCTAACAAAAGGCTGAAATTAGGACAGAAATCTTCTGCCCTGAATGACATGTGTGCTAGACCACACACGCACAGATTGTACAAGTTATATACAAAAAAAATATCAAGATAAAGAAAGTGTAAAATTGCTGGGCAAATAGGAGTTCCAATTATACTGAATACATAATGAAGAAAGATAACTTCCAATTATTGCTGTGCAAAATAAGAGCCATGATACCTAAACGAGACACGAGTAGCATGAAAAATGACTTCCTTGGATTCCCCTGAGCCAAGGTCAATCGCCTCTGCAGGAGGGGAGAAAGCATATTCCTGGAAGTAGAGAAAATAATGTTATAGAGCAACTCCAATGCATAAATATCATATTGAGTTATCAAATGCTCATTTGATACTTGGGATAATATTTTGATACCTCTACAAAACTAGTGTACTCTAAGCACATCATCTACCAACAACAAATATCAAACGAATGTATCATTATCTTAAATTTTATTTTAAATTTATAAAAACATTGAATTGTGGTGTGCTATTTTTCTAGGGATATTTGATACCTGTATATCCAGGATGCATTTTTGCATCCCAATATAGGTATAAAAATGCAACGTCATTTTGGTAACACTTCTGGAGAATAAGTTTTCAGAATCCGGGAATCAAATGGTGGTTAAGGGATTTGAGAACTCAGTTAGTTATCCCATTGGAGTTTCTTATAATACTTACCTAAACCGAGTTATCAAATGTGAACCACAAACTCTGAGAAATATACGAAAGCATATCCCATAATATGCAGATGGGGGAAGAAGCAAGTCCAGTCATGTATGCTAATCTAAAACTAAACCGAAAGGAAACATGTGATTCTAATGACATAGAGAGATCTAAAACAAGGTTCTATGCAACAACAAAAAATGATTTCACGATTTCCGTTGATTTGAGATTCTTAGTTTTTTTCTTTCTGCGAATCGACAACTTAGCTTGGAATGGTACAAATAAAATGCTGGACAGCACACAAAAAATGAAGCCATAAAAAATAAAGTTAAAAAGTGATCAATCAGCAGAACAAATAACAGAATTTTAATTTGAGTACCTTCAACAAAGGTCTGAGATAAAAACTTCCAGGAAATAAGTTATCAAACATGAAAGTTCCACCAACACCAGTTACTGAATTGTTTCTATATCCATCTTCGCCACTCAACGACAGGAGAACAGATGGAAATGGCTCAATGCTGTCTTCTCTAGAATATAATCGCACAGAAATTTGACCAAGCTTCTGACAAGAAAATGAATACTGTCCAACTTGTTTTACGTAATAACCCGGCTGCAAGAAAGAGAAAGCTCCATCATCATGCATGTTAACTGCAAAAGAAACCTAAATATGCTTTCCTATGGCATTTTCAGTTGACAGTTGTTATAAGCAATGTCTTATGCAAGTGTAGTTCAATTTGGGTGTAAAACATTACGGGTATATCAATCTTTTTCTAAATTTAACTCATTGATCGAAAAACCGGCAACTATATGGTGGTATTACACATTCATAGCTAGCAATTAATTAAAGATGAACCCTTACCTTTAATTTATTATGAAACGTATCTATTACACCCCTAACTAATGGAACAATATGAAGGTAGCTCTTTGTGCTCTTTTAGAAACAGAAACAAGATAATGAATACGAGGAAAAAGAGAAACACTTCTTTCAAATGAAAGGAAAATGCAAATATAATTATCAGCAAGGACATGAGTAGCAAAACATGTAACAACTTCCATTTTCTCCAAAAGGAAATAAAATAATAGAAGAATTTATCCCCCTAAGATACTCAAAACCCAAGATGACCCATAGATTAGAATCATGGAAAAAAACAGGCTTATATCTAACTTCCGTAAAAAAAAGGGCCATCTTGGACAACTTTCTTATAAAGATGCTATGGTTGCTTGAACAAAAGAAATAAGCTACAACCATAACTTCGGAAATATAAGATGCGAGCAAAATTATGATAAATCGAACTCGTGATCAGGAACTTGGCTAGTTTATCAAAAGATTGGCTGGGACCATATATAGCCTAATATTCAGACTATCCAACAAACACTGACTTAATCAAATGAGCTCTTTATAAATTATAATACATTTTCAAGAATCTGTCAAATATCTAGGCAACACTCACATTCCAGAAAACTACCAATTTTTATGTTTGGAGGATTTGACAAACAAAAGACCACATCCCTGTTGAAAAGAAGTGATAACTGGGAACAATATAAATCTAACAACAAGGTGATTAGTAGATAGAATATAAGCTAACAAGGTGTAGAAGCAATATAAGGTAACCAAACCATGTGATGATAAACATAATCTGAACTGTATCTATTAAATTTTCAAACCTTTGATGCCTCAATGCTGTAACCTATATCATCATAGAGAGGTCCTGCAAGAAATAAACCATCCGTCCCTGTGGTAGTTTCGAGCACTGTATCGCCTTGCTTAAGTTGAGAAATATGGCTCTCTCTCTCAGCAAGAACTCGTATGGAAACATCAGAAAGAGGGGGTGAAACTGATCCTTCAATATATAACCCCAACCGACCAGAAAATGAAGCGATTGGAACTTGGCAGCCATCTTGTACAACTGACACCTAATCAAATATGATGAAAACCTTAAATAAGCTAGCAATTTTCCCAGATACAAAATATAAGTAGAACGAAAAACTCCGGGATCCCCTTACATGCTGTTGTCTTGGGTAAAATAAAATTTTCTTATGCACATCATTCCTGCAGCAGATGTAAGTTAAGGATGAGGACATAATATTCATAATAGCAACTAAATAATCAATTATAAGATAATGATACAATATCGGTTAACTCGGTTAACAACAGAGATAAAAACACTAGTAACTCAGGTTACGAACCCTCATTAGGTGGGTTGATACCTGAACATGATTATTAGAGTAAGGTCAGAATTTGAAATCCTGCACCCAACCCCATGACCCCCACCCTCCCACCTCGAGTTACCAGTTTGTAACATGATTTGAATTTATTCAAAGGAAACCATAAGTAACTCAGGTTACATTGAAATTTAGATTTTCTTTCAATTGGTGACATCAACCCTCTCAAATTTTATAACGTCATAAATTTCGTAATAGCAACCAAGATAGTGATACAATATTGGTCAACTCGGTAAAATATATTGGTCAAAGTCGAGTTCTAAGTTAGACAAGGTGACCTTTAGAAGTTCAGCACCCTAAAAGACATATTATTTCATCTTTAGATATCATTATGCGCCTTATGTCATTACTGTAAGGGTAAATTACACCTACACCCCTGAGGTATGCTAAAACACCTTTAAGGTACCTGTGGTATCGGTAATTACAATCACCCCACTGAAACATTGTTAGAAACTCCAACGGGATAATGCATTCGATACGTTATTCCGATAGAGTTCTAACGAAATAATAGTTTCAGTAAGTGGTCTAGACAACATAGAGCTAAGGGGTGATATGGCTCCCCCAACATTTCTTAAATCACCCATAGTTGTTGTCACCACCACTTCCTGAAACTAATAGTCCGTTAAAACTCTATCGAAATAACATATCCAATGCATTATCCTGTTAGGGTTTCTAACGATGTTTTAGGGGGGTGATTGTAATTACCGATACCACAGGGACCTTAAAGTTATTTTAGCATACCTCAAGGGCGTGGGTGTAATTAACCCTTACTGTAAACATAGAGAAACAGGAAAGAATATTTCCCTTGGTTAACGCAAGTAACTTGTAGAAAATCAAACTTTTGTAGCAGATGTACTAGTCTATGTGTTCACCAGCAGTGCCCACATGGAATAGGCAATTCAACAAGGAAATAGAAAAAGATTCAAGAGAAAGATGAAAGAATATGAAAAAAAAAAAAAAAAAAAAAAAAAAAAAACCTCAGAAAATATAAAAGCCGGAAGAACTGATATTGCAGCACATGGGCACATATACCTTGAGTCCCGAGGGACAAAGATCAGGTTTTCTCCAAAATTAGCCCAAACAGAATACTCATAGATGGTAGCCCCTGATTGATCAACTCCAGAAGAGACATGTTTGGCAATAGTACCACCAACTAACGTTTCTTGATTGTCTACAATGTCAAGTGGTATACTCTCAGGTAAATTCTCGTTTGATTCAACACTAATATGTCCTTTGAGAAGATATTTCTCTCCCTTTAAATTAATAGGCTGCAGAAACAAGAAAAAAAAATTGAATCCCAAGAAAAAGCAAATCATGTCCAAAGAAAGAAACCCAAACAAGAAGATGAAAGGGAAAAAAACATAACAAAAAGAACCGAAAGGAGAAGGGGTCACCCCAATAAGCATCATACCGATAGGTTTGATGTATCAATTCTCACGATGGAGCTCCCAAAGGAGATACATGAGTCGACAAAATGAAGCTCATGCACACCAGAAGACTTTACACAAATCTTCTGGGAACCTTTCTGCAATTTGAAAACAATTATGATGATGGTGATTTTACAGAAAATAATGGATTGGAGGTTTAGTTACGATTTACGAATGATCTTTGACCTTAATACTCAAGTTCACTCGAGAACTGTCTGCTTGTACCAAGTAAGAATCCACATCGTGGCTGGAAATTAGGCTAACCCAATAACCCTTTTGGATAAAAGTAATCTCTTCGACATCCTCGACACCAACATCCACATTCATAAAGTTTTGTTCCCAGCACCATATATCTTCTCCGGATGCAGTTCCGGGGGAATTGCTTTTGACCTAGAAAGGAACAAATAAATCATCGTAAGGAAGACTTCTAACACTGAGTTAAAGGAGCTCTGAACTTCTGTATCGGGGATGATAGCTACTTTTAGTATCATAAATGATGTGAATTGACAACACGGTAGTGTTTGCAGTGATGCACATACATACATGGAACAGTAAAATGTGCCTCTTATTTAGAAAGGAAAAGGAATCAAAAGTCTAAAGGCTAATAATTACCTCAACTCTGTATTTCCCGGGAAGTACATTTGAGAAGGAGAACTCACTACTCTGTTCACTCAAATTAGTTTTCCTTCTCTCTTCTTTCCTTCTATCATCCAGTTTCACAAGGATAACAGAAACAGAAGAGTCGCATTTATCTTTGCAGACAACCGAGCCACGAACGTTGACTTGTGCCTAGATTTTCAAAGAAATTAATGATAATAATCAAAGTAGAGATGTCATTGAGGGTAAGGATTGAACAGTACGCAGAGTCAACATAACTACATAAATATCCAGAAGAAGACGATAAACAAAAAGAACTGAGAATTGTCAACAATCTGAAAGCGAGCAAGATCTTAATTTCTTAAGCATTCACATAAAGGAGGAAAAGCATTTAAGCCATCTTATAAATGCAAAGTCAGACCTGATAAAACTTGACACTCAGTAATGGCTTTTTAACAATAACATCGACGTGATCTGGAGAAAACAGAAGTTCTGGAGCACTCTCAGGCGTGGCTGCAAAAGCAGATAAGCGGTATTCACCAGGTGGTACCTGGAAAACATAAGTACCCGAATTCATATGACAGAAATGAAAACCTGTATTTATCGCCCATGATGTAGATTTATAAGTTATTTGCTTCAAATAGATGTGACGATAGACAATAAAGTAAACACATTAGAAAATTTGTGAATGTCACACTTGAGAAATTACACCCCATAAAAGGAAAAAATAAGTGTCGCAAGAAAAGAGCTTACTTCAAAGCAAAAGTTGCCACTTTCATCAGTTTGTTTCACTTGGGGTTTGACATTCTCTGGTCCATGAGTCAGAGCAACCTGAAAATTCAGATGATTGATTACTTGTACCAATTCAGGAAAGGCATTGAAAAAGATCGTAAAGCCTGTGTTTTCAGAAACAATGCAGAACTCGCAACATGATATTTGCAGTCAAACCAACCGCCACCATACCCGACCAATATATCAATCAGTGTTCAGTGGATGCACACACCTTCAATATCACTGCCACCATCCAAACAAATTAAATTTTCTGGATCTCCATGGAATCATCACATCCAAAATATTACCATTAAGAGATTTCTTCACCTATTAAACTTTCGTTTGCTTGCAGAAAAGTATTGTCTACTAGGATACTACCAGTGACAAACTTGCAAACTACCAGCTACAACGATTTAGCGCTATACTAAATTATGACCAAGTGAAAAGAAAAGAGAAAATATACCATATTAGTTTATGTTTCCTAGCCATCTAAATCAATTATCAGGCTACTTGCTAGTGAGAAAACGATATGCACAATGCTGTTGTGATTTGCAAAGAGATGACAAACAAATTACCTTAGCTTTGTAAGCAGAACTAACTGTCTGTGCCGTGCCGCATAAATCATATGATACAGCTTTGATATCAACAATTGAAACCATGTTTGGTAAAACCTAAGCGAAAAACAGATTAGGGCAGAAAAATGAAATGAATGAGTAGCCAATGAAGATCCACAGGGATCAATTCATGGTGCTAATTATCTTTTATCTATAAACTTGTCTACTTTACTGAAATGTTAACAAAATAAAAGCTGAGAGAATCTCTTACCAAAAAGTCATTTAGTGTTTCAAACTTGTAGTGCTTCTTCTTGGCTTCAATACTGTATCTTTGTGATGTAACCTGAGAGCATTGATGATTCATCACTCAAAGGCCAAAATATAAAAGAACAAAAAAGTTCTTACTAATTGTAAAGGGAAACCAGCTGATTGCATGAGATATGCAGGACATTAAAGCTGCACAATTAAAGTAGCAATGTTTTGCTTATGCGTGCATATTTAAATTTCTCTAAAACCACACACGACAATTTCTTCAAGCTCTTCAAAAACAAAGAAAATGACAGTGGTTAGTTGATTGTTTGTCAACAAAAAAGACTCACTTCACTGACTGCATTGCGTGATTCCAATAACCTTATTTATATTCTCATGGGTTTTGACACCTTTAAATGGATGCAGATAAGCAAGAACATTGTAGACTATGAGATTAATTAATTTAACAAATGACCAGAAAGGTAATTTTTTTGTGTCTCTTCCTACAGTACGATTTATAAAGCTTCAATCTAAATCTCCACAAGGTATAATATGATAATGACAAAATTCCTGACACCATTGCTCCTTGGACATATATATTGCAGTACATAGGACTTCAACACACTAACCAGACTACGAATTTACCTTAAATAAGAAATCAACTGCACATAAATGATATATCTACATAGTTGACAGCATGTACCGTATAAAAATGGATGATCAAGTGGAAAGGAAAAATGTACGAACAACAGACAAAATCAGGTTCTTTATTGCAACAATGATTGATTACATAAGATTTGAGTTAAACACAAGGACTCAACATGAAATTTTGGCATTATAAAGAACGTAATTTTACCTGATCAAGTTTGTAATATCCTTCTTTATCAGTTATTGATCTTTCATGGCCATCCACTAGGATTTTTGCAGCATCCACCCCAATGCCATTACCATCAACAACACGACCTCCAACAGAAAACCCAGTTACCTATCCAATATTAACGAGGCAAATGATTGAAAATAAAGCAAGTTTAGCATTAAAAAAATGGATGAAACCGCAAAGTACATTACAAGAAAGTGAACTAGTTCAAAATAGGCAATGCTGTTCACTACTTCATGCGTCCTAAGGAATGCAGTTGCGTGAATAAATGAAGAATGTAAGCATACGCAAATTATAGAATACAAAAATCTTTGCAGCATGCAAGTTATTGGTCACAGTAAAAGTAAAAGAGGGAGAAAGAATATGAACCTGCTAACTAGAGCACATAACACTATTCCATTTTTCCCCGTGAGTAATATAATACCATTATATAACTAAACCATCCATTTTCAAGGACAAGAGATAAACAATAAATCCATTTTCAGTTTTCATAAGGAATTACTGAAAATGGATTTTAACATATGAAAACTTTTCAGTACCCCCTTTGTTTTCATATGTTCAAAATAAATCCTGCAATGCACTTTGCCTAAACTAACATGTTATTGGAGATAATTCAAGCAACCAAGGTTTTGTACCTGAAACCTTTGAGGGACTATAGCATGATCGTGCTGAACAGAGACCAGCATTGAAGGAGGTGAAACATCAAAAACTGTATTCTCGCCCTTGTAGAAAGGTATCAACTTGTAGATACCTGAAACATTTCACCAATCATTCGCTAAGCACCAGACACTCAACAAATTTGTGCAACAACTGTGGTATTACTGTGCGTTCAAAGATAGAAGTTCTGAAGCGTTTTAAGTATTTTATCAAATGAATGCAGGATGAACCTCAACACCTAGGACAAGCAGACAAGCAAGAGATTCACTCGACATAGAAATTATTTTATTTTGAGTTATAAGTTATAACGCTTGTATACCCCCATTTCATACCTAATCAAGGGAACATTCGGATAAAGATTGAGGAACCGGATATATTGCGCTAATTTACTTTCTTGGTAAGCAGAATAGCTTTGAAAGTAAGTTCCTGAATGGACTGATAGATTTCCAAATGCAATCAGCAATTCCGGTATTGCACGGTGATTGATGCATGTCTAGTACAAAATTTCAACATCTAAAAATTTATAAGCCAACATAGGGCATGTTGGAAAATAGGGAAACTAGACCTCTAAAAAGAACAAACAATTGCACACAATCGGCAACAGAAGAGCAAATTATGCCGCAGAAAACATTCTAAGGAGCACACCAAATGTCGGAAGCAAGACAGAACAAATCATTGGAAACTGAACAAACAAATCATACGCAGGAAAAAAACAAAAAAAAAAAGGCCTGAATTTAAGGAACTAAAACCATATTAATGGCTCAGATCTTGGAAATATTTCGAAAACTGAAGGTCGCATGGAAAACACATGAAGTTGCCATTATTAGATGAGTAACATGCATAGGACGAGAATTACTATATAACAATTTTTATAAACGAACAAGAACCAGAATTGCTAGGAGGCTAAGACAAAAATAAGTGCATAAAAGTACATAGTACCACATGGTATTGATGTGAATTTGAACATCCCATCAGCATCAGATACAGCATGACAAAGAGCTCTCCCCAGACCAGGTGCATTACCAGAATCATGCGGGCAATTTACTTCCGAGACATCATCCGAGTATAAGTAAAAATGAACTCCCAATATGGGATTTCCCTAATAATATGACATCAAAAAACAATAGATATATTTATTTAGGAAAAAACAACGAACGAAAACCAGATCTATAAAATATTAGCAATTGCCAACTACAAAAATGGAAACATTCCAATTTTATATGGAACTTTTTTCATCCATAGACAAGCTAGAGAATGGAATGTGTGACAAGGGCAGCCAACAAATAGTGTAGAATTCAAAATAAAGCTGCCAGGCAGGCAGTGATTTTATTACATTAAATACAGACAACCAAGTGGCAATGTTGAACTATTTTGCTGCAAAATTGAATCTCAAAAGGAAAAGAAAATGGAACACATTCTCATATCGACTGTGGCAAAAATTTACCTGGGCAACCACATAACCACGAATATCATATCCGGATACGAAGAAAATATCATCCACCACACTGTTATCAAAACCTAATTCCACCTGCACAGTTATACATGAACTTGAAGCAATGTTTTCATGTAAGAATATTGAAAAGGGAATTTGTGTGATCAGCAGCAAAAGAAAGACATCGGATATGCCAATTGTAGTAGGAAGGAAAAGATTATGACAAAGTAGAGAGAGGAATAAACGGATCCATGTAATACCTCTACAGAACCCTTGATCTCGATATTTAAATCAGGACGTGAAGCACCAATTTTATACTTTCCTGCATGCATGGAGAGACGTTGTTAAGAAAATGGAGATTTCAAAAAGGATAAGATTAGCTATGAATAACTTTAATGTATGGGCAGTTAAACACCTAGCTGCTTGAAGTTTAGTTATGCAAAATGTAAGTTACTTTCCTCCTTGCACAGCTAAGACTCAGTCATTCTTATACGATGTTCACTTATTGAAAAAAGTTCTTGCACAGTGGACTCCATATTAAAATTAAAAATAATTGCTTGTTTAGTAGGAAATGCCTGGTGTTATTTCAAGGTGCCCATTTAATCCGTGAAAGAAGAAAAGGGAAACACATCGCTTGGAGAAGATTTTGTTGTAGAGAAAAAAAGGAATGTAAATAGTGGAACACATGTCAACTCGTGAAAAGGGATAGGTGACAGACTCTGTTTGACAGTCTAAAAGGATACCAAGTAGTCCATCTTCAAGTATCAAAAAAGCATACATGCTATAATCCAGGAAGAAGAAATAGGAATAATTATTAGACCTGGAATAATGTTTTTGAATGAGTAAGTTCCGGTTGATGTAGTTGAGATTGAAGAGACAACATCCCCACCGGGAGACATAAGCTCGACATTCACATTTGATGGACCGCCATTTTTAATTGAACAGCTATCCCCAGAAACTGCTCCCACGACTCTTCCGGACAACGTGAACCTGTAGAAGTAGTAAAGACGGTAAATATAAGTGGGCCACATACAAATAATTTAGTGTGATCAATTACTTAGAAAATAAAAGTACCTACCCAGTAAATCGAAAATTTATATCTTCATTGGCATTGCAACCAGCATGATCAACAACAACAGGAACCTAAAAGAGAATTTTTATTGTCAAGAATACAGACCAGGGATAAATATGATATATACCAAAAACACGTAATACATATTAGTAAGACATAACCAAGAATCTCAACCTGTTCGGGGGCACATGTCCATCCCTCGGGTCCCTTGATTTTGATTACATAAGAACCCTGCAACCAAGGTAAAAGCATATTTACAAAATGAAACGAGATGAATGTTACTACAGGAAGATCACCAAGAGATACATTTGATCAATGATCAGTTAATCCAACTTCTCATTGATATAACACTCCACAGTAAATAATGCAACTTGCAAGTGAAACCAAAACGTTACAAGTTGACTTCAAAATCAATTATCATATGCTCCAGCTATAACAACTGTTTCAATTATATAGAGTTAATCTAGGCATGAAAAACATAGCTTTTGAACTAGAAATGCACAATTGTGGAAGTATACAACGGAAATTGATCGAATTTCACCCTTACTCAATACTTTCATACTCAATATATCTTTTTGAAGTGATTTAGGGTTTAGTCCATAAACTTACGACTTTTTCATTTAACTATGACTCGTGAATAAGGATGTTATTAAAACCAAACAAAAAAAAAACAGATTCAAGAAAATCAAACCAATGCAGATCAAAGCATCAATAATAGAAGGGGTAAAAGTATCGAATAGACGACCTTGTCGTAAACTGGAATGAAGTAGTAACCATTAGGAGCACATTGTGTCCGGTCCTTAACCAACCCATCCAACGTCCGTAGTTCAACCTACATTGTTCAAAACCAGAGTATCGTTACATTTACATGCCAACACTGATATACATTAATGCAGTATATATATATATCATAGATCCTAAAAAGAATTAATCAATGTCTTAACAGATTCTCATACCGTAACGTGAGAATAATCCAATTTCGCATCCGTTGGCTTCCTCGATTTTATCAAAGCTGAACTCGCCTGCAAAAAAACAGATAAAATTAATTCCATAATAATCGTTCATAGTAAGTAGGTTAAGAATAAAAATAAATATCAATCAGTAGAACAAAAATCCAATTAAGTCCTTCGACAAAACCTCAACGAATCCACCACATCCTTGAATAGAAGAATCAGCAATCGCGAGTCGATAACTGTGGAAAAGTATAATCGCGAGTAGGAAATAATAGTTTATGGAAGCCATTGTAAATCTCGATAATCAAGAAATGAATTGAAGAAGACGGAGGACTCAGATCTTAGTCGCCCATGGATTTTGGATTTTCAGTGATATCAGACTTCTTTATTGACACTGTTGAATTTGGATCCGGAACTACCAGGGTTTACTGCAGGGTTGGGAGCCGGCTAAAACAAATACTTTTTTTTTCTCACTTCGATACCACCATCATATAAAAAATAAAAAATAAAAAAAAAAAGTAATGATATTATTATCCTTAATGAAAATCGATATCACACACAAAGTTTGTGTGGTATTGATTTTATTAAGAGTATTAATGTTATTACCTATTTATTTTTTTACTTTTTTATGTTTGTAATATTGAAGTGAGAAAGAAATAGTATTTGTTTTAGCCGTCTCTTTACTTTATCTATGGTTTTCCTTGGGGGGCAAATAACAACTCTTGGAAGAATGACCAAAAAAATACATTTTACTTGGGCTTATTCTTATGGGGGCATTTTGCTATAGCCGCACGATAATCTTCTATCGTCAATAACAATTGTTTTTTGCACAAAATCCTATTTTTTTTACTGAAAAGATGGGTTTATCTTCCACGGTTAGGTGTGGTTTGATTGCGCAGATTAACTAAACAGTAAGGTTTAATTTTATATTTGGTGAGCCTAATTACTTTGGGTCGACCGGCTAGAATAATTTTTATTATCTCTTATAATGGCTGGTTGGGAGAAAACTACTAACTGAACCTCGGGAGGTCCAATCAAAATTATGGAACTATTAGTCATAATCATCTCTAGTGTTTTTTTAATAAGAGTGGATTAAGCCACATTTCCAATATTAGTAGTAAACTAACTCTTTTAATGATTCGTGAAAATAGCCTTTTGGAAGCCATGTTTCTCTAAAAAAATATATATATATACAAAATTCGAAAATTGAAAATCCATACAATCGTGTCTGATTAAATCCCCAAAATCTGGCATCACAATCTTTCCATAAACTCCCACCTGCAAAGCCTAAATCGCATAAACGACTACAACGACGATGATATCTAGGACCGAAACAGTCGACAATGTGAAACCATTCCTTCCTAAACCCTCACCTCAATCACTGGAATGTCTGAAAACGATTGCTTCGGCAACGTTCCCTAGAGAGAGAAAAAAACAGTCGACGAAACTACAAAATTGACAAAATTCTTGAAGTTGTACACAACAACGCACCGCCATTAATTAATCAAAAAGATATATGCGAGCAGTACGTTCCCTATTCAATAACAGACTATATTGCACTCCCACAAAAACCCAATTTACAAATGTCCGGATAATAATAGTTCATATCTTATAGAGTCTTTTATTCACAATGTCTGGAGACGTGGTTAGTGCATGGATATTGAAATTGACGATTGATAAATTACAATAGTACAACTAAGGAAAGCTCGTTATTGATTTGTTAATGAAGTACGTGAAAGCTTTTTTCGTCGCAATAAAATTGGCTAATATATTAATTATAATATTGCGACGCATTCGAGAAAACGTCGCAATTTTTAAATTTAGAATTGCGACATTTTTACTATTTTCGTCGCAATAAAATTAGCTAATATATTCTTTATTTTTTCATTGCGACACTCAAGGTAATTATGTCGCAACCTTGCGACGAAATATAAAATGTCGCAACAGCCCCATTCCATTTGCGACGTTTTTGAAATAACGTCGCAATATGACTTTATTAAAGAAATAATTTAATTTATATTTTGTATTGCGACGTATTCTTCTATTATCGTCGCAGTGTAGCGACAATATTTTTTTTTCATCACAATAATTAGATGGAAATTTTAGTGTTTAAATGTGCGACATTTGTTTGCGACGATATTATTTTTCGTCGCAAAAATTTATATAAATTTACATTTATTTGCGACGATTTTGTTTAAAATAGTCGCAAATTGTGTGACGAATATGTTTTCGTCGCAACAAAAAAGGTCGCCTGAAATGAAATTTGGCATAGTGAAGATAAGGCGGCAGAAGAAGTTAAAGGTTGCATACCACTCTTCCTGGTAAGGCACTCATTTTGTAATTATTGAATTATTTTATTCTTCCTTTTCTTTTTTTATCATAGTGTTAGTGTTGTCTAAAATGGCCTACGAGTTTTCAGCAGTTAGACAATTTGGTTAATGAAGTAATCAATTTTGTTGGGTTTGTAGTTTAATAGGTTTGATTTCCACAATATACTATTGACTAATGTTTTTGTGTGTGCTTGGGTTATTTGTAGTATAGACCAAAGTTGTAAAAAGTGGTAATCGGATCCGAGTCGGTCATGCATCGATTCACGATTAATCGGTGCGGCGGTGATTAATCGGTGATAAATCGGAAATAAATCGGTTCTTAAAATTTAATATAGTATATTTCTAGATATTATTTATAAATACTTCAAACATATATAAAAAGATATTTAAACATAGTTATATCTCCATCATGTATATATCCTAATAACATAATAAAAATTTAATAATTATAAGATCATAATACATAAATATCCCTTTTAAAATATAAATAAAAAAGCAAATTTTTTGAATTTACATTTATTCATGAACATTCTTGGCATACATCATTAGTTCTTTAACAATAACAATTAACATAAACAAAATAAGGCATAAACTCATATTTTCTTTTATTTTAAAATCCCAAATTTTATTTTGAATTATAAAATAAAAAAATAAAATAAAAAAAAAACCGATTTTTGACCGATTTTTGCCACCGAGTTTGACCCGCCTTAAAGGTTTGACCGCCTCAGACCGCCTCGGACCGCCTAAAACCGCCTCACAGGCAAAAAACCGATTTTTCAAACCTCTACACTAAAAACGTAAAGGTTTTGAACCGCCTTCGCTTCGGAGACCGATTAATCGGCCGCCTCGGCCGATTTTTAGAACACTGTAGACACAGTGAATAGGTGTTTTTCAGCAGGTGAGTCGAATAATAGTTAATTTTTAAATGTATTCTCTGGTATATTTTGATATTAAATTTATTTTTTTGAGAAAATAGTTTTATCCAATAGTTTATTTTAAGAAATTCCTGTTTTGTATTAGTTGTTTAACTAAACATTTGTTTTGTAATAATAGTTTATTTACATCTTAATGCAAATGCTTTTTGTAATACTTGTTTAATTACATAGTTGTTTAATTACTTATCATGTCAGAATCCCTTAACTTAATTACTTATCATAACCGCTATTTTTTTTTAAATAACGTGACAATTCTGGATGTGTGAACGACTCAATCTTGTGGAACCAGTACACCCAGCCGCATTTCTAAGATTCATAAAATGGAGCTTGAAAACTTTTATAGAAAAACTTGCTCGTATATAAGAAGTGATAGGCACCCTCATCGAAGAGACAGATTTGGAACGTTCATTACTAAGTGGCCATTATGAAGAACAAGATCTTAGCGGAAATGAGTTGCATGACGATGAAGACGAGGAGAGTGACGAATCAGAAGGCAACTTCTTTTCTCGCGAGCGCGCCTGACACTATTTCAGCGTGGCAACTTCTTTTCTCGCGAGCGCGCCTAGTATAGGACATGCGTAATAAGGTCTTTATGTTCACACTTCTTGCTCGACTTCCTTCATCTTCTTCGTGCTCGCTTCCACATCTAATAAGATGCATGAAAAAGACCTCAAACCACTAAATATGATGCAAAATGCAAAGACAAACGAATAAAATCCTAATACTTCAAAATACGAAGAAAAACCTAAAAAAACTCTCAAACCATTAAACAATAACTCGTGAAAAGAATGTATTAGTGCACTTTTCATAGCACTAACATATATGACTATATACATATGTCGATGCCCCTTTCCCCGCCCTTTTTATTTATTTTCCCTTTTTTTTTGGCCCTTTTTAATACGAGATGGTGTCGTCTCGTTCACTTTCTCCAATCACTTTGGGCCTGCCATTTCTTTCCTTATTAATAATCTCATATTTCAGCAATGCGAATTCCTCTCGATAATTAATTTTCACCTATTAATTATTAGAATCTCTACCCAATGCACTGGGGTTCATTTGACTCAATATAGGCATCTCTCGCACTGTAAATTAGAGTAGAGATTACCAATTAAGGGCCTGTTTGATTGCACTTAATACACCTCTTAATGAGCAAATTGCTTATTTGGTAAGCAAGAAGAGGATTCAGTGCATTTGGTGATGAGTTCTGAATGAGTCCAAATGACTCTTAATGATTCAGCCCAAAGATAGGTGCTGACCGAATCGGCCCAATGTCTGGATGTGATTTGGACATATTTACCCTTAATCACATTAACTAATTTATTCCTTGTTTATTATCCTACTTTTTTTTTACTATCCTATTTAAAACGGTTGATTTTCTTTTTCAACCTAAAATTTTATCAGTTAATATTTTCGAAAACCCTACACGACGAGACAATGTTACTTTTAGCTGTTTTATTTTAAAAGGTTACTTGTTTTCTCTATTTGTTTGGCATTTATATTTTAAATTGTATTATAATTGTAAAGATGTTTGATATCCACTAAAAATTCATACTTCGTTAATTAAGTTAATCAAGCAAAAATAATTCTGTTTATACAAATATGTTGCTCGTAATTTAATTAACATAATATTTTAGAATTTCACCAAGGCTATAATGGTAAAATAACATTATTCAGACATTACTTGTCTTCAGCTATCAAATGAGCTTAATGGTTCAGCATTCAGTATACAGAAACAACTCTTACGGCACAATTGGTATGCAAGAAAGGAATAAGATAGGAATGAAATAACCATTGGAATGGAATAATAATGGGAAAGGAATGATAATATTATTCCATTTCCTATGTTTGGTATGAACGAGGAATAAGAAAGGAATGAAATCTAATCCCTTACCTTCTATGAATCTCATGATTGGTAACTTAAATAAAATGTAGCGGAATGGAATAAAATATTTTCGTGACTAAATTATCCTTTAATTAAAAAAAATATTAATATTTTTTATTTACTGTCTTGATTTTTAAATTTATTATTTTTAAAAAGCTTGTGATAAACATTTTTTACAATTCAATTAATGTTCTTAATATATTATTTGTTGTTATCATTTTTAACTAAAGAAAAAAAAAGAGTATAACATGGACATGTAGAACACAACTACAATAATGAAATATAAGAAAAATAATAGTGATGATTAATAACAACAGAAGTTATTTAAATACTCATTAAACAGTCATGTCTTAATAATGTACGAACAATAAAAATAAAAGAAAACAACTAAAGAACCAAAATTCAGAAAGAAACAACTTCAAAGGTTGTAATACTGTATGAACAATAATAATAAAACTTTAAACATCACCATTTAGAATAGCTTTAACCAACTGCTCTTTTCCTTCTTCGGTCATACTAAAGAACACATCAGTTAACTCGTGAGAATGCGCTATATGACAAACGGCCTTGATAATTTCTCCTACAGTGAGGTTGGAAATCTTTCTTATCTCAGAATCAATTTTTTGCCTCTTCTCAGATATTTCAGCATCAACCCCAACTGCTTTTCCAAAGATCTGACTGGCTTTGGCAATTTCACTTCCAATAACTGCAGCTGCATCTTTAATATCTGTCATTATTGCCACGTTTTCGGTGCTGCTGCTCCTTTTTTTCTTTCTCTGATTATGAGTTCCTTGACTTCTTGGAGATTGCATAGGCGATAATGAACTATAAGTACCAAAATCCTCAAGTTCAGGTTCCATAGTCGAATCAACATAATTAACAGTATCATTGTTAGTCTCATCTCTTTCTATATTTTCCATCATATCAGCAGGACCTTCAGCATTTATTCCCGTTGCCCGATCTTTTCCGAAAATAACAACCAAGTCTTCGTAGTAAAGGAATGATTTGTTTTGTCAAATTGCATGAGAAGGGTGACTCTGAAAAAAATAAAAACAACAAAATCACAATGAGCTAAAATAATTCAAAGCTTCTAGAGATATAAAACCAAGATGAGACACCTTAGCAAAAATATCTTTTCACTTTCAATATAAAAATATATAAACTCATGACCATAAAAAATCATGCTAAGTAAAATATTTATATACTTACATTGTTTAATAAAAAAAGTAAAACAATTAAGCATTTTGATATTGTTTCGTAGGGAGAAAAAGAAAAAAAGAAATTTATGTAATTAACAACCTTCATGCAACTTTTATGGCTTAAAAACATAACTGATGTACAATAGCATAATCAACAATTAAAGCGATAGAATTAATTAAATACCAAACCTGAAGATATGAATCCCATACGGCCTTTTCAGCTGTAATGCATTTTTTTATTGGACCAAAACCAAAACCACTTGTGTTGGAGCCATGTAGCATATCGTAAACAATATGAAGATCCTTCTTTAAGGTCTTAATTCTTGATTCGATATGTGGTTTTGCCTTTAAACCCGAATTAGGCAAAAAAGCTTGCATTTTCTCCTCCACATAATTTAGATAGCCCGGCTTGAACCCATTTTCAGCTTTATATAATCCTAGATTTACCATATCAAGAAGTACTTGAACAAGTTTGGCATCTTCTTCATACTTCCATTTTCTTTTATTTTTACCACGACCTCTTGTATCTTGGGTTTGAGTATCCATCCTTATGAAAATAGCCATACAAAATTACAAAACAAATGGGTTAAACATAATAAAATAAAAGCCTAATGCATAGGAACTATAAATAATTGTTCTTTAACCCACTAATCACCCCATCAATTTCTATTTATTCTATAAGCAGTAGAAAACTTGAATTTGCTTCTTTATAATCAATTGCACGTACTGTTAAAAATCAAGAATAAGACAAGCAATAGTATTATTTATAGTTTGTTTTCATATCCCCATTAAATTCAATCCAGTTATTCAACAAATGAGTTTACAAAAATCAGAAAATCACAAGCCGAAGAAAGAAATATGCAGAAGAAAAAAAAAAAGTGTACCTTCAGACCGCTGAAGACGACAAAGGAGAAAAAGAGACGATAAATCAATATGATAGAAGAATTGATTAATTAGGTTTAAGTTAAATTGAATTTGCGTGATAATTTTGTAAATAAAAAGTATTAAATAAGGATAATTTTGTCAAAGGAAAATAATTATTTATTCCCATAGAATTGGGAATACGTAAAACCATGGGGGAGTGGAGGAATCACTAATCCTATAATTTTGGGTATAAGCATTCCGTTAGGAATGGATATTCTCATTCCCAAAACATACCAAACATGTATTCGGGAATAAAATTGGGAATATATATTCCATTCCTTGCCCATACCCACATACCAAATGTGCCGTTAGTCATTCAGATGTGGTTTCAGCATTCAGCATTCAGTGCTTAATCTTATCAAACGTACCCTAAATGTATATTAATTGTCACGCCCTGAAATTTCGAGACATGATTAATAATAAATAAGTTTAAGAAAAAGATAAATAACTTTAGAAGATCGGACAATTTCGATGTTTCAACTTCAAAAATTTATTTCTCTCAAACCACTTGTCGGAAGAATCTAAAAATTTAATACACCACTCTAAAACGAGTGTCAAATTTTGATGTAAAAACAGTTCTACAAAAGGTCGAACATATTTCGAGTTATAATTAAAAACATACAGTATTGTCGGCACTCATATGCATCGGAAGAAACGTTAATAATTAATAAAAAGATCGATTTTCGTCCAAAAAGTATAAACCTTTGAATTAATATACAATTAGAACCGGTTTGACCAGACTAGTAAATTGAGGTTTTAACATATGATGAAAAACTCGCGTAAGAACTGTTTAGCCTATACAGAAAAAATCATAACCTACTCATTTGAAATCCAAATTTATCCAACTGTATAACTGACTGAAGCTAACAAGATAATCAACGTGCACATAACACACCACATAAGCAACAAGTTCACACCACTTCGCTTTATCAGAACATAATATTCATAACCAACACTTTGAAATAAATAATTTTTAGTGACAAAATATCGACTCGAGTGAATAAACAAACACCATAAACCATTCGCACATTCACAAGTATTAAAAACTTTAAAATCAAAACCGCTACCTCAAATCCATTTAATCGATCCATAAAAAGTTATCACTTCGTTTCACTATGTCTGTCAGTGTTTTAGTCCGTGGGGCTTCCGTCTTCTTCAAAGCACTCAGGTCCGTACTCCGACGATGGTACCTGCAACGCCGGGAGGGGTTCCCGGCGGGAGAGCTCCGGCGATCAAGTCAGTAATCTGAAGGGATAAGTATACGTGCGATATTATGGTGAAGAATAATAATGTGTGTGTGTGTGATTAATGGTCCCTCTATTTATAGATGAGGAAACCTTAGCCTCCAAGGTTTCCTTTTTTAGGGTTTGCCCTCCTCTCAAGTCAAGTGTTTTGGGCCTGCATTGTTTTGGGCCTGTTTTACCTCGTTTTTTGGTACTGAGCTGCGAGCTATGGCATTTCCGAATCGTCATTGGGGAATCATGGTTCGACATTTTTCCTCGTATTAACGAATTGGGTCTTTTTAGTCTATATATACTTGCTTCGGTCAGAAAAGCCCGTATCAGTCAGTAAAAATCTATGCATAATAAAAATAAGGTCGACTTTGAATTACAATTTGTCTGCAGTAACACACTGCTCCACACATACATAAATATTATACACTAACATATATTTTAACACATCTCACCTAGTTACTAGCAAATATAGATATGAGTTGATTGCACATAAACCCCTGTGTAATATTATATTGACGAAAAAGTCCTCTTGTCAAAAGAATTAGAAAATAACCTCCTATATTATATTTTTCAAAGCACACAATCACTTTATCAGATTTGGCTGTTGACTTACGTGAAATGACTAACTTACCCTTAATTACAAATAAACCAAATACAATGAGGGGTGAAAATCGGACGGAATAGATCATAAATGACTTTTTAGGAAAATTTCCAAATATTTTCGAATGTAAAAAATGGGTTCCAATTTCCATTCCAAAAAAATCGGAACACAAAATTTCATTCTGATCGGAATCGGCGGGATTTTGGAAATGTCAGAAATTACATTAGTTTTAATCTCTTGTTCCAAATTCATATATAATGGAAAATTTCACAATCTTCTTCTATATTTTTTTTTAAATTTTTACAAGGAAATGCAAGAAAATCCAAAAAAGAGTTCGACAAAATGCAATAAATAAAGACAAACATGTATGACCAACAAATTGAAACATAGATTATCTTATAAGGAAAAATGCAATATAAATTTTCTGATAGCAATTAATATTTTCTAAGGTTCTAATTAGTTGACCCTTCAGTATTTATGTTTTTCATATAAATTTAACATAAGTTATTATGGGATTATGACATATATAATAAAAGTATATTATATATTTTGAAAAACCATAGAAATATTCAAAACTAAAATCGGATCGGAAATGTCGATAATTTTATATACCATTCCAATTCCATCCCATTCCAAATAAATTCGGAAGAATCAGAAATCGGAACTTCGAAAATCGGAATGAAAAATACGGTTCCAAATTTGGATATTTTCGGAGTAGAATTGGCCGAATTCGGAAATTTCATTATGATTTTCACCCCTAAAAAAAATCAAAGCCAAAAACCGTATACAACAACATACCCCCGAACCAATTTGTATCAACTGTTTATATATATATGCAATGATATTTATGTGCACATGTTCTTTATACTTCTTACTGTGTAATATATATGTGAAGTTAGATTTAGCTTATATATGTAATAATTCTCATGTACTATATCAACCTTGAATTATGTCGCAGATTTTAAGATAAATTAATTAGACTTTTTAAGTTTTCATTGTTTTCGTCGGTCGAAATGTACCTAAGAAAAACGCACTTATGTTTTTTTCTTCACCTTAACGTACTTTAACTGGTATTATATTGTTCGAACTTATACTAGATATGTTCGACAAAGTGTGAAAATAACAAACATGTATTTTCCGAATGAGACTTGTTTAGTTCCTCTTCTCATCGAGTGCCATTCATTTTGTAACGTCACCATATAGCCTAACAACTTATTTCAAATATGAGGGATTCACTCATCTCCATCCGTTCGGACAACCTTATTAGTGAGCAAGAAAAACACAACCACAAAACAATAAATTTAGAGAAGATCAATTCCACCATTTATTTTCTATTTCTTTTGTTTTCTCAGTATTTTTTATTCATGCATGCCAACTTTCTTGTGTGTTTTGTTTCTTCAGTCGTTCATCCATCCATTCATTCATGTAGAGCCATGAGAAGAACGAGTAATCGCTGCGATCGTAATCACATTCTTGTATCATTTGCAACTATTTGTCTTCTTCTCTCAAATGCAATCTATGCTAAAAACCACAAACGACCAAGTTTGTTGATTTTAATTAGTTGTGGCTCTTCAAACAACGTAAAACACGAATCCGACGACGGTACGACATGGCAACCCGACACCTCATACTTAGGGGTTGATGATAAATCGACATCGGTCAAGGCTGAAATTCAAGACCCTTCTCTGCCTTCAGATATTCCTTATATGACTGCCAGAATATTCCAATCCCAATCAACCTATCAATTTCCTCTCCAAAATTCAACCTCTCGAACTCTACTTCGTCTCCATTTCTACCCTTCTTCTTACCCAAATTTCAACATCTCCAATTCTTACTTCTCGGTTGTCGCAGGCGGCGTTACATTGTTGAATAATTTCAGCGCTTCTTTAGCCGCGGAAGCTCTCTCTCAGGCATATTTCATCAAGGAATATTACTTGGCTCCATCACAGTTCCCCACACTCCACCTCACATTTAAACCATCAGATAACTCTTTCGCGTTCATCAATGGCATTGAGCTTATTTCCATGCCACCCTTATTCGACACCGACCCAACATTGGCCGGTTCTATTGGACCCGGTGACGATTTCGACACTGCTGTTGCAATACCAATACAAAGCAACAACATGGAAACCATGTTCAGATTAAATGTGGGCGGGCAATATATCGCCCCAGCAAATGATTCGGGTGGACTTATGCGAAGTTGGTATGACGATAGTCTATACATTTACGGTGCAGCCGATGGAGTGGCCGTACAAGCCAACACAACAATCAGATACAAAGGGTTGCCCTCTTACATTGCCCCCTTAGATCTATACTCAACTTATAGATCAATGGGTCCTTTTGTAGACGTAAACAAGAACTCCAATCTGTCGTGGGTATTCCACGTAGATCCGAATTTCATGTACTTACTCAGATTCCATTGGTGTGATTCCGAGATGACTAAACCAAATCAGAGAGTTTTCGACATTTTCATTAACAATAAAATCGCCGCAAGCCAAGTGGATTTGTACGCATGGACGGGTTCTATAGCAACTCCCACTATAAGGGATTACGTAGTACAAGTCAAGAACAAGACCGACGATTCTCAACTGCTGCAGGTGGCACTTCACCCAACCGACAAAACCAAAGCAGAATACGCGGATGTTCTTCTGAATGGTTTGGAGATATTCAAGCTCAGCGACAATGCAAACTCAAACCTTGCGGGTCCCAACCGATGAAGAAATATCAGTAAGCTCAATTGGCTCCAACCACTTTTAAAGCTTAAATAGTAATTGTGACGCCCGCCTTCTATGAAGCGTTTGTCAAAGTACTCTATTGAAAGAATCAGTCTATCTTTTTTTGAATAATTCTAATTCAATCTATACCTCATAAAAATATGTATGATTTATTTATCGACAACCTTACGTCTAGCAAGGTAAAGTACAAAGGTTCCGAACAGTTATAACATCAGCTTCTAGCTTACGAGATTACAATACTATAACATAAATAAGTTCAAATGCTGATATTTACAATACAAGACAACAGTTATTCTTAACTTAATCGAACAACTATTTTACAAATATAAACAAGGCAGCTACTCGGACGGGAAATCCCCTGTTTCATTCAAGCTTGCACCTGAGTCTGAGAATATGACAAAATAAAATAGAGGGATAAGTCATAGAAGACTTAAGGTAAAATATAAGAATAACGAGTTACGACATGATCTGAGAGAAAGTTCAATGATCGTACCATTAGGTGATATTGGAAAATAGAAGCGTTTAAAGATTATATTTTCATTGGAAATTCAAGAATAAAAGTAAGACTGATCAATAGATTTTCCGATCAATAGAGATAAGAATACACCTACCTTGTGACTCCCGTAGCCGTTTACTACCTTATTCACCGAGCAGGGAATGACCCTGTAATGCAATGTGGCATGCCCGGGCGCATGCCGGTTTAGCCCGAAACCGAACTAACCTCCAGTTGTGTACGGGTATAAACCTATGTGGGTAATGTACGGGTCTAAATCCCAGAAAGACTTTATCGATCATATAAGAAGACCGTATTGTTTCATTATTTCAGGATTTCAAACACAATAGAATTTATGAGAAACAGGATCAAATGAAGGGCTTCAAAGAGGGCTCGATGTTTCAAGATATGAAGTTTAGATAATTGAATAGAACTTGAAGGAAAACGATCGGCTTCAAAGAATTTCATACCGATCACTCAATAATTACTATTCGAAGGAAATGGAAATCAAAGAGTTGAACTATCGATAAGATAGCATTTCTCAAATAATCTCAAGTTCAACATAATCCAATCAATTTCAAATAATATAATCCAATCAATTTCAAATAATGATAATCAAAATGATAACGAATAGATCAATCCAATGAGAGAGAGCAAAATCCAAGTACTCGAGCGATACAATTACCCGAGTTTATCATATTCCCTGAAAATGTCAAGCAAAAGAACCATCACCTTGGTCCAATCAATAGTACTCGTCAGTTATGGTTCCTCGATCTCAACACCTATGCAATATTTAAACTATAAGACACCAAATATTTATTAAAATAAATTAATATACATTCTACATCGTCCTAGCTTTCTATGCCCTTAAGGCCGAATAATTCACTAACCAATTCTAATTTAATCTAACCCCGCAACCAACATCAAAACATAGCACAAAAACATCACGTTCATGTTACCAGATTAATGAATCGGGACAAATACCCACATAATTTGTTCATATAGTTGACGAGTTTCTCAACATAATAATAAAACTTATATGCTGCCACAATTTACTCAAAAAATCATAACAATTTCCACGTTTTTCCAAATTGATGACATGATACGTTGAATGAAAGCTAACAAATAATCCTACGAGTTCACAGAAGACTTTGGTCCCAAATTCTGAACCCAAAATACCAGAATTAACCCAAACCAGCATATAACAGAACTCCCAAAACATTGAAAAATCATTTATGGTACAACTTATTTGAAAAATAATAACATGCTGTACATATCTTGAAACAGGACAAATGATATACCAAATTAAAGCTAAGAAAAATATCTACGAGTTCAATGAAGACACGATTTCCAAATTATGGGCACAACATAGCTAAAACAGCCCCCGAAAAGAGTAACAAAAACTGCCAGGATTTTACAAAAAATCATTTTATGGCCATATGTTTTGAAAAATCATGATAATTCGAAATGTTATCCAAATTTAACAAATAATATATCAAATCGAATATAACGACTTTGTCTACAAATTAAGAGTAGACATTGAACTCAAGTTATGACTTGAATACATAGGAAACAACCCCAAGAGAACAATCATACGAGCTGCCAAAATTGACAGATTCAACGCCCATATTCATCCGTTCAAAAAGCCTATAGGACTTAATCATATGGAACGAGTTTCAACATATAATTAACATGCTCCAGAAAATCTATGATGTTTGAGAAGAAACAACTTTAAAATTCGAATTCCAAAGCTCCCAAATTGTGTTATGAAAATCAGAGTAATAACAACAAGTTTTATTTTCGAAAATTCCTTTTTGAAGCTACTGTAGAGTCAAAAATGAGTTTCAACAAGGGTTCTAAAAATTGGAGAAAATTTGTTATTCTAACAATATTCAACCTATTCTACGATTTTTATGAAGAAACAAAATTGAAATTCGAAGTCAAAATACCTCAAATCGGATTATGAAATTAACAGTAGGCTGAATATCTTTGACATAATCGAGGAATCGTCACCAAATCAAACGGGTAGAAATTTCCACTGAATCAAAGCTTCTACAACGGGCTTTCTAACACTATACCCCGCTCGCTGGAACTCCACCGGAAAGATTGTCAAGTCACCATCTTCTCTCCGTCGATTGAACCTTAGCTTCTTCTTACTTCTTACTTATTTCTATGGTTTTTGATATTCAATCTCTTGAATTTCTGGGTAGTGTAGTTTATATGCTGAGTAAGAATGGGAGTATGAAGGAATTTGAGACGAGATGACGAGGAATTTATCGGAGGAAGAAGACGCTGATGACTCTACTCCTCGAGACACGCGGCTCTCTCTCAATTTCCGAAATAAACAAAATTTCCCTTCTTCTCAATTATCTGATAAATGAACCCACGTCATTTCCTTGGTTGGTAAGTTTTCTAATTTTATTCGTTCAAAAAAAAAAAAAAGTTTCTAATCTTATTATTTATACTTGTACCCAAGATTTATCTATTAAGAACACTTCAGCCACCTAAATCACACTACATTACTATATTACTCTCGTTAATGAATAAACTTCAATAATATACATGTATAAACTATTATTATACCACATAATAAAAATTAAGGAGTGTTACAGTAATTGATCTACCGTACTCATCTCCAGAGTGGTTGGTGGTACCATTAGAGTAAGCCCCACAAGGGGTGGTCTAGCTAGCGATTGGAGTAATAGAGCTTGTAAATTGAACCAAGCTCGGTACGCATGGTTAGCCTAGTATAATTTATCATCATCTCTCGTATGGAAAAAAATATATTCTTGTTAATACATTATGTTCAGGGCTGCTGTTGAATACCCCTAATGAATTTTTCGTGTGTGCATGATTTTTTCCCGTTGAATGTGCTATAGCCCAACATGTGAAAGGTTAGGGATGGCAATGGGTACGGGTTTGGCGGGTCTTTACCGACCCGTTTGGGGCGGGTCTGGGTCATTTAAATGGTTCTGGGTCGGGTAATGGGTTTAAGTTTCTAGAACCGAATGGTTCTGGGTCGGGTTATGGGTCTTATTGGAACCGACCCGGAACCGACCCGTATATATATATATATATATATATATATATATATATATATATAATTTCGAGTTTCATTTATCAAACTATCAATTTCCATCTTGTCTATTCTTATTTACCTATTTTCACTATTTTATTTTTCGAATATCATTTCTCGTGAGTAATATTTATCACTTGTCGACCACCGTTAATTGTCTTGTATTTTGAATTTTACTTATTATCGAAGTTAAATATAATTAATTGTAATTTTATTGTTCATGTTATGTCACTTGTAGAGATTTTTTTAAAATATTGTATTTTAGTATTGAAATTATTTCGTAAAAATATCCAAGCAAAATGTTATGAAAGTTAAAAAATATTAAACTTTTTGTATGTTAATGGGTTTAGCGGGTCGGAACCGTTTAGTTAAGGTTTGGGTTGGGGCGGGTCTGGGTCTAAGCTAAAGCGGGTTGGGGTGGGTCTTGGGTTTATATATTTTTCGTGGGTCGGGTCTTGAGTTTAGGCAAACCCGGCCCAGAACCGACGCGTTGCCATCCCTATGAAAGGTACAATTAGGGGTGAAAGTCGGATGGATCGGATCGGAATTAGCCTTTTCGGAAAATTTCCAAAAAAATTCGGAAGTACAAAATCAATTCCAATTCCAATTCCAAAAATTTCGGAATCTAAAAATTCATTCCAATTCCAAAAAGCCCGGAAATTTCGGAATTTCGGAAAAAAATCGGAAATCACATAAGCTTTAAAATTTCAAAACTTAGCCGAAAATTTCTATAATGTTCATAAATTTTCAAAAATAAGAAAATTCACGTCGATAAAAGTAAAACTAATAACTACTAAAATTCAGTTCAAAAAAATAAATAAAAATAAACACAACATAATATCCAATAAAACTTCAAATAACAATTCATTATGTCAAAATCCAAAAACAAAACTTATAGGTGTATTTTTCGGAAAATAAGTATTATATAATATATATTATTTATAGGTGTATTTTTCGGAAAAAAATTGGATTTTTTCGGAATTAATTTCGGAATTAAATCGGATCGGAAATCGGAAATTCCAAATTTATTTTATATAATTCCAATTCCAATCCAAAAAAATCGGAAAAATTCGGAAATCGGAATTTCGGAAGTCGGAATGAAAAAAGTTGTTCCAAAATTGGAACTTTTCGGATCGGAATCGGCGAAAATTGGAAATTCCGTTCCAACTTGCACCCCTAGGTACAATGATCTTGATTCTTAAAATTGCCAAACAAAGTATTAAATTTGGACCGTGTCATTAGTGAAACATATGCATACGACAATATGTTCTACATAGGATGCTCTTAGCATAAAAAAGTTTATTAATTGTATGTTGCAATATTTTCTAACTATTAATATGTAATATAATGTTAACATTTGTTTTTTTGATTTCATAGAAACTTGTTTTCATATTGAAAAACACTAGATTTTTTATTCTTATTATAAATAAAATACAATATTTAACTTCATTTAAGTGGAATGTCATGAGTGTTGGTACTCATCCTTTATTATTATAGTAGAGATCTAGGGTTTGAATTCGGCCCTCTCCCATACTCCCCAACTTGTAATATAATTTGAAAAAAAAATCAAAAAATAAAAGAAAATAAAAAGTGACGATTTAATAAAGAACTAATATAAAGTGAAGGCTAACAAAAAAGTGAAATGCCAAATATTTATAAATTCAATATATTATGTGTGACACCCCTTTTCTAATTACACTTACTAAGTAATTTAGAATATGCTAGCGGAAGACTTATAGAAAATAATGAGTGTGTAATGCTCGTTAAAAATCACCTTCGGCAAATAGAAAGCCACGCATAAATTTTTCTTTTAAAGTCAGAGGAAGAGTTTCCACATACTACCATATCATATACACTTGACCAACTATCACAAAAGAGGCATGCATGACTAGTAATTTAAATTATCAAGAGTAAAAAAAGAGGAATTTTGGACAGATTAGGTAGATCAACTTTGAAAATTAATTTCTCTTAAATCCTTCATACAAAGACTTTGAACATTTTGTGGAATCACATACTCTCATATGAGTCTAAATTACTCCTTTAAAACAGTTTCAAAATAGCATTAGCCATTGGAGATAAATAATTAAAGACATAGAACTTTACAACCACGTAATCTATGTTTTACAAGATTTCCCAACTTTAAAAACGTGCAAGTGAGGTTAGTATATATTCTTCATTTCACATATTCAAAGTTAGCTTTCACATAGGCACACATATTTCCGCATATTTCACAAATGCACATAGTTTAGTCACAAAATCACAAGCACAAAAGCAAGTAAGACACATAACAACTCAAGCAAAGAACATAGATCACATATTTTACGCACATAACAAAAGTAGCTCAAAGCATTCGGTTATTTATAATTACTATCTCCAAGTTTCATTAATTAAAGTTCAAGCCCACTTTCTCAAGAGACTTGAAGTTTTCTTTCAAGTAGCTTCAAATTTCCATTTATTTCATTTTCTTTCCAAAATATTCGAACCATCAACAATTCAATCACACAAAATTACATTTTTATTAATCTTGTTCTCGATTTTTATCTTCGTATATTATCTTATTACTCATAGATCATAAACCATGGATCGTAGGCTTCCTCGACCCGAAGGGAGTACACTTACAACCACGTAGGTCGATATATATACTCATAGAAACATATACTTATATATAGTACATATAGATTATATTTAAACATTGGATCAATTACTTTCTTCGACCACACAGGTTTACGAAAACCATGGATCGAAGTTTCCTTAAGATCACGCAGGTCTAGTATATATATATATATATATATATATATATATATATACATAAAATTAAAATTACAATATTATTCTTAGTTCTTTAAGATTATATCATTTGAAGCTTAGATTCTTACATGCATGGATGATCAAAGTATAAATTCAACACAACGTTTTATTTTCTTCCTCCTTTAGTTTTCGGTCATCACAAGAACTATATCAAGAAATTAAAGAGAAGAAAAATACTATTGGTGTTGAAGCACTTGTAGCAAGAATTCGAAAATTATCACCTTCATCTTCTTAGAAAATTTGGAAGGGTGTTCCTTCCTTTCTATAAGGAGAAGAAGAAGAAATTTTAGAGTTAGAGGAAGAAGAAGCTTAGTTTCTTGAAATTTTCGAAAATGAAGAAAATAGGGAAGAAGAAGAAGACTTACTCCTTTGGCCAAGAATCGTACTCTTGAAAGAGAGATTTTGGGGCTTTCCTACACTACTAATTTCGAAAATGGAGAAGAGGAGAAAGAGATTTTGATCTTTAATCTTTAGAATGTGTAGAGAAAATGAGAAAACAGATGAAGGCTTGGGTTCTATTTATAGAGTTGTGAGCGACTTGCATACTTAGGCTCTGATTGGTTCATGGATTTCAAAATAAGGAAAATAAAAATGTAAAGGAAAAGTAAATCAAGGACTTTTGAAATCCCAAATGATGAGTAAAAAGGTGAAATTATTAGGTAAATTGATTTTCATATTTGGTTGCAGGGTAAAATGCTAGGTAATATAATTAAGAGGAAAAAGTGGAAAAAAAAAATTACACTAAAACTAAGAAAATGCATTTTGCTCAAACAAATTGAGGAAAATGCCATGTAATTCTCTTTTCTCTTCTCTCTCCCTTTTTTCTTCTTTTCTCTCCCCCTCACTCTCAGCCTGCTATCTCTCTCCTCTCTCCTCTCTCGAAGTGCTCTCTCTCTTCTCTCTCTTTTATTTCCTCTCTCTTCTTCTTCTCTCTCACACACATCATAACAATAAATTATTAAATTAAATTCATAGTCACAATTTTTTTTTCTTTTTTTAACATGACCTCATAACAATAAATTATTAAATTAAATTCATAGTCACAATTTTTTTTTTCTTTTTTTTAACATGACCGCTTTTTTTCTAACATAACAGTTTTCATTTTCTTTTTTATAAAAAAATAAAATTACACCATTTAATAATTCATTGTTATTTTCACATTTTTTTTCCTAGAAACCAAACAAAAGTAAGGAAAATAATTTTCCACAGCCATTTTCATCCCCATTTTACTTACGAACCAATTTTCCTTGAACCAATCAGAGCCTTAATGATTAGGGAGTGGTCTTTTTGCAATTTAGGCTGATGGGTGCCATTTTGGCAGGCTTGGGCTGGGCCCAAGGAAGTGGGCTAGAAAAGGAAACACGAGTTGGGCTGGAGGAGTTTGTACGAATTGTTGGCCCAAATTAGGCCTAATTAAGCTCGTATGACAACGTGTGAACTGCATGGGAAGACTCGAAGAAGGAAAGAAGATATCTTATACAAGGAAAAAAGATAAAATCAGATTAGTTAAGAAGGAAACGTGTAATTTAGAGATAATTGACTGATTACATGCCTCTTGATAATAGGAAAATATCTAGAATATTAACTCACCTATATAAACACATGTGAAAACTCTCATTAGTTTTAGGTCTGGAAGACATCAATAATATCTTTCTTTCTTTTTTCTCTACAAAGTTCATTTTATCCTTTATACATCTAGCCACCACTGTCCGATCCGGCTAGTGGTGGATTCTCCGGCAACACTCAAAGTAGGGTTTCGGAGAAGGTCTTGAGGGTGCGAAATTTGAGCACCATCAAGTGGCGCCGTGTGTTGGAACTTCGAGTCGAGTTGAGACGTTGAGCGATAACTTAAGGGAAGATTATGATAAATAGAAATCCCTTATAAATTCTTAATTATTTGTGAATTTTGTGAAGATTGATGTTATCTTGGACTTATGCTTTATTAATTTGGATATATTTATATGATCGCTAGTGTGATGATAGCAATATGGCTTTTATGCTAATCAATTTTGCCTTTCAGTCATGGGAATAATAATGGTGAATTAATTGTTGAAAGATATGAGCAATTAGGGATTTAATTGATTAATTAAAACGATGGTTAGAACTCCATGGAAATCATTTTTAGGTGTTATTCGAATTTCTGTATTTCTCATCTTGCGAATTCTTATGCATACTAATTATATGATTTTTTGCCGAACCAATTTGTATGTGGTCTGCCTAGTATTTGAAGCATGTAAATAAATAAAAGTGCATGTAGACCATTTTTACTATGCTTCTATTTTTTTGTTTTTATTATGTAGACCATGTTCACAGGAGGTATTGGAAAAATGCTCAACAACTATGAAGGGAAATTTGTATGCAAGATATATTATTTCTTTTTCTTCGTCTTCACAGTTTAAGAATCTTTTAGGGTTTTTCCCAATTTAAATCTTTGTTATCGACTTTGATTTGTATATCTTATTTTCCATATTTATATTATTTGAGCAAATCGCTATATTTTTGTGCCTCGATTATTTTTAGGTCGTTTAATATGCATTTGTGGATTTCAGCCGGTGCGAGCCGATTTGGGATTACCGCGAGCACGGACGAACAAAGTTGTAGAATTAATGATATTATCTTCTGTCAAAAAAAAAAGACCAAAAAAAAGGGGGTTAAGCGTTCCTGGAGCACAAATTCCTTTATCGGCACAAGATTTCTGGAAGCTCGCTCGCATTGGGGCTCGCGTTTGAGCTCATAAGCTCGAATCAACATGGGCAAGAGATAAGACATGAAGACACCTCTCGAAATCAAATTCGGGGAAGCTCAAAACTCACTTCCACAGTTCCTTGAGGAGATTCGAAAGAGATGATGGAGCTCAACCTTCTTGAAGTTGCACCGGTGATCCGCTAGAATAAGAAGAATTTAGAAGTTCCTTCGGTACGAGATGAACACATTAAGTTCGCGAGCTCGCTGGCGGGTTGGAACCTCCAAAAACTTTGATGGCTGTTTCGCAAAAAAAAAAAAAATAATAATTGTTCGCAAGGGTTGGAAGATCCCTGCGACTTCGGCCCAAAAGGTAGTTCAAAATATATGAAAAGGGCTGGAAGATCCCCGCGGTTCGGCCCAAAAGGGTATAAATTCTTTCTATCTTTAAATTGCAAATATTGGATGCTTGAAGCAATTGTATGATTTGTGGTTTTTGCTAATGGTGAGTGACTAAGTGCTGTTGAATTTTGAGTTTGCGAATGCCTAAGAATTGTCATTATAATTACAAGTTCTGAAAATGTGAAGTTGATCATTGATCTATGTAATGAGATGTAGTAGTTGAGTTATTTGCTTATGAGTAGATTTTACTTGAGGACAAACAAAAGTTCAAGTTTGGGGGTGTGTTAAGTGTATATTTTTACACTTAATCGTACCTTTTAATTGGAGCTTTTGGTGAGTTTTAATGATAATTGGTGCTTAAAAAGTTGATTTTTTGTATTTTATGTACAAATTGAAGAATTGGAAAACTATGGGGTAAAAACTGCAATTATGGAGAAAGTATGGGCCAAAAGTGTAGAAGTCAAAGAGCTGAAGAAATATAGCCCGGGACGGCCGTCTGAGAAATACACTTAAAACTGGGACGGCCGTCTAAGAAGCAGAAGCATTCTCTGGTTTTGAGACGGCCGTCCGAGTTTTAGTACAAAAATCGGGACGGCCGTCTGAGATCACGAAGAGGCACAGTAAATGAATTTTAATTATACAAGGAAACTACCTTCTTCTCCAAGTTTTCCACCATATATAAGACCAAGCCAAGCACACAATTGGGGATCCATCTTTTTACACAAATTCAAGAGCAAAGAAGATCAACGAAAATTCAAGCATAGTTTTTCTTATTTTATTTACTTATTTTATTTTCTTTATCATAAGAATCACGAATAGCTAAGTCTTTATTTCTAGGATTTTATTTGGAACCCTATGTGGGATTTATGAACCATTTTCTATGATTTTATGCAAGTTTTAATTCCGGATTATTTCTTCTACTTGTTTTATTAAGTGCATGAATTTGATCACCTTATGTGCTTTTATGTTATTGTTAATCGCATGAATCGAAAGATCATGTTAATAATTAGAATTGTGGTAGAAGAGCATTTGTGGTATTAAGATAGGAATATAGTTAATCTCTTAGGTAGCCATTATTGAGATTTGTGCTTAATGATGTGTTCTAAAATTAATTGCGTAGGAATACAGTGATTGAATCTAGAGTATTAGAATCGTAATACATGCTAAGCGGGTTATGATTAATTTAGCATCTCAGGTTAATAATCCGGGTTAATAGCTTGCATAATTGAAGGAATTAGGGGATTAATAATCACATAGGGGGAAGAATAAAATCTTAGGCTTGTTTACTTTGATAAATCTTCGTGCTTAATTTGTTTCTTGCTTTTCTCTTTCTAATTGCTTTAGTTTAATTTAGTTTATTAATTATCTTTCGACTGTGTAGGGTGGGCTTGATAGCAATTGGCGTCTAGGATTAGATAATTAAATATTCTCTATGGAATGAATACTTGGACTTAAAAATCCACTTTATTACTTGAACGATAAGTGCACTTGCGTGTAGGTATTACAACCAACACTCAACAAACCCTTTTTTATAGTAGAAAATATGGCCATCATAATAAAGCATCTACTTAATATAAAAATAAAGCATCTAGTTATGTTTCATACAGTGTGAAAAGCATACCTATATGTTCATGTATTGAAAAATGCTCCACAAATACAATGGTTGAGAATGAGACTTGTTTATTTCCTCTTCTCGTTGAGTTCCATTCATTTTTTAGCCTAAAAATTTATTTAAAAAATGAGAGATTCACTCATCTCCATCCATCCGTACGGACAACATTAGGGAGGCAAGAAACACAAAACCATAGAAAAAAAAAACAAGAAATCTAAAGAAGATTATATTTTCTTCATCTATTTTCTCTTCTTTCCTTTTCTCAATATTCTTCTTCTATGGAGACCAAGAAATGGTCGACCATAAATCCATAAAAGAAAGAAACAAAAAATAATTGAAAAACTTCAGAAGAAGAGAAAAAAAAACTATTAAAAAAAAAAAGAAATATAAAGTTTGTAGGCGTACAGGAAATAATCAGTTTTGTTTTCATCAGCCCTGTTTTCCTGTATGCCAATTTTCTTGTTCATTTAGTTTCTTTCATTCATTCATTGCTTCCTTCATGTAGCCATGAGAACAACGAGTAATCGCAATCGCAATCACATTCTTGTATCCTTTGCAACTATTTTTCTTCTTCTCTCAAATGCAACCCATGCTGAAAACAACAATGGACCAAATTCATTGGTTTTAAGTTGCGGTTCTTCGGACGCGATAAAAGATGAATCCGACGGCTCGACATGGCAACCCGATGCCAAATACTTAGTGGTTGACGATAAATCGACATCGGTCAAGGCTGAAATTCAAGACCCTTCTTTGCCTTCAGTTATTCCTTACATGACTGCCAGAACATTCCAATCCCAATCAACCTATCAATTTCCTCTCCAAAATTCAACCTCTCGAACTCTACTTCGTCTCCATTTCTACCCTTCTTCTTACCCGAATTTCAACATCTCCAATTCTTACTTCTCGGTTGTCGCAGGCGGCGGCGTTACGTTGTTGAATAATTTCAGCGCTTCTTTAGCCGCGGAAGCTCTCTCTCAGGCATATTTCATCAAGGAATATTACTTGGCTCCATCACAATTCCCCACTCTTAACCTCACATTCAAGCCATCGGATAACTCTTTCGCGTTCATCAATGGCATTGAGCTTATTTCAATGCCACCTCTATTCGACACGGACCCAACATTGGCCGGTACTGGTGGATCCGACGATGATTTCGACGCTGCCGTTACGATACCAATACAAAGCAGCAGTATGGAAACAATGTTCAGATTAAACATGGGCGGGCAATATATCTCCCCGACAAACGATTCGGGTGGGCTAATGCGAAGTTGGTACGACGACAGCCTTTACATATACGGTGCGGCAAATGGAGTCGCGGTCGAAGCAAACGCCACAGTCGGATACAAAGGATTACCTTCTTACATTGCCCCAATAGATGTGTACTCAACGTACAGATCAATGGGTGCTTTTAAGGACGTGAACAAGAACGCGAATCTGACGTGGATCTTCCAAGTCGATCCAAATTTCATGTACCTCCTCAGATTCCATTGGTGTGATTCCGAGATGACTAAACCTAACCAGAGGGTTTTCGACGTTTTCATCAACAACAAAACCGCGGCAAGCCAAGTGGATTTGTACGCATGGACGGGTTCTATAGCGACTCCCACAATAAAGGATTACGTAGTGCAAGTCAACAACAAGAGCGCCGGCGATTCTCAACAGCAGCTGTGGGTGGCCCTTCACCCGAACGACAAAACCAAGGCGGAATTCGTCGATGTTCTTCTGAACGGGCTCGAGATATTCAAGCTCAGCGACAATGCAAAGTCCAACCTTGCGGGTCCAAACCCTACAATCTCCGATATGATGAAGAAATATCAGCAAGCTCAATTGGCTCCAATCACTTTTCAAGCTCAAGATAAATCATCAAATAGTAATTTACTCATCACCGGAGCTGCAGCCATTGGGGTGGCGGCCGCCGCCGTTTTTCTGTTCGCTTACAGTAACAAAAAGAGGGATCCTAAAGGTGAAGGAGCAACTACATGGCTGCCGATTTCGTGGAATTCTAATTCCACTACCATCAAGTCTTCATCAGTATCGGGCAGAAGCCAAGGCGGCGGCACCTCCATTTCAACGGATGCAGCTTGCAATTGCCGCTACTTCAGCTTGACAGAGATCAAGAACGCAACCAAGAATTTCGACGAGTCGAACGTGATTGGAGTGGGAGGATTCGGAAAGGTGTACAAAGGAGTGGTTGATGGAGACACCAAAGTGGCTGTAAAGAGATCAAACCCCTCATCAGAGCAAGGCGTGAACGAATTTCAGACAGAGATAGAGATGCTCTCTCGACTAAGGCACAGGCATTTGGTGTCGTTGATCGGATTCTGTGAGGATAACGGTGAAATGATATTGGTTTACGACTACATGGGTTTGGGTACGTTGAGGGAACATCTCTACAAGGGCAACAAAATAACACTGTCATGGAAGCAGAGGTTGGAGATATGCATTGGAGCAGCAAGAGGGCTTCACTATCTCCACACCGGTGCCAAGTACACTATAATTCACCGGGATGTCAAGACAACAAACATTCTCCTAGACGACAAATGGGTAGCAAAGGTTTCCGATTTCGGGCTATCCAAAACAGGGCCAAACATGAACCAAGGCCACGTCAGCACTGTCGTGAAAGGTAGCTTCGGCTACCTGGATCCCGAATACTTTAGGAGACAACAGTTGACTGAAAAGTCCGATGTTTACTCGTTTGGAGTCGTGCTTTTTGAGGTGCTATGCGCAAGGCCAGTCCTTAATCCAAGCCTTCCGAAAGAACAAGTGAGTCTCGCGGATTGGGCACTAAGATGCGCTAGAAATAAAACACTAGGAGATATTATCGACCCGCAGCTCAAAGATAAGGTTTCTCAAGAATGCTTGAACAAATTCATTGATACAGCTGAGAAATGCTTGGCAGATCATGGGGTTGACAGGCCTTCAATGGGGGATGTTCTTTGGAACCTCGAATTTGCACTACAGCTACATGACAACCCGGAAGATAAACGGGCTGCCGGCTCCGGCAAAACGGGCAGTGTTGATCTTGATCATATCGATCAAGACAAAATTGACCATAATAGCCTCATCGCCATGCATCGCAACACCTTAAACCTTGTAGATGATGATGATGTCTTTGACGACGACGATGCTATCAAAAAAGGTGATGAAGACATTTTTTCGCAGATTGTCAATCCCAAGGGCCGATGATCAACTAATTATATCCATCTTTGCATAAATATTTTCAATTATGTTCAATTTGTGAAATATTTTTTTTCAATCAATTTTCCTACAACAAACTACTCATATTATGACAATCTCTTTATGTAATTACTAATTAGACACTTCTCTTTCATTAATTCCTCTAACATGTTTTATAACTTGAAATATAGCAGTTTATGTACCCTGTTTTGATAGTGGATGCATTTCACACTGGATTTGCAGCATAGAATAATTGAGTAAGATTATTGCCCGTCATTAGTTATATATTTTGTGGGAATCGAACTTACGTTGTTATAATGCTTGCATCTTATACGAGTTATATATAATTTGGTTTTCCAAATGTTAGGATAGTAGACTAAACCACTAGTAGAAAGTTTGCTTTTTACTACGATTTTTTTTGCTACGCTAAAAAACCGTTATAAAAGGTCTTTTTTCTACGGAACAATTTTGAAGTCGTAGTAAATATTAGGATTTATCGTAGCAAAAATGTATTTGGTACGGTCATTTACCGTAGCAAAGTTTTTGTCACGCCCGTATATGCTACGGGGCAAATTCTTAGCAAATGCGCAACAAAAGCCTTTTTACTACGAAAATTTAATACATTTTGCTACGGTTAATGGTCGTAGTAAAAAATCATTTTTCTACTCGTGAACGTTCGTTGCTATCTATGCAAACAATCTTATCTTAATAAAGATTGTTAAGTTTTAGTCATTTGTGATAATCTACAAATGTGTTCTTAGGTTGCTGTAAATAACAATTTGGGTAATACTTACTTGAATGCCAAACATACGAAAATATGAATTAATTGTGGAACACGGAGAAAATTGATTGAGACTTGTTGAAACAATTCCCGGCCCTAATAAAACGGGATTTAAGAGTCGAAATGGAGTCGGATCGCCGAAATCTGACGCGATTCATGAGCAATGCTCGTGAATTATGTTCGTTGAGCAGTTTTGCTGGGGAAAGGGTTGTTAACGTGCTATTAATACTCGAAAAAAACCTATTAAACCGGGATAACGGCCATTTTGTAGAAAAATGCGAAAATGAGTTCAAATCTAATTCTAATTTATCTCGGAATTTTAGAAGTAACATAAATGACGGAATCCTCATCCGAAGTTCCTATGAATTGATATGATTTTTTTAAGAATTTCCTAAAATAATAAAATTTTATATTTGTGAGTCGAAAAGACGTTGGATCAATGAAATCTTACGCAATCATGAGCTACAATCATGAGTTTCGTTGGTCGGGCCGTTTGCTCGGGATAGGGTTGTTAACGTGCAATTAAAACTAAAAAACCTTAATGAGTTGGGAAAACGACCATTTTGCTGGTAAAATCCGTAAATGAGTTGAACCAAAATTATGTTAGATTTCGCAATTTTACAAAAAACCCAACTGGCAGAATCATCATCGGGTGTTTATATGAATTGATATGAATTTTCTAAAAGTTTCCTAAATAACAAAATTTGATTTATATGAGCCGAAACGAAGTCGGATCACCGAAATCTGACGTGATTCATGAGCAAGGCTCATGAGTTTTGTTTGTCGGACCGTTTTGCTGGGATAGGGTTGTTAACGTGCTATTAATACTCAAAAAACCCTAATAAACCGGGGTAACAACCATTTTGCGGAAAATAAAATGAGAAAATGAGTGAAAACATAATTCAAATGTATCTCGGAATTTTAGAAGTAACAAAACCTGACGAAATCCTCATCTGAAGTTTCTATGAATTGATATGAATTTTCTAACAATACTGAGTAGAAAAGGCGTCGGATCACCGAAATCTTACGCGATTCATGAGCTACGGTCATAAGTTTTGTTGGTCGGGTCGTTTGGTTGGGATAGGGTTGTTAACGTGTAATTAATAAGTTGGAAAAAACGGCCATTTTGCTGGAAAATGCGAAAATGAGTTGAACCAAAATTCTATTAGATTACGCAGTATACGAAACAACCCAACTGACACAATCGTCATTAGATATTTATATAAATTGATATGAATTTTCTAAAACTTCCCTAAATTAGCAAAATTTGATTTCTATGAGTCCAAACGAAGTCGGATCACCGAAATCTGACGCGATTCATGAGCAGTGCTCAAGAGTTTGGTTCGTCGGGCCGTTTCGCTTGGGAAAGGGTTGTTAACGTGCAACTAAAACTCAAAAAAAAATCTAATAAACCGGGATAACAACCAATTTGCAGAAAAAATCGAAAATTAGTTAAAACCTAATTCTAATGTATGTCAATATTTCAGATGTAACACAACTGGCGGAATCCTCCTCTGAAGTTTCTATGAATTGATATGAATTTTCTAAGAATTTCCTACAACTGTAAAATTTGAATACGTCGGATCGCTGAAATCTTACGCAATCATGAGCTACGGTCATGAGTTTTGTTGGTAGGGTCGTTTGCTTGGGATAGGGTTGTTATAGGAAGAATAGAAGAAGGAGAAAGAGAGAAATAATAATATTACGTAATAGAAACCCCCATTGTGTTATGGGTTGATTACATGGAATATATATAGAGAAATATTGCAAGGTAATACAGTTTGACTAGGTAACTAAATCCTAACTAATCTAGGTAACCGAATCATACTAGAATCCTAATATTAGGAGAGTTCTATAATATAATATTCTCTAACACGCCCCCGCAGTCGAAACGTGACGAACGTGAAGACTGGACATTCACTTGCTAGCACGCTCCCGCAGTCGGAACGAATAAACTTCAAACGTGAAGACTGGACAGAAACCGCGAAACACATCGCTAGAGAATTCCTCTGTTGAAATATCTGCCAAATTTAAAAATAATAATAATAATAATAATAATAATAATAATAACGGGTGAGAGAAAAATAAGAACTTTTTTTTTTTTTTTTTTTTTTTTTTAATCGAGATAGAGAGAAGAGATGAGAGAGGGGTCGCCGGCCATGGAGAAGAAGAGAGGCAGCGGCTAGGTTTTAGGCCATGGAGAAGAAGAAGAAGAAGAAAAAGATAGAGAAAATACACCACCGAGAGAGGGAGAAAATTCGGTTTGGTGGTCGCCGGCCATGGAGAAGAAGAGAGGCGACGGCTAAGAAGAAGAAGAAGAAAAAGAAGAAGAAGAAGAGAGGCGACGGCTAAGAAGAATAAGAAGAAAAAGAAGAAGAAGAAGAGAGAACCACCGGAAGAGGGAGAAAATTTGGGTGGTGTTCATAGAAAAGATAGAAAAAGAAAGATATTAAGAGTACCACCACCGGGGAGGGAGAGAATTGGGTGGTCACCGCCATGGAGAAGAAAGGCGGCTAGGTTAAAAAAAACCTAAACCTGGTGCTCTGATACCATATAGGAAGAATAGAAGAAAGAGAAATAATAATACGTAGAATAGAAACCCCCATTGTGTTATGGGTTGATTACATGGAATATATATAGAGAAATATTGCAAGGTAATAGAGTTTGACTAGGTAACTAAATCCTAACTAATCTAGGTAACCGAATCATACTAGAATCCTAATATTAGGAGAGTTCTATAATATAATATTCTCTAACAGTTGTTAACGTGCTATTAATATTCAAAAAACCATAATAAACCGGGATAACGGGCCATTTAGAATATAAGTGCGAAAATGAGTTAAAACCTAATTCTAATATATCTCGGAATTTTAGAAGTAACACAACTGTCGGATTCCTCATCTAATGTATCTGTGAGTTGATATGAATTTTCTAAGAATTTTCTAAAAACAGTAAAATTTGATTTTTGTGAGTCGAAAAGACGTTAGATCACTGAAATCTTACGCGATTCATGACCTATGGTCATGAGTTTTATTGGTCGGGCCGTTTGCTTAGAATAGGGTTGTTAACGTAAAATTAAAACTAAACAAACATTAATTAGTAGGGAAAAACGACAATTTTGCTTGAAAATGCGAAAATGAGTTGAACTAAAATTCTATTAGATTTCGCAATATTATAAACAACCCAACTGAGAGAATCATCATCGGATGTCTATATTAATTCATATGATTTTTCTAAAACATTCCTAAAATAGCAAAATTCAATTTATATGAGTTGAAACGAAGTCGAATCGTCGAAATCTGACGCGATTCATAAGCATAGCTCATGGGTTTTGTTTGTCCGGTCGTTTTGCTTGGGAATGGGTTGTTAACATGCTATTAATACTAAAAAACACCTAATTAATTTGATAACGGTTATTGTAGAAAAATGTGAAAATGAGTTAAAAGCTAATTCTAATGTATCTCGGAATTTTAGAAGTAACACAACTAACGGAATCCTTATCAGATGTTTCTATGAATTGATATGAATTTTCCAAGAATTTTATGAAATAGTAAAATTTGATTTTTGTGAGCTGCAACGACATCTGATCACGGATATCTTACGCTATTCTTGAGCTATGGTCATGAGTTTTGTTGGTCGGGCCGTTTGATTGGGATAGAGTTGTTAACGTGCATTTAAAACTAAACAAACCTTAATAAGTTGGGGGAAACGACCATTTTGCTGGAAAAATGCGTAATTTAGTTGAACCAAAATTCTGTTAGATTTTGCAATATTATAAAAAAACCCCAACTGACAGAATCATCATCAGATGTTTATATGAATTGATATGAATTTTCTAAAAGTTTACTAAAATAGCAAAATTCGATTTATATGAGTTAAAACGAAGCCGAATCACTGAAATTCGACGTGATTCATGAGCAAAGCTCATGAGTTTTGTACGTCGGGCCGTTTTTCATTGGAAAGGGTTGTTAACGTGTTTATCATTGTACAACATATGCAGGTCAGTTACATTGTATTGGATTTGTTGCATGAGTTTAAGTCAGTTGGTATCAAACAATATAACAGTGATTGTTTGGATCAAATTCAAGATTTGAACGTTCATATGTTATTATGGTTGTACAAGTTTTGGACCAATGGTATATTCGTTCTTATTGTGAGGAAATTAAAACCTTCGATGCCTAATTTTTTACTTTATTTCGGCTTATTTCATCACTTACACCATACACATTAATTTTCTTTTTTTAATATTTTATACGTCTTTATATTACATATCAACAATTGATCTTACTATTTCGAGAACCTTTTTATTATTCAATATTTGTTCTACGATGAATACCCCGTGCATCGCACGGGTGTAGTACTAGTGTTGTTGTAAATAACAATTTGGGTAATACTTTCTTGGATGCCAAACATACGAAAATATAAATTAATTGTGGAACATGGAGAAAATTAATTGAGACTTGTTGAAACAATTCCCGGCCTTTAAGACATTAGTTATGGGCTGTCGAAGGTGCATCAGTTTCTTCCCGAGAGTATCCCAATTTACAACAATCGAATCTTTGATCTCGTACAAGGATCAAGCCGACAACGAACAAATTTTCGATGAAGAAGAAGGAATAATTTAGTATATATCACGTCTTATAATATAAGTGCAGAGTTGGCGAGATTATGTTTGTACTTAAAGACTAGAGGGTTTGATTTATGAAGCGAAAAATTATTTCTTCAAATAAAATTTCAATCATTTAATTGAATTGTTTCACACTTGTTCGAAAGTAGACATTTGGGCTAGGTAATTTTGGGCGAAACTGAATTTATATATTTTAGTTAAATACTAATCTATCGGGATCTTTGATAAAAAAAAAAAACAAAAAAAAACCCCAAAGCTTTCACTAATAGAGAGAAGTTCAACCCATATTTGATTCTTTGATATAAACTCATGCTCCTTTCTGTTACTTAATAATCCCAAAATTGCCATTCGACTATCTTTTTCCCCACTACACGCATCCCATTTTTATTTTTTTATTTTTTTAGTTAATTTTCATTTTTAATTTTTTTTCTTTTCTTTTTTCGTTTTTGTATATTTTTTTCTATGTCAGGTATATTAATCGACTACGATATTAATTGACTAAGGGCATGGTCGATTAACCAAATAACAGCTAAAATCGTGGTTCAATAATGAAATTGACTACTAAAAGTAACAAAAACAACCGTAATATCGTCAATGAAACCCAACATGATTCAACAGAAGAATCCAAACAATAACCAATCGAAACAAAGGACAAAAACAACTACAACAAAAAATGAAAATCAACTATTTTTTACAAAATAACAAAAATATACAAAAAAATGTATTGATTATACAAATCGAAAGATGGATGGACAATGACAAAAGAAAACACACTACCGCTATACCCCAAGTCGAACTATACGTGGCAAAATAGGGAATCAATAACCAAAAATGAATTAAAAATGTATCGATTAACCTTAAACGACTATTTAACATAGTGGATCAAACATTCAATGGTCGATTATGGGTCCAGGCTGATCGAATTTTCTTCGTCAGCGTCGTCCTCCACACGATCTACCTAAAAAATTCCTCAATCTGCCTCCCCATCATCACCACACCGTCGCCACACCACACCATCACCATCCCACCACTGTCACCACAATACACCGTCTAATTTTCACCCCATGGAGATTCATCCCCTTCTTCTCTAACGACAATAATACATCAACTCTCATAGTGAGAAGGGGCTGTGTTTTATCCGGGCAGTTGCGCCGCGATGGTATTGGACTCGCTGGAGCGCCGCCATGAGGTCATAGAAAGATAGGGGGTGCCAAAAATATTCCTCCAACCACCTTGTTGGCGCCAGATTTCCGAGTGTTGAAGATCGAGGAAATCCGCCGAGTTTTTGGAATTAAAAGATTGGCAAAGATTTGTTTTCCATGTTTATTTTGGAATTTATTAGAGTCCTATTCTTATAATAATTTTATTAGGACTTAGATTTATTTCCATGTATTTTATTCTAGTTAGGTATCTTTTGTATTTATCTAGAATATGAGTAGAAATCAACTAGGATTCTATTACCTAGTTAAATAGATTTCTTGGGGTTCAAGTTAGGTCTTAGGGCTTATTTTCGTGGCTATATAAGCCTCCAAGAAGTACAAGAACCGTGCGCATTTTTTGGAAGAAAAACCACTTCATAGCGTCGAAGGTTTGCTAAGGCTTCTGCGGAGCAGGACTGTGCCATCGCTGTGTGTGCCAATTTATACAGATCTGGTGTATAGATCTCAAGGGAGATCAACCGCGTTTCTGAAGGGAGTTCAGGCCTGAAAGGAGTTCGAGGCACGCGGTGTGGAGCTGCTGTTGGAAGAGACACGGAGTTCAAGTTGTGTACAAGAACGGCATATTACATAAAGAGGGAGTCTTTAGTGTTTTTAATAAGTTCTATTAATGTACACTGTAAATCTGAACTAGTGAAATCGTGTTTGCAGGTCCACGTGGATGTAGGGCACATTTGTGTCTGAACCACATTAAACTCTTGTGTTTGTTTACTCGCTTTCAGTTGTTTATAACTGTGTTAACACAAGAATTGTAGTTGTAACTGCATACTATTCCCACGACAACTGTTACAACTTAGGTTAACAGATTTTCATAGGCATTTAAAATCAACAATTGGCATCAAGAGCCGGTCACTAGATATACTTAGTGCCTGATTTTGGGAATTTGATTTATTTGCTACACTTGTTGTAGGATGAGTATTCACAAGAAAGGCAGTTCAACTACACGTCCCCCATTGCTAGATGGAACGAACTATACATATTGGAAAACCAAGATGAAGATTTTCATCAAATCAATGGATGAAGATTCTTGGCGTACAGTTCTAACAGGGTGGACGAGACCAGTGGCCAAAACCAGAGAAGGTGTTGAGTATGAAAAACACGAAGAAAACTGGAGCAAGAAAGAACAGACAGTGGCAAATACCAATTCAAAGGTTATAAATGCTATATTTAATGCGGTTAACACTACCAATTTAAATTGATATCTGGTTGTGAATGTGCCAAAAGGGCATGGGATATTCTTCAGACTGCGTATGAAGGAACAACCCCAGTAAGACTGTCAAAACTCCAGATGATTGCCACTCGCTTCGAAGATCTTAAAATGAAAGAATATGAGACCATAGCTGACTTCAATTCGAAGTTGTGCGACATTGCTAATGAAGCTCATGGCCTTGGAGAAACATATCCTGAAGAGAAACTTGTACGCAAAGTTCTAAGATCTCTTCCAGATCGATTTGCATACAAGATAACTGCAATTGAAGAGGCTAATAATGTTGATGAACTCCATCTTGACGAGCTCATAGGAAACTTGCAGACATTTGAGAACAAGCTGAGTATGAGTAGAATGGACAAAGAAAGAAATTTAGCTCTGCAGTCAACCAATGTTCCAACTTCTGTTGTTCCGATTACTGTTGTTTCCACTCCTGTTGTCCCAACAGTGTCTGCTGTTGAAGTAGAACTTATCAAATTAACGGCACGTATTGCTGAAATTTTTGATAAGATGGTCAAAGTAAATGAGAATCCCTCAATGGCTGACACACGCCTCAAGAAAAGAAGAATTCAGTGTAAAAAATGTCAAGGATTTGGTCATACTCATTACGAGTGTACCAATAGACTAAAGAAGCGAGGAAAATCAGTTACTACTGCCAAGAGTGATGACATGAAAGAATCCAATGAGGAGGAATACAAAAATGAAGGAAACATTTTCTGTGGGACTAGCACGATTGTTCAACCAATAGCTGAGGCTACAGTGCCTGTGCCGACATCCGTCAGGTATGAACATTCCCTGTCTAATCACCTTGTTAGTCTAAACTCTTCTTTTAATACAGGTAAAACCAGCTCAGATGATGAAGAGGAGATTACTACATAAATGATTCAGCAACAACAAGACGAATTGCTCAAAGCATGTCTTGCTGTAGATGAAATGAATAAGGCCTTGAAGACAAAAGTTGCTGAACTCGAGAAAGATAAAGAGGTACTTTTGTTCAAATTGAATACTGCTACAAAAGATGTTGAGAAACTAAAACAACAGTTAAATTTAAAAAAATCTCAACCTCCCTCGAGTAAGAAAAAGCATGTGTGTAAGTTTGACAAAAAAGTTGATCCTAAAAACACTTTTGTGAAGAAAACTGATTGTCCTAACAACTTACATGTCTTAACAAACCAAAAGTTTTCTCGTAAAACTAATGGAAAAAGGTTTGTTCCAACTTGTCACTTCTGCCATAAATTGGGTCACATCAGACCAAAATGTTTTTTTAAGATGGAAGTTGATAAATAAGAGTTTGTCACAACATTCACCCAATTCCGCTGCGTTGCAACATGCCCCAAAGATGGGACACTCTGATATAAAACAAAAGTGGGTGAAAAAAGATGACATTAACTGTTTTTCTGCTGCAACTACTCTTAATGCTTGTGATAATAACTTGTGGTACTGTGATAGTGGTTGTTCTAAGTATATAACAGGTAATCCGAAGCACTTGAAGGACTATCAGAAATGTGCAAGTGGACATGCAATTCTTGGGGATGGAACTAAGAAACAAGTAAGAGGTAAAAGAACTATTAATCTTGGTAGAGATCTAGTTGAACAAAAGGTTGTGTCAATAGACGGTGTGTCAACAGATAATCAGTTTGCTGATTCTTTTACAAAACCTTTAGATTCCCATCGATTTGATTCATTGCGTAAATCGCTTGGAACTTGTTGTGTTCATAAATGAACAATGAAATGATAGTGTAACCATCCTTCTGTTATGTCCGGGTTACACTTGAAAGTTTGATAGGACATACTGAGTTACCACACATATCTTGTGGTAACATGCTTCAGCCTTTGTTGATCCTTGTTTCTCTTTGAAAGGTTTGATTGTTTATTCTTGTTATCTGAATTTGGGTCGATAATTTTTGTGGATTAATTTTTTGTTCCTGCGAGGACTCTAGATAGAAGAGAGGTGCCACCCTCTATCGGGAGTGATCAATGCCTATGACCTCATTCATCTCAAAGATCATACTTCTATAGGAAGAAGTATGCCATTTGCATATGCATTCCCGAATTCTAATTAAAAGCTATGTGAATTCCTAAGAAGGTTGCCCTCCTAATATTTGGTTGAACTACATATCAAGAATCACAAAAAAAAAAAAAAAAAAAAAAAAGAAGAAGAAGAAAAAGAGAGGAGATGTATCTGCCAAATCTACGGATTGATATTATATTAAAAAAAAAAAAAATCGGGCAGAATAAAACAAGGGTGTGAGTTCTTGGGATGTTGTTCAGGTATTTATTAGTGAAATTCTTCTTGAAGTTCACGATCGAATTGCTGTGTTAATCGCATATGCATTCATAACCCCACTAAAATACCTAATTTATGATTTCTTGAGTATGGTCATGAGGCTATAGGTATATCGTGCATCCAAGAGCTTGTTGATAGGATTTTATCTAGTTTCTTTCAATTTTCTTTTAATTAATCCTTGAAAATAATCTTCTTATTTGGCTAACTTGGTTTACTTGATTTCCTTCATTTTTCAAACTTGGTTTATGCTTGGGCTGATGTTCTTTAGCTTTTCGAAAAATTTTAAATTCCATATTTATGAGGATTTTCGAATTAAGGGGATCTAGATATTTTGTATTTTTTGCAGCTTACCTTATTTGCTGACTGCGTGTCCTAACAGACCTTTGTTCTAACTAGGACTCTAAGTCTATCTTTGGCACAGACTGATCAGAAAGGGGGAGTAGTAACAACCTCTGCCGTGTGACAGAAATAGTAACATCTGCTGTAACAACTTGCGTTGTGATTTCCTGCGCTTTGAATATTTTTATTTGATATGTCATGCGTTTAAGTTTATATTTTGAAATTGCAGGAACATTTAGTTGGTTACGACATTTTTATGTCGAAACATTTAGTGTCCTAACAGTCTGTGTGTTACAGGGGGAGTATATCTCTTTTGCAGGGGGAGTAGTTCTATTTTGCAGGGAGAGTTCTTATTAAACATGGATTCTGACCAATCTATGCCAAAGGGGGAGATTGTTGGCGCCAGATTTCCGAGTGTTGAAGATCGAGGAAATCCGCCGAGTTTTTGGAATTAAAAGATTGGCAAAGATTTGTTTTCCATGTTTATTTTGGAATTTATTAGAGTCATATTCTTATAATAATTCTATTAGGACTTATATTTATTTCCATGTATTTTATTCTAGTTAGGTATCTTTTGTATTTATCTAGAATAGGAGTAGAAATCAACTAGGATTCTATTACCTTGTTAAATAGATTTCTTGGGGTTCAAGTTAGGTCTTAGGGCTTATTTTCGTGGCTATATAAGCCTCCAAGACATACAAGAACCGTGCGCATTTTTTGGAAGAAAAACCACTTCATAGCGTCGAAGGTTTGCTAAGGCTTCTGCGGAGCAGGACTGTGCCATCGTTGCACTGTGCCATCGCTGTGTGTGCCAATTTATACAGATCTGCTGTATAGATCTCAAGGGAGATCAACCGCGTTTCTGAAGGGAGTTCAGGCCTAAAAGGAGTTCGAGGCACGCGGTGTGGAGCTACTGTCGGAAGAGACACGGAGTTCAAGTTGTGTACAAGAACAGCATATTACATAAAGAGGGAGTCTTTAGTGTTTTTAATAAGTCCTATTAATGTACACTGTAAATCTGAACTAGTGAAATCGTGTTTGCAGGTCCACGTGGATGTATGGCACATTTGTGTCTGAACCACATTAAACTCTTGTGTTTGTTTACTCGCTTTCAGTTGTTTATAACTGTGTTAACACAAGAATTGTAGTTGTAACTGCATACTGTTCCCACGACAACTGTTACAACTTAGGTTAACAGATTTTCATAGGCATTTAAAATCAACACACCTACAGAGAGAAGAAGGATTTGGACGAGAAAAGAAAAAAAGAGAAGACAACGGGAAAAGAGAGAGATAAAAGAATAATAGAATTATGGTTTGGAAGGATATATTGATCAATTTAAATGTGTGAGGATTTTCTCAAATTATTATTTGGAGGAGAGTCTACCTCACATAATTTTCTCAAATGAGGGGTGCTACTCATTTTTCATAATCTATCTATCTATCTATCTATATCTATATATAAAATCTATACTAATACTATTAGTACTATTATATTATATTATTGCTTACAAAAGTTTGAATAGATAGATGGTTTCTTTTCTTTCTTTTACAAATTTCCCTCATATAAAATAACTTTTAGATATAGGTTTTACAGAACGACAAAGTAATTTAATGAATACATATTAATGATAATAATTGATTTAGGATGCAATGTATTTAGAATTAAAAGGGAAAAAATAAAATCTGATGGACTATATATAATCACACAATTTTTTTTAATTCATTTTCACGACGTTTTCATCCTTTTTTAAATCCCATATAAATGAAATGATACTAGCTTTAATTTGACACTTAATGAGGCCTTTATAGGTTTAATCAATTTATAATACATTTGTTAAGAACGTGTGATGATTCGTCGTTAATCAAAGTCATATATGATGAAATGAGCCCCAAAAGATACATGTTCACCAGAAGCTTACATGGTAATAATTTTGTATTAATTGTTAGAGTATACTAGTATTTCACCAGTGCGTTGCACGGATGTCAGTTTCAAAATGAGAAAAATAATAATATATAAATGACTATCTCTTTATAACAACACCAATTCAAGTAAAACAAAATAGAAGGAAATAAAAAAAAACGTAAACTTTGTCACTTAATTTAGAGTTGTAACGTATGAAATTCAATTAAATATTACAAAGAATAAAACGTAAAGCGCACAAAACACAATATGAAGATTGAGTGAAATTATTTAAAACATATGGTGTAACTATATTTCATGGAATGCAATCTACTCACCATGTTAATACTCTGCAAAATAACTAACTTAACAACAAAGACGGTAACAGAGAATTAACACAATTTATATTCAAATAACCTAAAAGATTATCACTAACAGCGTTCAGTTAGTGATTCACATTACTCAAACAGCAAATCGGTCCGAGATTGCTGATGCACTTCCCGCACTTGCACGTCAGCAATTGTTCATAATTCCCAAGTTCTTCCCATAACTTCTTGAGTCTGCCATAGTAGTCCATTATTACCATACCCCTTTGTTTGCATTCTCCAAGAATAGATTTTAATTGTTGGATTCGTGGTCTATTGGTTATGGAAAATCGATCTTTGATGTCATTCCAAAGTTCATGTGCTATCTCCACATGAGAGATAGTGGACCGTAGCGAAGGCTCGATTGTATTTCGAATTCATGACACCAATAGTGAATTGATCATTCACCAATCTTCGAGATCCACTGATTTCTTGTTAGGTTGTGTGATTGTTCCGTCAATAAACCCGAATTTCTTCCGGGCCCTCAAAGCTGTTCTAAACGAACGAGCCCATTCATCATAGTTGTCTCCTTTTAATTGAACTTGAGTAATAAGAAGACCTGGATTATCAAGAGACGTAATATCATAGGGTGATATCGTCTTCCTAGTTTCACTGGTAGAGGCCTCTTTGTCAGCCATTTTGATGTCACTGGTTCTGGATCTGTCAATGGTTCTTGCTCTGGTACCATAACATAACACAGATTTTTAGCGGAAACATTCCCATCTCTTTCTCATTCATTCACCGATTAATATACAATCAAATATTTACCTAATTAGGCAAATATTCACACCCCTAAATACATGCTATAGTCAACATAAGAATAATTACCATCTCAAGAATATTGACTACCTAAAATATAATATTTACATAATATTCACAATAGGCTAAAATCCAAAAAAAAAATTAAAGTTCAAATATTTTCTTTCAGAAACTCAAGACCAACTCACACACAACTCGACCCAACTCGACCCTTCAATCAGTAGACGGCAACGCACCAGCGCGTTTGTTTCAAGCAATGATCATCTAGGTCATTTTTCTTTAACCCAATCTACATTAGAAATAATTTCCATTGAACTTACTTCATGATTGTAAATATATGAAATTAATCTCATCACGTAGAATTAGACATCATAATTAGTGTTACTCAATATCAAGTAGTCGATATCACAATATAAACTGTCAGTAAATAAACCATAAGTTCTGACAATCTCCTCATGAATGACATTGTACTTCCAATCTTGTCCTTAAGACATAATTTTCAAAAGTCCTTTTAGCGAATAGTACATCATTGGAGATGTAAAATATATCATAAGACATAAAAATAATTTATCCTTCCGATAATATAATGTTGTTGTGTCATGTTAATATATTGACTGACGAACACAATAATATTAAACAAATAAATTTATTTGTTTGTTTGATAATGTTGTCATGTTAAGTGTCTGATGTTACAGTGTTGATCGATCAATACATTTATTTTTATTTGCCTAATATTTTTCGGTTGATCACCGCTACTATGTTGTTCACCATAGTATAATAATGTTAATTACTATTGACCACAACATAATAGCACTACTATTTTGTTTACCATAACATATAGCGCTACTAATATTGATGTGTTAACTGGTTAACATAACAATAGAGCAACATTGAAAGGAGAAAAAAACCAAATATTGTTGTGATTACTAGCGCACGTCAACACATCAACATTGCCGAAAAAAGAAGAAGTTAATGTTGATGTGTTGACCGGTTAACACATTATTATTATCGGTCAACACATGAAGTCATCATCACTGCTGAAGAAAATAATAATAATACTAATAATAGTAATAGTAATAATAACGACGACGACGACGACGATGACGACGACAACAACAACAACAATAACGGTGAGCGGCGATCGATGGTCAAATAATGAAATGGTAGTAAAATTAAGGTTTGAGGGATGAAATTGAATTTAAAAAAAAAATCAAAGGTGTTGCATGTAATTCTGTCCAAATGGATATTATTGTATGTTTAGGTAAAACGATTTTTTTTATGGACCTACTTTTTTTTTTAGAAACAAAATCAATTTTCATTCTCTAACTCATTTCAAAAGAGATTACATAATGTATTAGTGGAGGAAGATCGTATAAGTGACTGTGGCCCTACTTTGACAGAGATACCACTTCGTGAGCCACACGGTTCCCTTCTCAGAGTATATGTTGGACTATAAATTCTTCAAAATCTTCTCTAAAACATTTAATATCCATTATGATATTTCCATATCCCGCTCGAGAATCAGAAGTTCCCTTTACGGCTGAGGTAACCACAAAAGAATCGGCCTCTATAATGATCTTCAACCAATTCTTTTCGTGAGCTAAATGGACAGCCAAAAAAAACAGCTTTTGCTTCCACCGATGTAGGATCCAGAGGTTGTCTGACACACTGGGTTAACCACCCTAAGCACACATCCGAACTTGATCTACCGATCGCTCATAATCCACAAACTCCATCCACGCAATTAATTGTGGCATCAAAGTTGATTTTCACCGTATCATTTTCCGGGGGTTCCCAACGCACCAAGTTTCTATCACTTCGAACACAAGGCTGCAACACGACTGATGTGGAAACATGAAGTCCTTTCCAGCTTTCTGTTACTGTTTGCTTCCCTTCAAATATTCGTTTATTTTGGCATGCCAAATAGCCCAGCATAATAGGATACTTTTTACAAATATTTTCGAATCAACTTTCTTTCTAACTCCTTGCAACCACTTATATACTTCTATTTCCGACGTATGATACATCGCCTGAGGGAGGTCACTTAGTGCCCAAAGTTGACTGTGTGAAAGAGCATTAAAACAAATTGTGTAAAACATTTTCTTCCCTTTCGCCGCATATTACGCAACAACAGTCCTCAAGTATCCTTAGATTCTTCAAATTTGTAGTCGTAGGTAGAAGATTATTATAGGCTCTCCAAAGAAAGATTTTGATCTTACTAGGGAGGTTAAGGTCCCAAATCCATTTCCAATTCTCTCTATTCGAGGAGTTCGAACTGTTACCTAACCAGCCATGTTCGTCTTGTTCATTTTGAGTTGTCAGGTGGTAAGCGCTCCTAACCGAAAAAATACCATTCTTGTTGTAATGCCAAATGTAACAATCCGAATGCAGTTGATTACCAAGGGGAATGACCGGATGGCTTTGGAATCTTCATCGAAGAACATGTCATGAATGATGTCGGATTTCCAATTTCCCATTTCTTCATCGATAAGTTCACAAACTTTCATATCCGACGACCGATCGACAATCACCTCTAGGTGTAAAGACCTAAAAGGTACTTTCTCCCGGGAGCCATTTATCACCCTCACACTTTAACTAATGTCCCATTACCGATGCGCCAACGAATACCTGCTGTAAGAAGTTTAATCGAACCCCACAAGCTCCTCCATGTATAGGATGGATTTGAACCCAAATGAGCACCAAGGACGTTTGTAGACGGGTAATAACGAGCTTTAAGAAGCTTACTCAATAGACTATCAGGCTTTTATAGCAAACGCCACACTTGTTCGGCAAGGAGAGCCATATTAAAAAATTCCAAATCTCTAAAACCTTGTCCACCGAAATGCTTACTTTTGCACAACTCCTTCCATGTGATCTAATGTATGCCTTTGCCATGCGAACTTTCCCACCAAAATTTTGCCATATAGCTTTCGATCTCCTTACAAAAGGTGACGGGTAGTTTAAAACAACTCATTGCGCAGGTCGGAATTGCTTCGACTACTGCTTTGATCAGAATCTCCTTACCCCCTTTAGAGCCATTTCTCTTTCCACCCTCGAAGCCGCGAAATTTTTCTCTCTCGAACGTTAGCAAATACCTCCCTCTTTGATTTACCGACAGCCGAGGGTAGACCAAGGTATTTTTCATGCATTTCCACCACAATCATGGGCAGGAATTCCCGGATTTTATCAATTATCTGGAAGTTTGTACTATTACTTAACACAATACTTGATTTATGAAAATTTACTTCCTGGCCTGAAGCATCTCCGTACTTTTGAAGGATTTCTTTGATACATTTTGCGGAGTTTTTCATTAGCTTTGCAGAATATCATTGTATCGTCGGCGAAAAGGAGGTGAGAGACCTTTGGAGCGCCTCTACAAATTGCAAGACCGATATATTACCGTTGTTCTCTTCTCGTGGACCTATTGTAAAGGCCTTATGTCTCTTGAATATTTTTTCTTAAATTCCTAAAAATAGAATACTTAAAATTTGAAGTATAGAGAATGAGGATGTTTCATCATGTACATACCAACCATATTAAATAGTAGCTCTTAACAACGACAATACGTAAACTATTGAATATGTATTTATCAAGGGAAGACTTCAATTTGCAGGTTAATTAGATAATAATTGGTCGTCGCCACCAACCACAAGCTGGATTAATTATTATTATTATTTTATAATATAAGCCATTATAATAGGGTTTTTGTACATAAGTCCCTAACCAACCATCTTTATTATAAAGTTAACGCCGAAAATTGGCGGAAAAATCAGGAACACCGAAGACCGGCGGTCTAACGGCATAATAATAAAATGATTGATACATTTCCTATCTCAACTGTCAACCAACAAACCAAACCAGGTGGATCGATCGTGGCTACCACTTTAATATTTCTTCATTCTATCATATATACCCATGAATGTGAATAGCAACGACTTTGATGATCATTATCAATGGAGAGTAGTCGACGTCGTCAAACAAATGCCAAGAAAACCAGCAGCAGGCGGCTGTGCTGCGACGACGCTGACACCGTCAGAGTTCCGTTCCAAATTGTGACAACCACCCTCATCAGTCTCCTCCTTCCTCTCTCATTCCTCCTCCTCGCCCGCCTCTCAACCGCTCAATACATTCTCTCCGCCACCAACAACTACCCCAAGGCGGCGGCGGCGGCAGTGGCGGAGCCCACTTCCTTGTTATGCTCATTTTTTTTAAACTCTAAAAAACCCACAATTCTCCACATTCTAGTCACTCTCATAACTGTATCATCTCTAAGTTACGCCTTAACCGGGAAATTCATACTCCTGGTCAACCATTCATCTGATCATATTCATCCCTCAACAAGACGACGCCGTTTATACGCTGCATGGTGGTTCCTCTTCGTATTCCAAGTTTGCGTTGGATTATGGATCGAAGGAAGCATCGCCACCGGAATCGACGGCTCTGGTTTTGGTCGAGAGAACAGCTTTCTCTTAAGAGTTGTCTTCTTTTTTGGTCTGCACGAAACGATTGTGTTCTGGGGGAGGACGGTGGTGAAGCCGGTGGTGGATGACACCATATTCGGTTATTGGAGGAAGGAAGGATGGGTTGAGAAGGCGGCAGTAGGGCTGAGCTACGGCTGGTTTTGGTGGTGGAGGCTTAGGGACGAGGTGGAGGCGCTGGTTGTCGTGCCTTCCCTCAAGACCAGCACCACCGGAGTTGGAGTTGGAGTGGCCGATTTCATGGGCTGGTGCCTTTATTATCTCACGGTCACCATTGGCATTGTCAGGATCGTCAGAGTCTTTATACTTACGGCCCTGATTTTGACACGTCGGAGAGAGGAAGGAAATGATGACAAGGTCTGATTAACTGGACCCCACTTCTATTTTTTTTATTTATTCTTTCTGAAAAAAATATGTTCGTGATTTTTTTTTGGGGTTCTTCAATCCGGTGAACTTGGAGGATTAAGGACACGATTTTAACTAAAAATAAGGTATATTTTGTGGATTATTGATAATTTTCAGAATTCGTTCAAAGTAGAGAATTTTGTCGATGTTAGTGTTGTTTGATTTTAGACGTTTATGTTTACTTTCAAATAGCAGATGTAATATTTTGCATTGCTATATAAATAGCAGACGTAATATCTTGTTTGAATTCTCAACTTTATTGATTTTTTTAGTTTTGCCATAGTAATAGATTTCTCATAATGTATGACATTTTATGGTTGGACTTAAATGAATTTTTATTTTCAATGAACCTGTAATATTTTTTTTTTCTTTTACAGAGTGTATATTTTCTCCAACTCGGATTAAAAAAATCTTATGCAAAGTCTATAAATCTTTGTTTTTAGTTTGCGGTTCATTAGAGTTTTATTTTGATTTAGCATTTCTTTTAGATTTTAGGAGTTTTCACTTCTTCTTTTTTCCGTCTTGCGATCATAATATGCCAAACTTTATTTTTATCGATTTGATTTTTCTTTTTTATGCATGCATAATGAATTACCAATTGTTTACTATTAGGATCAATTAAATAGGAGATTCATAAATGGTGGTGAAGAGTATGTAAGAGGGGTGGTTTATGTTTTGCCATACATTATAAATGGACAAATTTAAGGAAAAAAAACTAAACGAAATGAAGAATTCAAGAACAAAAGAAAAAATTGGTGAAAAGAGTGAAAAAAAAAAGGTTGAATATATAAGTGGGAAATCTTGTCAAAAATGGCTAAAACTAGACAATCTATATATAAAGATTATTGGGGGTAATTTCGTCAAAAACAAAAAAAGCCAACAAATCTTTATAACAGTTGGTCAAAGGATTTGACTAACGGATCCAAGAAAAAGTTAGCGGCGGGGGTATTTGATGTTTTTCATACATCAGGGCGGTAAACGATACATTTCTCATAGTACAGGGGTGTAAAATGAATTATACCCTTAATTTTATCGTCTTGGTCTGCAATTTTACTGTCTCCGACCGTAATATTACTGTCTCCGACTGTAATATTACTATCTCATGCAATAATATTACTGTTTGGGACTGTAATATTAGTCATATTATTGTTCGGAAAAATAATATTCATAATATTACTGGAGACAGTAATTTAGCAGTCAAAACAGTAATATTGTGTTAAAAAAAAGGGTAAATTACACCCACACCCCTGAGGTATACTTAAATAACTTTAAGGTCCCTGTGGTATTGATAATTACACTCACCCCCTTGAGACGTAGTTATAAACTACAATGGTATAATGCATTGGATACGTTATTACGATAGAGTTCTAACGGACTATTGGTTTCAGGAAGTGGTGAAGACAACAAAGAGTTATGGGTGATTTAAAAAATATTGGGGGAGCCATGTCACCCTATAACTCCCCATAACTCTATGTTATCTCCACAACTAGCTAAAAGTAATAGTCCAGTAGAACCCTATCGGAATAATGTATCCAATGCATTATCCCGTTAGAGTTTTTAACTACCTTTCAGGGGGGTGAGTGTAATTATCGATACCACAAGGACCTTACAGTTATTTAAGCATACCTCAGGGGTGTGGGTGTAATTTACCCTAAAAAATTACGAAAAAACAAATTTAAAAAAAAAATTCAAAAGGCGGTTGATTGGTCGGAAAAAAATTTCAGAAAAAAAAAAAAAAAAGTTGTCAACGCTGGAGTCTAGCCAGAAAAATTATTTTCTGAAAAAAAAAATTCAAAAAATTATTAAAATGGTGGTTAATGTGATATATTTGTTTAAATCCGGAGGTAATTTGTAATATTAAGGAAGTTAGGGTATAATGGATGAAATCGATAAAAAATATATTATGAAGGGTATTTTATTTAGAAGACTGTTTTTTGTCATGACCAATGCATTTAGAAATAATATGTATATACAAGTTTATTTTCATTTCTTTTTCATTTACATGTTTTCGTACCAAATATATTTATATGTATATATATGTATGTGTGTAGATTTTAATGACTTGGTCATCTCAATATATCCAACCATGGCCTCATTCTATCATAGTTTTCTGTTTGTCCTTTTGTCCCCTCTTTTGTTTATTTTTATTGGATTAATATTTTTTTATTATTCTATGTCCGGCCTACTTTTCTAAACAAATAAACAATGCTCTCTATGTATACATCTACACAGCTTTATATATTTTGAAATAAATAGTGCATGTTATTTTTCCTTTAAATCAATACTAGCTCATGGCTTTATTCATTTATTTATTTATTGTGTTTCCCAATGCAATTTGAAAATAAATATCATATCCCATTTATTTGTTACAGCTTAGAAGCAATAATAGCAAAATATAGAAACGAGATATATCCATGATGCCGGATGTTATATTCTCCTTGGATGGTGATAATTATGATCCTCTGCCTGCAGCTTATGTTGTAAGAGATGGTAGCGATGATCAACAAGATCCAATATTTGTTGAAAATGGTTTTATGGATTTCTTTTCCTTGCTCTTTGGTCAACAACAACAACAACAACAACAAGAAGATAATCCCATACTGGATCACAAACAAATTGCTCGTGATGATGATTGGACGATGCAGCCGCAAAGAAAATTGTTCACCAAACAATATGTGAATCATGAAAATCAATATTCGTTTGCTCTTGCATCATTGGATCTCTTGAACATTAATTATGGCAAGGGATTCAGCAGATCAATGACAAGATCATCAGAATACAATATTTATAATGATCTGATGATGATGAACACAGTTGTCGGTGCTGGTGCTGGTGCTGGTACTGGTATTGGTACTGATGCTGGTGGACATAAGCTACCAGTGGAGGAAATATTGAGAGTTGGTGGAGAGAGGTTCATCCAATTCTCGAGCAATAGAGTTGATGGAATTTCTACATTCATCCATCCTTATTATAATAATGGATCTTCACTTTCAGGTCTTTCTGTTGATGATGCTAGAGATGTCGAACTTGTTCATCTCCTTTTAGATGCAGCCGACAAACTAGGCACCAGACACAGATTCCTCGATCTAGCTACTAAAATTATCTTACTCTGTCTTGGGATAGCATCCGATTCTGGTTCTCCAATCCAACGTGTTTCCTATTATTTTGCTCAAGCTCTTCAACACAAGATTGATACAGAATCTAATATTAATAGTAACAACTACAAGAAGAAGAAGCTGCACCAACAAGAGCAACAAGAGCAACAAGAGCAACAACAGCAACAACAACAACAACAACAACAACAACAACAACAACAACAACAACAACAACAACAACAACAACAACAACAACAACAACAAGAGATCAAAAGTCTTGCATTAGGCACAAACAACACTTTCCTCACAACACACCAACAACTGCCCTTTGCACAAGTTATGCAATTTGCTGCCGTACAAGCCATCATTGACAATGTCGTCATCATGAAAAGTACGGAGGGTAAGATCCATTTGATTGATCTCCAGATAAGGAGCGGAATTCAATGGACGGCCCTGATGCAAGGCCTCGTGGACTACTATCCTATACAGTGCCTCAAAATAACAGCCGTCGGAACATCTGACCAACGGCATTGTATAGAGGAAACTGGCAAGAGATTGATCACTTTTTCAAAGTCCTTGAATTTGCCATTTTCGTTCGAAATACTGTATCTAAAGGACATGAGTGAATTCAAAGAAGATCTATTGAACATTGAAGCCGATGAAACTGTGGTAGTTTACTCCTACATGATGTTAAGGACCATGATATCAAGGCCCGATTTGTTTGAAAATCTAATGAGAGCGATAACAAGGCTAAGGCCGGCTCTAATGCTAGTTATTGAAGTAGAGGCAAATCACAATTCGCCTTTGTTTATAGATCGTTTCATTGAAGCCCTTGTGTTTTATACCGCATTTTTCGACTGCTTGGAAAGTTGCATGGAGAGAAGCAACGAATACAGAAGAGAACTTGAAAGCACTTATTTCGGTGAAGGGATTACCAACATAGTTGCAGCTGAAGGTGAGGAAAGGGTAACTAGAAATGTGAAACTTGATGTTTGGAGAGCATTTTTTACGAGATTTGGAATGGTAGAAACGGAACTCAGCGAATCAGCAAAGTATCAAGCTAGTTTGGTTCTCAACAAGTTTGCACATGGAAGCTCATGTACTCTTGAATGTGATGGCAAAGGCCTTATTGTTGGATGGAAGGGAACACCATTCCATTCTCTTACTGCTTGGAACTTCTCGTCGTACAACTCTTGAGATTTTTCACCATCCTACAACGACCTCGGTAATCTTAAAACAAATTTAAGATTGTCTTTGAAAGTCTGAAGAATCCGGCAGCCGGCAGCCTCTACCAGATTCGGGCTGCGGATGGTGATTGGCGGGGGCGACAGTTGAACTTTTGGCAAACTCCAACGTCATACAATTTCGCACTGGTAATTTTTTTTCTGTGACATTCCTGCAACTTTTTTTGTAGCAACATTTCAACGGCTTCTCATCACTCTCTGTTGATATATATTTTCAATATTATCATATGTGAACTAAAATGTATATAATGTTCGAACTTCCACCGACAGACTGTTTCTATTCCAATCCAAAGATCACCAATTCTGGAATGAAAAAGGAAAATAAAAGAAAAAAGAAAAACATTTCAATTTCAAGATTCTGATTTTCTTCACTAAAAAAAGGATTCTGATTTTCCATTTTTCTATTTTATATTTCTTTTAACAAAATTAGAATTAGTTATTGACATTAAAAGAATGATAGTTTTTTTCAAAAGTGTTAATTTCACCCATCATTTTGATCCACAAATTTGCATAGAGCTATTAGGGAAAGCCGGAGAAACAATACAAATAAATGAAGAAATGATTTAGTTAATCAACATAAAAAATTATCACTCGGGCTGTCGGGCATTTATACTACATCCATAATACGCTTACAACACTTAAAAGATATGATAAACACCATCTTAATGTTGCGATATGAGTCCCATGATCCAGTGACAAATTCGAACGATGAATATATATGAGCCGAGTTTAAACCTAGCACTATAAAATCCAATGGTATATGAATTTAAGCTTCTAACTGAAAACCCGATAGTATTTGACATTGAACGCACCAAAGCTTGGCTTACATAGCCCGATTGCCACACCCATATATACATATTACAAGAAGGTTTTGACATACTTTACAATCGTCTTGATATTTAAGACACTGACATGTGTCAATCCTGATCAAGAAGGTCACACCAAGAAGACATTATGAAAAGTATATGCTGCACCTTGTTGATTACATACATTTAAAAGAAAATACTTAAAACAATCGACATAAGTTGCTAATTTGTGTATCAATATCAGAATTAAGTCATGAACTTAAAATTGGGGAGGTGTACTTGACAAATACAGAAACGATGACATTAACGAAACAGTAGAAAAAACAGATGGTGCTCACGGACTCCTTTAAACAGGCTTTCTTTTATCAAGACTCGGGAAATGTCTTGGATCATGCCATAAACTCAAGCTGTTTCAACATCAGAGCTTGACGAGTTTGACATCTGTTGAAAACCAAGAAAATGACCTCATTATAATCATAAATGGCTTCATTCCAGATATACTAACTACAACACAAGTAGGAGAAATGGGAAAAATATTCAAACATCATTTCATTCCCAGTGGCAACTTAACCTTAAATAATGTCACAGTCAGTTCGGGTTGGCGGATTAGAACCATATCAGAAATTTAACATGATCTATTGAAATAAGTTCTACTACGAAATTCTGAAATAAATATCCCCAAAATGCCACTAGCAGGATTCTGACAGCCTTATAAATGACTTGCGCAGTGGTGAGAAATAATTTTGAATTGGGTACAAAAACACAAAGAAAGAGTAGTAGTTGAACCATCATGAAAATCAAAATCAAAAGACATTTAAATATCCAAAATTCCAGCCCAAATAATAGAGATAAGGAGACGCAATATAGGTTCAGGCTAATTCGGGAAAACAGAACTTACCTTGCGCTGAAGACTTGTTATTGCTGACTTCAACAAGGCATCGCCGACAATCAACCTCAATTTCTTGACAAATACGTCCCTAGTTATCTTCTTATTCTGCCAAACAGCAGGGAAAAATGATTTTGAACTTGTGCACAACCTAGAGCACCAAATAAGGATAAGAGAAATTCAATTGTCAACAAATATATACCTTGAACAATTCATAGTTGGATTTAACGAGGTCCATGCTTTGAGGAGGAACTTTATTTGAGATGGAGGCGAACAGCATCGGAAACGGCATCCAAGGGCTCATGGGAATCCTCTTCTAAATTTAGAGAAAAAGGCCTTGTGAGAAAAACACAAATGCAAAACAACATATATTTCAAAAATTCAATGATAATCACTCAGCACCCATCTGCAAGCTTCAATTAGCATTTCAACACTTCAGAATTCAACTCGTCCTTACAAGACTTTTTTTTTCTGGACAGACTAAAGTAGATCAGTTTCAAGACATAATATCTCAAAATAAAAGCAACAACGCAACAGCACAAAAAGCTACCCAGCAGTAAAATCAAATCATGTTAGATGTTGTTCATAAAGCAACAATGCAACAGCTTTACCAATCCGATTCCAAACAACTTTACTAAGCCAATTAATACAAACACGTTAACCAAATAGTTAACACGAGGCCAACAATAGTACTGGATGAACCTTTGCGCTAGAGTATATTCTTGGGAAGAATGAAAACAGGACAAGTGATTGCAGGTATCTAGTCACCAAATATACAATGGGGTAAGATCGTAATGCAACCAAAAACTATTTGGCGACAGCAACAGTTATATCTACATCCACAAACTGGTTAGCCTTATCTAGGTGAAATTTATACAATTAGACAGATAATAAATAAGAAAGAAGTTAACAAAGAATAAACTCAGACATGCATAAAGCACATAACATATGTACCAGCAATGTCAGAGAAGACTATACCTGGCCTTGAGGATCGAACCCTGAAACATCAACCCTGTTCCCCTGTCCAATCACATGCCCTGTAGAAGCACTTTGAGAATTAGAACACAAATGTTATACAGTTTATGAGCAAAACAATAAAGAGTTACTACAGCGATGGCATAAATTTGCCATTACTATTGAATTATTTGTTTTTATATAGACATATTTTTTTAGAAGATTACTACTAATATTAAATTATGAATGTAAATAAAAGTGAAATCCAGTTTAATGAGTATAGGGAAAAAACAGCAACGATACTATGATATGAAACATCACAGCCAGTACAGAAGAAGATTTATGCATACAGCATGAAAAAGGAAAAACAAATGCAAGGGTAAACTATCACCTTCAACATCTGAGGTCGGCTTGAAACTAACAATACATTCTGGATAGATATGAGTGTTCATATTCATGTTCCATACAACATATTGCTCTGGGCTTTCAAGATTGTCAACGCCGCTATCAAAGTTCTCGCTACTGGGATGGTACTGGTTTGATCCAAATGGCACAACTTCCATATTCCCCATTATAACACGACAGAATACCACATGTCGTGACCCATTTTCGTCAACATCAATATTATTGATACTGTAGAGAACAAAAGAAAATTCTACCATAGGAAAAGATGTCCAGACAAACTAAATAAGCACTCACAAAGAACTCCAAATGATTTACTTGCAATATAGCAAGTCATATTGAATAGATCAGCAGCCTAGATAATGAGCTACCAATAACAACCCATCAAACCACAAACAAGATGACCTATAATAACAGACACGAAATATGTTGAATTTGCGAGAAATACATCATGTAACTAGAAATATCACAACAGCAAAAAAATATGTAAATCAGCAAAACATTTTGAATTTCCATGAGCATGTAACTTTTCAAGGCCTTCTTCATTCGGACTTGGGAGAAAAACTTTGGTACATTTGGATGTCCCAACAAACTGCACTCAGTTTCTTCTTCCATAACTTCATCAAGATAAGAGTCTATATATTTATGTGCTCTAGTCTTCCGAAAAATAAAACAGAGGAAAAACAAAAAAGAACAGCAGTACTAGCTCATGTAACTTGCAGAACACCAAAGCTCCACCAAAACACAGTGTAATAACAACATCAACACCATTCGACACAAATAAAAAAATCAATGATTACGGAAGAAAATCAACAGCATTAGACAGTGCCATATCAAAAGAAACTAGTAGAAAAAAACAAACCTGATCTGAGTGCCATTTGCAGGGATTAGATGTATCCCCATACCATGCAAGGGCTTCGTTGTTAACGGCTCATAATGGCCAATACCATATTTCAGTATAGTTGAAATTGTTCCTATCGGACAAGGAAGCCAGGCGTATTGGACATTTGCATCCCCACGGTACCTTTTAGTGATATCGACCTGTTTCTCAAAAAGTTCAGACCGAGTTTCCATGACAATACTCATGCAACGATGTACCTCCTCAACGTTAACGTCAATTGAGCGAATAGCTTTCAGGAGCATCTCCTTCACAGCATCAGAGCCTAAAGACCCATGCATGCTATTAACTGCAACGACTATGTTTCCTTCCATCAGCTGATTGTAACCACGTTTCTCATCAACTTCAACATCAGATGCTTTTGCATGGATTTCCTTATCACCATCTCTCAGAACAGTATCCTTGTGAGCTTGTACTTGCTCAACATTCACATTGGACTCCCCACTAGATTCATTATCTAATCCATGTATTTCAATCTCCAAATGCAAATTGATATTATTGGACCCCTGAGGTTCTTCATCTTCTAGATGATCATGGCCTTCAGCAAATTCATAGTGAAGATCATGTTCTTCATCATAATCATTACTAACTATTTCAGGGAAGAAACACTTTCCAGAAATATCAATCCAAGCAATAGGCCGAAGAAGACCAGTATTCATGTCCAACTGCGTCATATGCAAGAAATCTAACAAAATTGCATTTCCATTGACCTCCACTTCTACTGCAGGATTCTTAACAATGTCTTTGTTGACAAATGCAACAACATCCTGGGAAAAGTCTTCCCACTCATCATTGTCATAATACATTAAACGCTGCAGAATTCCACTTTTCTTGAAGTTAGAATAATATTTAAGCAGACGTTTCCCAGATGGAAAAGCACACCCTCCGTACTTGTTCGCGGATCCATCTAACTTCCTTCGCTTGGCAAAATTGTGGATGGATGAAATAGGAGAGGACCGCAGAGGAAAAGGCACACGAGTAGCTCCAGTAGAGCGGATGGTGCATCGATCTGAATGCTTTCTCTTCAGATCAACATGTTGATAACTATCCAATACCTTTTCGTACTTTGTGTTCATTTGTACCTACTGGATCAATCCCTATCCACCAATTCACAGCCAAAAGTTCAAAGATAGCAGCTTCGCCAAACTTACTTGAGGTTTTGCCTCACAAAAAAAAAGCCATCACTAACTGCCGAGAAACCCTGAACAGCAAAGTTACAGCTTAAAAGAGTTGAATACAAACTTCTAAATAATGCAACAAGAACACAGCTAACAATACCAGCTGCCAAATCTTAAGCATAAATTCAACAGCACTCGCTCAATCAAGCAGCAAGGATGCACCGTACAAAAAAGGAGGCAAATTGACTTACTTTATTATCAGCATTATAGACACTTAAATGTTTGTAACAGAAAGATCGTACTTTAAAGCTATTCACCTAGAACAAAAGGTATTCTAGCTAACAGGTATATAGTTTGTAGCCCTTGTAATGATATCAAATTGCTTAATCAAATACCATCAAAAGATTTTAATTCATAAAGGCAGTTAGCCATAAATAAAAGCACATTTCAATACTTCAAGTACCCTGCAAACTTCGTAACAGAAAAGTCATCGACTTGGTAGATGAATAAATATACACAGACACAGGTACAATTGAAGAGAATATCAGGCAGCACAATAATTTCAGCTTCAGGATACACAGCTAGCAGAACGAGTATTTGCTTTGCACCAAACATAACAACACTAAATTCTAAAAACAGCATCCAACATAATCAATTCCAAAACCATTTCAAATTAATTAATATCGCTTTCTACTTACTTAATGCAAATCCATCCGCTTAGTAATTTTGTTGGTAAAATGTTAATCATCACTGCACTAATTTGTCTAGACAATGGTCACACTCCATGGAGAAAGTAGTAACATAGTTAAGATTCCCCATGAAAAAGCAAGGCAGAAAAATTACAAAAACTTGTAGCAACTATAACTACCGTAATAAATAAAAATGCAACTCATCAGTGTTTTGTTTAATGCATTACCCTATGTGAAATTTCAGAAGCAAAACTTAAAAGACAAAGTCTAAGATCTTCATAAGACTGCGTGGTTATATCATACTTTTGTATTCTAGGTCAGAGATTAAGTGTCAAATATCCGGAATCTATAAAAAACTCGTAAATTTAAGGATTAAAAAAACAGATAATCAGGTGAGTTTACTATGAACTATTGAAGCTACCGTGATAGATTAATACGATTGTGATGCATCTAAATTTCTGTAAGTGATATCAGTGTTCTTGGTTGTTACATCTCTTACTTCCACATCGATAGTCGATATTCCTTTGTGCCTGTAATTAATTTTCATCGAATTCACTCAAGACAAACATAGCAAGTCAAGGACAAGGATCTCTTTCCAGAATATGGGTCAGACAATTTATAACATCATTGAAACTCAAAGCTACCGATCATGCAGCACATCACAGCCAGTACAAAGATTAATACTTTCAATCAAACGTCACCTTACTAAGAGTAATCATTTAAGCTAGCATGTTGACATCAAATAAAAACCATATACTAAAGTATGCAACACATAACCATATCATCATCCACATGCCAAATCTTCATCGTAATCATAAGACATTTAATATTCTCTTCAGTTCCTGCATGGCCACGACTTCAGGCACATTAAGAAAATACCATGTCCATCACATTATGAGCATAAATATGCATATTAATGAGCATTTACCTGCTCCTTCCTCAATAGAGCACAATTATACTACATCAAGAGCTCTGTGCATGCCTAAGGGGGCTTGCAAAAGATCCAGACGCTTTCCTTGGTTATGCGAGTTCTAATGTCAGATGGATAATTTTCTCAACTAATCTCCACACAAAAATCAACATTTGAACTTCTTCAATTAAGGAATAACAATTGTATCTCCAATTTTTTAAACTTCTGATGGTATTTTTTTTTTAAATTAAATCAGAATTATGCACCAATAAAGAGCAAATGCTATTCAAATTGCCACCCAATAATCAATTTGAAAGAACGGAGAGATGTTCTCAGAATTTAGAAATTATGAGTAACTAAAACTAAGTCTGTTTCATTAATTTAGCAACAACTGTTGTTGAGTCTACGTTGATGATACATATTGATGTTGTACAGTTACTAATTATCAGCAAAAATTGTGACGACAACTAGATCGTACTTCGTATTTTTTTTTCTCACCAACACATTCAGCATTCATTTCTTATGCGAAACAAAAATCTGCTACGAAGATAAATGAAAGAGAAAAGAACCATGAGAACTTAACATCAAAATCAACATTAATTACACCAGTCCCGCTCACGTTCACCCGGTAAACAAACAAACCTGATATCCAAATATATCGAAAGACTAAATGAAAACATCGAGATATTTAAGCGATAAACACAACACAAGAACAAATAATCACTGCCAAGGTCGGAAATTTTAAAATGGAAAAGAAGCATCAGCACTGATGAATCAAACTCTAAGCATGTAGCAGATATATATATCTACTTCATTTTGGGAGAAAATTGATATATGTTTGTAGTTTAGCTGATACGCTTTTAGCAGTCAAATCATGTATGGAAGTGTTGGCTGGCTTAAAAAGTTATAAATTGACTAAGGTGAGCGGTTATCCGTGTAAATTGCATGCAATAAATGAAAGCAAATGTCAACCATCTAACATACTTACTCACCATATACAGAATAACAAAAGAAGATGTTAGAGGTCAAAAAAGCACCAGCAGCCTCAAGTGATATATGTCATCTACCCTACTAAAGGTTGAAAAATATTAGCATGGCTTGAAAAGCTGATTACTAGTGAATTGCACGCACGCACGCACACCCAAATATTTATGTGAATACAAGTCGTTTCCTAGATTGTTACCAATTAATCAAAAGAGTCTATTTTCGCACATCAATTGCATGCAGTATATCAACTGCACGTAAATAATCTTAACACACTAACATATTCATTATGTACAACTCCACACTAACGAAGCGTGTTCACTAAGGCATATTTTTTCTTTCAAAATCAGAAAATACTCACTAATATTACAGCTCAAAGGCCAATTATTCTGAATATCCATTGGGTCGAAGAGAACTCAAAAAACACTTTTAGTAAAAATAAAAGCCAAGTCTTAATTAATTCAACTAAAAACACCAAAAACTAAATAAAATCTAACTAAAAGTCCAAATTTCAAAAAAAATCAAAAATTCAAAAAAAATAAAATAAAGGTAAAATCAACCTGTAATTCTATACAATTACATAAATAGGATGCAGCTCGAGGAGAATTACGTAAAATAAACGGTTCCGTTCTCCAAAGAAAAAATCAACCCAAAAT